>CM053789.1:392905836-393168336 GCA_028749045.1 Cupressus sempervirens | reverse complement strand
TAGCAGAAAGAAAGAAAATATTAGGAATTAAAATATTGAAATTAGATAAAAGTATTTTGATAGAAGTTGATGTGTTATTTCATACTTACAGTAGCTATGTCAGATGGCCATTTTCCATCTTTGATTTGCAGCTGAAATTCTATGGGGTTCTGTACATATGAAGTTAGAAGAACACTGAGACTACCAATTCGATAATTGTTATGTGACTGGATGAGTTGGGAGATTTTGGTGTTGAGTGATAGTTCTTTTTGTTTGCAAATAGGCAGTATTTGTTCAACTTAAATTTTGAATTGAACTATATATAGTAATCAACATCTCCTCTTTCATATTGTGAATTTGTTTTCTTGATTCCAAATTTGTGAATGCGGATGCTTTTTCCAGGAGTTAGCCAGTGCAAGTATTTATAAGTCAAGGTGTCGGTGATGTTTGCTATTATAGTTAGTAGGTTAGATTTTTCTATGAGATCTATGTGTGCAATTATCTTTGTTCATTTTGTGTAGGTTTCTTGCAAGATGGTCCATATGTAGCTAGGATGTCACCCTCAAAGACTATTGTTGATTATGTGTTGCAGATGTCAAATATGGTAATTGGGGAAGTGGCAATGACCTTTTTCCTAAAATGAAATTAAATAAGTTATTTTGAAATACATAGACTATGATAATTGTATGTTGACTAATTGTAGAGAAAAAGTATTAAAGTAGTAAGAGTACTTGCCTCTTGTGTCTATTGTTGTCAGCAGCAGTTGGAGAGCTTCTATTTTGATCTATGTCAATGGTCCTTTTAGATGGACCTACAATGAAGATGATTCTAACATTAGATGATTAATTGTAGCCTATGATATTTTCTTTGTATTTAATCTAAAAAATAGATTATGGTGTTGTTTGGTACAGCATAAATTTGACTGCAACTATAAAATGATTAGTCTAGTATGTGTCTAGAATAGTGGCTTTTTTTATTTTGATGTCCATGTTATGTATTCAGATGTGGTCAAGGTTGCTTCCTATTTGTGTTGTTGTGTTCTCTATTGCAAGTTTTAGAGTTGTTGCATGATTTCGAAGAGGTGTGATTTTTTTGTTGATGTCTTCAAAATGTCAATGTTGAAGTCTCCTGCAATTAGTAGTTTTGAATGTTTTGGTAAATTGGTGGTGACGGTTTGCATGAAAGTGGAAAGGTCATTTTTTGTTGCGGTTGGTGTCAAATATATGTTTGCAATGTGCAAGTATGCTTGGATTCTAAAAAGATCGATTATGATTGATTCGAGGTGTCTAGTTGCATATGTTTTAATATTTTGCACTCTAGTAGTTTTGTTGCAACATGTCAACAGTCCATGAATCACATATGATGGATAGAATTCAAATTTTTTTCAGTAGCGGTAGTTGGTCAATGTGCTTGGTTCTTGTCTCCTAGAAGCAAAGTATACTTGTACTATGCAAATCATGATCATGATCTATTTCTTTTGCATGTAGTTGCAAGCTACGGGTATTTAAAGTACATAGTGTAGTGGTGGTCACTAATGTGAAAGAAAAAGTGTAATGTAGAAGCCATTGTGAGGATGTTTGTAGGTGTTGCATTTCTACTTTGGCCTTTTGAGAAAGCCTAAAATTATTATGGTGCAGTTTATTCATCAAGTACAATTTTTTTATTTCTTTAACATGTGATAGGGCAGTGTACGAAAGGCCATGTTGATAGACCTTTGTGGGGTCAAAAACAATAGTGTCCATTGTCAAGCCCTGTGCTCTATGAATAGTTCTTGCATATGCAAGCTGTATAGGGAATTGTGATCATATTACTATGTTTGTCAATGTTTGCATTCTTCTTGTAACTCATGTCAGTGGTGTCCATGTAGCAGGTATTGTATCTATGTACATGTGTTGCATTCATTGTCTTCATAGTCTTCCAACATTAGGATCATTGAACTTGATCCAGAGGATGTCTTCATTGTTGTTTGTATGGAGTTGGAATGTGCCATCACCACCATTGACTAAGCCATCTTATGTGTCAAACTTACATGCTATAAGCTCAACTAGGATCCCTGGCTTGACGAATATAGTGAGATGGAAAGCTTGTCCTTTCTACCTGATGAGGGTTCTTCTCTACCATTGTGTCTTTTTGATCAATTGCTTCAAAATTATAAAATGTTGTCGGTAGTAGGTCTAACATATTTTTGTTGTGCTCATCAATAGCAGAGTTGCATTGGAACAAATGTGGTAGTTTTGGATCATTAACTATAGGTCTGTAGCATTTTCTATTTATGTACAAAATATCTTCATTTGTCTGTTCAGATATCCTTATACGGTTCAAAACAAAGACAAAGTGTTCGTTTCTCTGTCTAATGACAATTTTCAAGTTATGATATTTGATATTATTAGTCCAAAATGTGTATGAAATTTTCTCGCCATTAATTCTTGGTTGCTTGAAAATCCACCCATCGCATACTGGTTGTGCTTAGTAAAAGTCACCACAAAAAATGATGTCTATGTTTCCAAATGATTGAGTTGGTGTATGTTTCATTTGACGGAGTCTTCTGTCCATATTGTATAAAGTTGTTGATCCTATTAATGATGTCTCATCGATTAAAAGAACTTGAAGTTGATCCATTATCTTGCTTAAGCTATCAAGCGTATCTAAGTCTAGTGGTGTGATGTTTGATGAGCTACACGGTAGATGGATTATCGAATGTGCGGTTACACCTCCTATATTGTATGCAGCCTTTCTTGTCGATGCTAAAATGATGCCTTTTGGTTTTAGTGGATCACTGTGTAATTGTTTATCATAGAGATGGATCAAAGCCTCATAGAGTAGCTTTGTTGTAAAGGTCTTCCCATTTCCTGCTCCTCCTATTATGAATAAGTATAGAGGTTTGTTTGGGAAAAGTCTTTTTGTCATAATTGCATATTTTAATATTGCTTGTTGCTCTCTATTTAATTTTCTTTGTTTTGTGTAGTATTCTTCGGTCTTTTGGAGGAACGGGTGTGCAATTTTTGAAAATAATGGATTATGAACAATTTGAATAGTTTGGTTTGGTTTGAGTTTTCTATTGTGCATTGAGTCATTAGCTAAGTCATAGTGTTCTTTTGTTGTTGCTTGATTGTTAGATTGTAAATGGCAATTGAATATCATTGTTTCATTTTCAGTGTTCTCCAGTTCCTTTTGTGCATCGTCTATGTTACCCCATGCATAATCAATTTGTGCATTGAACATTCTCTCAATCTTTTAGCATTAAATGCATCAACCCATGTGTTATGCTCTGATAACAATGTTTCCTCATTTACTCGGAAAGGTATGTACAACATCAATTTCTCTCTACAATAATTTTGATAGTCAATGTGTGGATTGTATTTCACAAAATGTATAATTTGTGCTTTTCATCTTTTTTGGAAACTAGTTGATTTGTTATAGTAGAGTGCAATGTACTCGGCAAGTGATAAATTGTCTAATGTCATTGGCCTTGATTTGTATTTTTCTATTGCAGAGGCATACATGATGTTTTCAGAGTTGTCATATTATTTAGCCAATAGTTTAGGACTTTTGAGCATGATGACTCTGCTCTTTGATGGTGCAGTGTTGATAAACACAATTTTTCTTGATGATATGTGTAATGCCAATCACAATGCAATATGGATGGCTTGCCAACTGGACATTTGTTGATAGTTTAGTAATGCATTTCCAAGTTTTCGTATGAATTCTATTTTATTTTCATAAGTTGTTGTTTGCTTGCGCACCTGTTGGAAGGCTAGTGTCATTGTTGTATCTTGCTTTCTCATATAAGAGCAACAATAAGATGCAATAGCATATGCATCTAGAATGAATTATGTATCAGCATTTGCGTACCATAATGATGGTACTTGCTTTGCAAATGCATTTTTCTAGGTGTCACTTAGGTCTCTTTTTAGTAATAATGCTCTTCTTCTTAGTGTCATCTGTAGCATTAGGATGTAATTGTCTTCGGTCATGTCAAAGTCATTAAGAAATTAGTCAAATGTAACATCTCCTGAGTATTGTTTATGCTCAAGCTGTTTGAAGAGTTCTATTGCTTTTTCTTTGATTCTTGTATCTATTGTTGATAAAAGCTCTAGAATAGTTGTTTTCCTTATTGGAGGCATAGGGAAATTGAAATGACAAGTTGATGTCCTATATTTTTTGCAGTTTTTTGTGTGATGGCGCATTTGAATTTTGACAAGGCTTTCATCTAGAAATGTAGAATTAGAAGAGATATATTTGTCAAAAAAGCTCTCAATTTCTTGATTTGTAGATTGTCCATATATGGGTGCATTTTTAGTCCAGATCATAAAATACACATGTTTGTTTCCTCTATTTTGGAATTCGGTAACAATAAAGTAATTTGACACTTTGCCAAAAAAATTGTATTTGTTAACATCATTCTACGAAATGCATTGAGCCGATGATTGAAATATCGAGTGCATAGAACTAGATTTTGTCTTATTTGAAATTCTAAATTTCTATCTTCTATAGTTTCAATCTCTGTACAGTTATTGTCAGGGTAGATAATGTTTAAAGCTTGTACTAGTGACAACCACAAGTGCTCAGCACTTGTCAATGTGGCAAAGAATGTTGGCAGTCCTAACTACCTTATCATTGCAAATATGCTTTTTCATGTATTGTCCAAGTAATCAGGTGATGTACAAATACTCTTCAATGATCTAAAACTAATTGGTGATCTTAATATTTGTTCAATATTTATAGTGGTGTGGACATCTTTTTCCAACAACTTTGTACCTTTGGACTCAGCTTTTCTTATGCAAACTCATGCAATTGAAGAAATTTGTTGAATAATAAATTTTATTGCTTTGAAGAAGATGTTTGTAATATGTGTTGCAAAGTCATTATCAAAATGCATGAGCTCCCATTTCACTATTTTTTGGAGCGAAAAATTTGACACAGCGTGTTGCGGTCTTGGAAAACCATAAAAAAGAGTTCGAAAGTTCATTTCCTCTGAGTTTTGATCTTGAAATATTCCAAGAGGTTTAATTCCTTCGATAGGCACAATCTCAATTATTGTTGTCTCAAGATCTTTTATTGAATGTGTGTCATTGAACCAATGAATAAGTGATTCTGACATTGGTTCGTTACTTACTTCATCATTCTCATTAAAGTCTTCTATTTATAAATTGCTGAGACATGTTGTTTGTTGTTTTTTTTCCCTTAGAATGGTGTCCTAATGCTCATCTATGACAACGTTCTCTCTAATATACAACAGTGTAGTTGCTAGAGTGGATAGTGCATTCATTACACACAGGGGTCTCACATTGCCTTGCACATATGTGTTTTTGTATTGTAGTTTTCACTTCAATTTTATTACAATTGTTCTATTGTCATTTTATTGTCAAGGCAATACTTTTTGCACTTTATCAATATCTATAGGCACATTGATTATTGTTTCATTTAGCCCATACTGTGATCTTTTGTAACCTAGTTGTGTTATTTGGGCAAACACAATGCACAATGAGACACGTCTTTCTTCTAGTGAGGTTAACATGTGCACTGCATTAATACATCTATTTCTTTGTATCTTTCAAAGTGTAGGAGAAATGTTGCTAGATACAACGGCTTTGAAACATTGGCTACATACCAATTTGCTAATTTCAATTTTTGTTTCTTCATGTGTTATTGGAAAGTAGTTGAAAGCATCGAAAATATTTCATCAATCATTTGCATGTTTTTTTGGAAATGTGACATTTCACATATGTTGCATGGGTTTATGGATGTGTCGTTTATAATACATTGGTATGCTTTAATTGATTTTGAGATTTTTCTATGCGATGAGGGTTGTTTAGAGTTTTGTCTAGCGGTTTGATGGAAATGGTGTTGAAGTTTGTTGTTTGTTTGTGCATTTCTAAGATTTTATTGCTTTTTGTTTTGTTGAAGAAAGCTTATGCTCCTACTCTTTTGTATTATGTTTTTGAGGGAATGCAATGAATGCCTACTTTTGAGATGACCCTGTTGTGTTGTTGTTATGCCTATTCTTGAGAAGTTGATAGATGTTGTATTTTTTGTTGTAGGTGGTTGACTTTGTATCATGGAAGATGATGATTTTTTTCTTTGGTTTTCATCAATTCCTTCTTTTTGTTTGCCACTATGTATTATTTCTTTTAAGGATTGTAGCGAATATTGAGTATTTCGATTGGTTGATGTTGGTGTCTGTAGCTGTGTATGTTCTAAGATATCAAACGATGCTCAAGATAGTGGTCTAGTTGGCCTAGTTTGTAGCTCATCAGATCCTAATGATGTGAATTTGTCATAGGTATTATGCAAATCCATTTCCTAATGGAGTTTTGTGCAAAAGAAAAATTGGTGTATTGTTAATTGTGCTATGTTGAACTAACTGGAAAGAAGGGTGAAAGTAGCTACTATGATCATTATTTACAAAAGTTTCAAAATCTCTTAGAAAAAATGAACTAATGCATAGCAAATTCAATTGCTTATTAGCCAAAATAGAACAATTTTCAAAAAAATTATATACTATTTTATTTATTTCTAAGTAGGTATTGACATCATTATTTACGAAAGTTTCAAAATTTGCTAGCAAAATTGAACCAACGCATACAAAATTCAATTGCTTAGCAGAAAAGATAGAATAATATCGAAAGAATTTTCATATTATTATTAATATTTGAAAATTTAGAGTGGTTTGTAAAATGCTCACTTGATTACTGACTATGTAACTTGTTGTGCTTGAAAGAAGATTGTCTTTTATGCTTCTTGTTACTGAATATCTTGATGTAGCGAACATTTTACCTATGAGTTGTGTGCATAAAATCATTCTGATCAAAATATGTGAAAATTTATTAAACAGTTCAATCATGGTTAGTAAAGGTATAGAGAATACTAGATGGATAAATCAAATAGAATCAAATTTTAAAGAAATAAACAATGTTAAAAAATAAATAGATTATTGATATTTTTAAAAAGAAATCATCCAGCAACTTAGAAAGTAAAATAAAAATTACCTTAAAAAGTTATAAAATCTAATTTACATCATTAATTTAATATATTTTTTAATTAATAGTTGGTTGAATGTATTATTAATTTCAAATATTTTAAAAAAAATCTTAAAATATATCATTTCTAAGTTGACAAATTGACTTTTGTAAAGTGAATAAAACAATAGGTTAAAAAAATTTAAACAATTAATGAATTGAAAAATTAAATTAAAAATAATTTTAATTTTATTTCAAAGTTGCTATTATTACTTAAATAAAAATTTATATACATACTTATATATTTATAAAATACTATATTAAAAAAATATAATATTAAAAAGTTTAAAGAATAATCTTGATTATGTTTTTATTTATTTGAGAAATATTTAAAGAGGAAGTAATATGAAAATTTTATTATGTTTTTGAAATTCTTTTTATATTATACAACTTAAATATATCATTGCAAGATAGTTGTATAGCTTACTAAGCAAATATAATAATGAAATCTGATTTGTTTAAAAGAAAAGTTGAACTGGCATGACAATCAACATCACAATTATTATTAATCTTCTATGAAAGTAATATGAGAGCACTGGTTGACTGTGAAGAAGCATAACCTGTGATTTGCATGCCTTAACTTCACAGTGAAATACAAATATATTTTGGAAAAATATAAACGAACTTCCAAAGAAAGACATTTATGTTGTTAAAATTGTTACAGTTAGAAAAATTTAGAATTAAATTAAACTATATTATTAAAAAGTAAATGTATTCTTCCTCTTCAACATAAAAAACAGATATCAATTTCTCCAAAAAAAACCCTTCTCTCTAAATCAAAGCCGGTGTGAGAGTCAAGTCGTATTGATTTTTATAATGTGCCTTTTGTTGTTTTAGTTTGCTGTATATATCAATATGGTTTTTGTTATTTTAGTTGGCTGTATATATTGACATGGGAAGCTCAATTTTTATGGCTTTAGATTTTTTTGCAATTATGTTCTTGTATACGTACTTAATGAAATTGAACTATAAAATATAAATGGTAATGCATAGTTTATAGGATTTGCATGCTTAGGTTTGAAGTTCGAGTTCTAACAAGGAGACTTTGATTTCAGCTGCCGCAAATTTTATTAAGCAACCATTAGAAATTTGGAAGTTAACAGGTTGTTTAGACTATTGTTACAAGTAGTGCACTATAGTTTTTCTCCATAGTAATATTCCAAATAGCAATGTTTTAAACATGATTTATCTAGCATAATGTAAATTGTTTTGTTTTTAAATCCTTTTAGGGCTGCCATAAGAATCAAGATTTGGTGCTCTAAAAAAGAGCATACTCTGTTATGCAATAGAGTTCTGTTATAATCTTGTTAGTTCATTTTCATTAATATTCTTTATCTGTTTGTTATTGTCGTTAGCTAGCTGAAGAACCTGGAGCTATTATAATCAACAAAGTACAAAATTCACCCCTAAATCTATATTAAAAAGTTCCTAAAACTTAAAAATAGATTTGATTCAAAGACTGTTAATTACATTCTGAGTAATTCAAAAATTTGTTAGCAAAATTAGATTTACTTAATGGTGATGCATGAGCATTCAACACCAATGAGGCAGCTTGCTATTTAGAATTGACAACTAAAATTGGTAGTATTATTAGTCCCTGTGTTTATTAAAAATTTAGCAACAATATTTTTTCTTTTAAACAGAACACATATAAATAATTCTACTGACTTGTGTGTGTGTGTGTGTATATATATATATATATATATATATATATATATATATATATATATATATATATATAGTTTTTTAAATTATATTAATTCATGTTATTCATTAAAAATTTTTTGATTGCTTGTTAGAATTTAGGATTATTTTATATGAAAGTAAAAAATCTATACTTGACTTCCAATAAGATCACTACCATCCTAGATTATATTAGAAAACATATCTTTCCAATATTATATTGATATCTAATTAATTTTATAATTATATTATCTAATTTAAAAAGGTAATTATATTATGATAAAATATTTGACTGTCTTTTTTTGCAAAACCTGGGTTAATTCATCTGTTAGTCATATACAAATTGACGTCTAACATGAATTAGTTTTTAATTCGTTCATAATTTCTCAGGCATAATAACCAACAAAGCTTCAACAAGTGAAACTGAGTGCTATTACTTTTTTAATGATTTCCAACCTGGAGGTACAGTCTGAATGCTTTTAGCTATAGAAAATTGGGATATTATAAAGCTATGCTACTTATACTGCAGTAAACTACAATAGAAGTGTAGTGATTATATGTTATTGTAATGCTCCGTAGCACTGCAATAAATTACTGTAACACTATAGTGATTATATATCGTAGTTATTTCGCCTGCTGAAACAGACCCACAAAGAGGGAAGATCTACTTCCTTATTCTAGCCTATGGTCTAGAAAAACAAAGAGCTAACAAGCTTGATTCCATTGCATTGTACTCAAGTGCTATTACCAGTACTAAAATTAATTTTCTTTACTGAAGCCCAAGATGCCAGAAATGGTTTTTGCAGTCTAAAATCAAAGAAATTAATATCCACTGCAACTCCTGTTGCTTATGAAATTACGAAACCTTATATAAAACAGTGTATAGTGCTAAATAACGTAGATCTTAGGTGCCCAAAATGGGTTTTACAGTCTGGAGTTACAAAAGTCATAGATACCGAAGAGAGCTCACAGGACATTCCAAAGAGATGTTACCGGAATTTTTTCGTCGGAAAGACGTGGCTCCTGAGCTGGATTGCTTCTTCGTCGGAAAAGGGTGCAAAGCGTTGCACTTCCGTGCGGCTTCAGTTCAAGGGTGACGACTAAAACATTGGCTAACAAAAAGAGAAACCATTGATTTGTACAAAAATTCCAAAGCTCAGGAATCTTCACAAGGCAAACCTCTCGCAGGGCGACAGACGGGTCTGTAAAATTAAAGCAAATTTTAAACACAGTCAAGCAAACAGCGGGAGGGAAGCAAAGCAATTTTATGGCCTGAACTCGAAGTTTCAGCACTTTGGGCTTCTCTGCCTTCTGCAGTTCGAATCCCTCCAACATCTTGCAATGTTTTGTTCTCACAAACAAATAAAAAAAGAAGAAGTTGAATCTACTAACAAAAGCTAAAATAATTCCATTCAGTCATTCCAATATCGGATGTCTACAGTTTATCTTCCATAGATCCACCAAATCAGTGTCGATCCATACCCCAAGAATAAAATTTACTAGGATGTAACAGGTGATATAAGTGCATAAAAACTATAAAGATCAGAAATCTTAATAGAACAAGACTTGATAACCTAAACAAACAATTTCATGAAATCCAGAGAATTAAGCTCTACAAAAGAATATGGAATGAGGGACTTACAGTCAAGCCAACATGAATGGAAATCGTCTGAAATGCGCTAATATCGACCTCAGCCTTCACACGGGGGGAAACGCCCCTGTTAACATTCGCAACGAAGACCAAAGATCACTTTCAAGCACACCCTCACACAGATAAACCTGCCAACAAAAAAAGAAACCAAAAAATTCCATACAAGTATATAAATTGCAAGACCCGTCGTTCATACCTCTGCTTCTCCAAATCGCGTGGAAACTACTCCTTCGAAATTTCGAAATTGGAAAACATATTATGCTCTTTATCCATCTCGACTGTCGGTGTGTCGGTGGCTCGCTGGCTCCATGATGTTAGCATAATGAATGCTAACCTATCTCCACTGTCCACTACCCTGCCATCACATTAATGAAAATTAAATTGTCTTTGCAACCGACATACGTCTCATTTTTTTCAAATAACAATTTTCGAAAAAGCCAATAAAATCCCAGCAAAATTGGTCTCGGCCAATCATAAATCTGAAATTAGCGACTAATAATTCCATTTTCTTAATACAACTGCTTAAACCTTACAATATGACACCTGCTGAGTACCAAAAAAGAAATAGGTGCGAGTGAAAAAAAAAAAAAATTAGTTCCCTGCCTTTTAAAAGGCAGGAACTAATAATGGCAATAGATTTTTAAGAGATATTGGTCCATAGCACTGAATATTTAATATGAATCAAAAAAATTAAAATTATACAATTAAATTCAGATAATAATGTTGATGTTAAAATGAGGAACAGACTTTTCTACAGTAGTTTCAACAAGTCTATTTGTGGGCATTTTGTCAAAGAGTTAGCAAGGGTTATCTGTACTTTCCTCTTGCATACATGTTTAATTTAATAGGTCCAAGTACAACATCTGAAACAATTCCTCTATCTCTCATGCTTTGATGGACGTCCATAACCTGATACAAAGATCCCATTCAGCTGAAACTTGAAAGATGCAGGAGAAACGCTTCAAAAAATTCAATATCTTTTCAGAAGGATTCAATGTAGTTTCTTCTCTGTTTTGTAAACGAAATGTAAGAAACCATTTTGCATCAGTTAAACATAAAGAGAGAATGCGCATCCGGGGAATCGAACCCCGGTCAGTACCGTGGGAGGGTACTACGATACCACTACACTAGATGAGCAATTATTTATTCAATTAATTATATTCGGTTCCTCTTTGCTATATAATAGTAAAGATATTTGTGAATTTACTCAAAACGGTTAAAAGACAAATTCTGTTCTTTCCTCGAGGCCTGTAATTCATATGGTAAACTGGGCTTTGAATTGTCCATTCTACGTTCTTTATTTTGAAGTAGTAGGATTCCATTTATTTACCTTACTCAAAATATGATACAATATTAAAAATACCTAGAAAATCGAAAGATCATAATTTTCCAAATATTTGTAACATATTATATTATTTTAATTGATCGGAGGATTGGTTAAATTACAATAAACACTATTGATGAAAAGTTATTTATAAATTGTATATAAATATGCTGGTAACAGTTTTAAGCAATTTATTTCAGTTCCATTTGATAGGTTCAAATTGTAAATATTTGGTCTAAACGTTAATGTTTAGTAGTTAGATCTATGTTATTATCATTATTCTTAAATTATTTAATTTGGTAGTTAGATTTGGAGAATAAAGTAATGTTTTTTTCATATATATTTATATATATTGATAGAGGTATTTCAATTAGCTGAAAGATCAATGGTATGTTATTATAAGTTTTAACTTATTTAGCAAATGATAAGAAAGTAGTGTAAAAGGTTTGAATAACAAACATCTAGAATAAAAAATTAGTTTAGATATTCATTTCTTTATATTTCTATTTTCAATTTTAATTTAATAATGAGGAACTTCTTGGAACTCGTAATTCATCATTAAACTAAATACATATTTATTATTCTTGTTAGTTGATCGCCCATTGTGGTCGTCATTAGTTTAGTATAAATTTAATTTTGTGAGTTAAATGATATAAATCACATTATTGAAAATATAACTATTAAAAACTATCATATTTTACAATTTATGAATTCCGACCCACACATAAGAGTTAAAATGATTCATCCAATCAAATCATAGAAAGATATTTTATAGAAATTATTAAGTTTAAAATCTTTCATTTAACTATACATAATTATTAATTTTATAATTAAATTTTAAAATGATAAATTTAAAACATTAGAAAGAAAAATTTTAAACACGAGTTAACACATGAAATTGAAATTGCAAAAAGTATCAAAAAGTATCACAACGACAAGCACTAATAACATTTATAAATAATATGTATTTTAATTGTGTCATGTTATTTTACTAATGTGAAATTATCATTTTAATTCAACTTTCATTGACATTTATATGGAAATAAAGGTTAAATTTCTTACCAACTCAATATTTATATGTTTTAGATGATTGTTGTTGTCATTTTTTAAATCACTCTATAGATGGAGGGTTATGAAGTCATTCTCCAAGTAATAATATTTACAACCTTTAGATGCAAATTAAACTAATAGTTACATATTTATAAATATGCAAATGCAACATTCAAAAATATAGTTGAGCAATTTAATTTTGTGAGTTAAATGATATGAATCACATTATTAAAAATATAACTATTAAAAACTATCATATTTTACAATATATGAATTCCTAAGAGTTAAAATAATTCATCCAATCAAATCATAGAAAAATATTTTATAGAAATTATTAAACTTAAAATCTTTCATTTAACTATACATAATTATTAATTTTATAATTAAATTTTAAAATGATAAATTTAAAATATTAGAAGGAAAACTTTTAATCATGAGTTAACACATGAAATTGAAATTACAAAAAGTATCAAAAAGTGCCACAATGACAAGCACTAGTAGCATTTATAAATAATACGTGTTTTAACTGGGTCATGTTATTTTACTAGTGTGAAATTATCATTTTAATTCAACTTTCATTGACATTTATATGGAAATAAAGGTTAAATTTCTTGCTGAACTCAATATTTACACATTTTAGATGACCATTGTTGTCATTTTTTAAATCACTCTATACATGGAGGGTTATGAAGTCATTCTCAAAGTAATAATATTTACAACCTTTAGATGCAAATTAAACTAACAATTACACATTTATGTACATGCAATGATTGACAAGTGAAAACCTTTTAACTATTTATAAACTTATTCTCTAATTTATGGAAATTTAATTTAACTTTTTTAAAAAAATTTATATTCATATCAAAGATTCTAATATCCATTTATTCCAATATAAAACAAAAATAAATGTAAAACTACATCACACTACCATGTAATGATGGAAAAAAATAGCTAACTACAACCATGCATGTGTATCAAAGAAAATTGTTAAGTAAGAAGAAACATGGTGTCATTTTCATTTTTGTTTGAGAAGATCTATTCAATGACAAGGAAATAAATTAACAATTTTTCATTTATAAAATCATTTATCTATTTAATAAAACAACTTAAATGGTTCCTACTTTTAAGGCATGGTGGTTGCAAATTATCTTTAGATAGCTACATATAGAGGTAACAAGCAAGACTAATTATTGTGTAATTCAAGACTATAGTCTATTATAAATATGCAAATGCAACATTTGAAAATACAGTTGAGCAAAGAAGTTGGATGTATAATACTAACTTAAGAAATAATGATTGTATCATGCTAATTATATTTTCTATATAGGAAAGAAATGTTTCCAATGTCAATGAAGTTCCTTGTTTGTAGCTTAGGAGTAGTTGAAGAAAACGAATTTGAGAATTACAAGACCTTGCATCATAAATTAATGAATTCTCACATGATCAATATCAAATAAAGGAAGTGGCTATGCAAGTGACTATTTCAACCAATTTTAAGAATTTTTTAATATTTGATAATTAAATTAAAAAAGGGTGTTTGTGTTATTTTTAATTTATTTAATAATCACCATTAAATAGTGAAATTGTGGACTGCATAGTTGCTTCCTTAAATAAAAATCATAAGCAAACTTCCACAATAAGCCTTCAATTCTTTTAAACTTAGAAAAGTGTTACAAAATAAATCACCACCTTTTAAAAATAATTGAGACTTGTAAATTGTTATGTGATTTGGATTTGACTCAATGAAGAAGTTAAAATGATATTGGAAAAAAGTAAGAGTATCTTATCTTCAAAACTTCTTTACATTTAGCATTCAATCTTAAAAATATATTGGCAACAAGTAAGATTATCTTATCTTCAAAACTTCTTTACATTTATGACTCAATCTTTATAAAAAATATTTAAATTTATCATTTAGTATTTAGCCAACATCTTTAAATTTATCATTAAATCCTTAGCCATCATCGAAATAGTTATTAATTTTGCAATCAACCAACACCAAACCTAAAATCACAAAAATTGCAACAACAATAATCAGTTTAAACCATAATGTTATAGGAAGCATAAATTATATTTTTCATTTTTTTGATTAATTTTTCATAAAACTCTAAGATAACGCTTTTTACACATCAATCAAGATTGTCTAAACAAATATTATTTAAATTACAATGTAATTATAATAATTTAACAAACACAAAATGAATAGATTTAGAGGCAATCTTTAAATTCTACAGACTCAAAATTAATAAAATATTAAAACAATTATTTGATAAATTCTTGTATTATTTTGATAATAGCAATAAAATAGCATACAAGAAAAATAACCACAACAACATATTAAGATATAAAGAAATATAATATTATAAAATAAAGAAATATAATATTATAAAATTATAATATTTTAGACATTCCTAAATTTAATATGGTAATATGATAGTAATATCAATTTCATTAGAAAAAAGATAAAACCAATTATAAACTTAAATAAACAAGATATGAAAATCAATATCTAAGCAATTCTATATTTCTTTCCTCTTTTTACTTTTAAATTTAGTTTTATTTTCTATTATTTTTACTTTCAAATTGTAATTTTACTTTCCACTTTCTAAATTTAAATTAAAAGCACAAATCTATGTCACTCTTTTACAAAGGAAAAGGCTAACAAAAGTATAATTGTTCACCTTCAATGATATAAAACAAGTATTATTATTTAGAATTTGAAAATGAAGTAAACTAATGAAACGTGAAGAAATGGATGAAGTTTAGGATTATAATTTTTAATAATTATTTAGAATAAGAAATTATATATTTTGTTATTTTTTATTGGTAAATTTATAGTTATTGAAAAATACTAAAAATCACAGGTCTAGTTCCCACCACAAAACTACATGCAAATAAACTTATCCCTTTGACCTCATATTATGTTATAGATAATAGCTACAACAATCAAAAATAAAAATTGTCTTTAGACCTATATTTTCTCTTTTGTAACAATTCAAACTTCAACTTATTCAAATCGATAGTTTTCATCTCCCACCACATTTTTAAATATAATTCTATTCCAACCAAAAGAAAACTTATAGATTCTGAAAGAGGACTCTCTCCTCTAGAATGTCATATAATTTTAAATTCTTTTTATTTGATTTAATTTTATTTTTCTTTCTCAAAATTGACATCTTCCTAGTGTTAATAGATGCACTTATAGAATTTTTTAATTACAAAATATTATATCTAATTATAACACTATGAACTCTATATATGAGTATTCTTGACCTTGAGCTCTATAAAATGGTGTTTATATGTTATTAATAAAATATTATAAAAATAGTAAGAGTTATTGAAACATAAATTTTCTAAAATAATTGTATTTATTTAGTAATTGGATACTAACTAGTATAAAACATGCATTTAATAGACATTTCCAATTGGAAAGTGTGAGACCATATATAACATGGCTAGAATAAATTTATCAAGATCATATGTTTCAACAAAATTGAGTTTTAGATAGAAATACTCAAATTCAGTCATTCTAATAAGTCAACTTGAAAGGTGACACAACTTTGTACTTTTACCTAGAAGTAGAAGTTGTCAAGCTATCACAAAGGAAACACATGATAGAAGTTGAGAGCCACATGATCCAAGGAATTTAGAGAGGAAATAGTTTAAGCCAATTATATTATATTCCAAGGATCAACAACAAGAATCAAGCATGATCAAGCATTAAAGGTTATTATATGTGTCGAGTTATGCAGTATGTGTATATGAGTTTGGAATGGAATACAATCTTATGTAAACTATTTTTTTAAGAATGAAACATGTTTCTATGATTAAGATGAAGATCAAGGAGGTGATTATGGTTGTCATTCACTATCATATTCCCTATGTAGTACAAAGAACCAATCAAAAAGTAGGAAATCTTAAGTGATAAAAAGGATGAATGAGAATCATTGATTACGATCAAGAAGCTTCTTAAGATTTCTATATAACCACAAATTCAAGACTAAATTGTTTCAGTTGTTAGTTGGAAAAAATCATTATATAAAGTTGAAGGAGAATCAATGAGTATCAAGTGTTGAAGGACTAAAGGTGACTGAGGAGTGCAATGAGCAGATATTGCAGAATAGTCATATTGAGGTGAGTATGTATTAGAGAGAGAAGATTTGTTATTAGAAAATATATGCAAAATGAAGGATCATGGTACTATAACATTCTAATCAGTGTATCAAGTGAATCTCTTAACAGAGTGGTTGTAACAGATGTATTGTAAATATCCTAAAAGAGCAATCACTTAGTTGTGAAGTTTAAATCCTTTTATAAAGGTAGACCTAACAATCTTGTATGCTTTTAGCAGAGCAGGCCTGTCATAGGATAGATCATCAAAAGTGATCAAATTGTAGCCCTAACAAGAACTTTATTACTATAGTTGTGAAAACTTTGTGGGTGTCATCCCTACTATAGTTTTACCTTCACATTGGAGGGCTTCTAATATACCAAATCTTATATGGCATGTGGTGTTTACTTTCTTATGTGTTTTGTTCATGTTAGTAGATTGTAGATCTATTATTAAATGATATTGCATGGTTGAGGTAAATGAGTTGTATGGTGAATTATGTTTAGCATGGCTAATGTTTGAAGTAGTAAAAGATTTTTGAGATCCTGATTCACCCCCTCCCCCCATCCCTACACCTCTTAGCATCTCAGTTTTCCATTAGAATTCCAATAACTTCTATGTGTAACTCTAGCTAGAGTAGCTGGGAGTATCCTTTTTTAGCCCCCTCCTCTTGCACCATATTTTAAAATTGTCTTTATTAGAAAAATGATGTAAATCTAAGTTGTAAGTTAGAATTAAAATTGAGGAGCATGAAATTACCCAATTTCAACATGTGGGTTTTAATAGGGCCATGGTAGAAACATTTTCATCTATTGTTGTTTAATGTTTAATAATCCTTGTATTGGATACCCATTTCTTGTGTAGTAGAATTGTTCTAAGAGGTTTCTTTAAGGCTTCATGTTTATGACTATAGCATCCCATGTCTACAACAAAATATAATTGCAGCAATTTGTAGGACTACACAAAACTAAGGATTCCTTTAGATCACCAATCTTGAAATTTCCGCACACCCTTATTTCTTGAGTACAAGCCGTGGGAAAAGATTTTTCTGATCTCTCAGTTGAGGAAGAAACACATATAATAATGAATAAGGTGAAATCCCTATTGGAAAAGGAAGCACACTATGATACTACCCAAATGCTAAATCAGACTGGAGAGGTTATTATTATAACATCATTTTACCTCCTAATAGTTTAAGCATTTTAAAATGGCACAAACAACCTTCTAAGTCAATGTACACTCCTTGTTTTTCTCTTCAATCAAGAATTTTTTGTGGATGTTATATCCTATGTGTAGGATACTCTAATGGGTTCTTTTATTGGTTTATTCGCAAGGAGGTTACAAATGAATATGCTAGTGAGATTTGCAAACTATGGGTAGTGTTAATGCAGGCATTCAGCAGAGCTTCGGGACAAGAGAATGAAAATTTATCCACCATGCCCTCATCTGTACTCAAGTCCTGGTACTTAAATTGGGGATGCCATCAGTTGTCTCCTACTTCCTTCTGCTTTATCATGGCATGCCTCCTATATTGTTCAGATTTTTATTTCTAGTATAATCAGATGCTTCATTGCTTCCATAAGTATTTGAATATATTATAAATCAGACTACTTTGTCCAACAGTTTATAAAATTTATGAATCTACTTGTAATAGAAATTATTTTTCTCAATTAACTATTCTACCGTAAGCAGGAACTAAAAAATTCACTTACATTATATTGAAAACCAGGGGCTTCATTTGGCTTCATTCCACAATAGACTCGTTTTCCCATTACAAAACACAATCAGTCATTTTTCAGTTCTTAATATTCACAGCTCTCTTCATTGACTTCCAAAATCAACATGGTTTTGAAGGATGAACGCTAACGCAATTTCATTTAAAAATGCCCGTCGGCAAAATATTTCCCTATCAGCCACTCTGAAATCACAAAATATGATCAACCTATCATTCATTTTCATTATTTAAAGCTCTCTTGTGTGACCTTCCAAATTTAAAAAAATTACAAAAGATGAACGCGGATACAATGTCAACAAATTGACTGAAAGCTAATTTTGGACACATTCAATTAACCACAACTCCATCTTATTCTTCGTTATGACTGGTTTCTTGGCGGCACGCTATTGGAGTTTTCTGTCCAAACGCATCCGAAACCCTGCAATGACGTGGGTAAGGATTCATTTTTCCGCACCAGGCCCTACATTTTCATTCACAGAAACTTCCTTTGATGGGCCATCAGAACCTCTTCTAATTACAAAGCGCGTTTGCCGTTTCATTTAATCACCACAAACTGGTCTTTGCATTCAGTAAAATCGCTATGGCTTTTACATGCACACTCCGCCGTTTGATATATGTTTCGTATCTTATCCTGGTGATCAGTGTTTTGGCTCAGCAGCAGGAGCCAATTTGTGGAAGTGGGGCAGAAATGCATGTCGTTACGAGCATAGATTGGCCAGGAAATGATACAGACCACCAGACGTCAATAAATCAAACTGCATGCGAGCAGCTATGCCTTTATAATTGCTCGTGCACTGTGGCCATCTACGCCAATCTTGACAACGTGGAACACTGCTGGATTAAGGCGATGCCTCTGGGGTCAACCAAGCAAGATGACACACGAATAGCTTTGGTTAAAGTCTTTAACACTGTTCCCACAACGCCCTGCAAAGAGAAAAAGGAGGGGAAGAGACTAATGGTTGCAGGGATAATCCTTATGGTTTGTTCCCTTGTTTTTGCAGCAATTTTGTTACTAATTTGGTTTTATATATGCCGACCCAAGCTTATAGCCTCGCAGGAGCATCGTAAGGTTAATCCGGTGGGAATGAAAACATTCAGTTATAAAGAGATGGAGGTTGCAACTGAAGCCTTCGCCCATGAAATAGGGAGAGGTGCCTTCGGGAAGGTGTACAAGGGCGTCTTATCTGACGGACGAGAAATTGCTGTGAAGAAACTTGATAATCAGCTCTCTAACGGAGAAGTGCAAGATGTTGAAAAGGAGTTCAGAACAGAGATGGGAATCATCGGGACAAGCCATCAAAAAAGTCTTGTTCAAATTTATGGTTTCTGTGTGGAGGGCTCACATAGGATTCTAGTGTATGAGTATATGCCGAATGGATCTCTGGACAGAGTTTTATTCAAAGGCACAAATAATCTTGACTGGGAGCGGCGTGTTCAGATTGCGCTGGGAACTGCAAGAGGAATCCTCTACTTGCATGAAGAGGTCACAAACCCTATACTCCATTGTGATATAAAACCCCAAAACATCCTTCTGGATGAAAAATTCAACGCTAAGATAGCAGACTTTGGAATATCCAAATTGATTGGGGTAGAACAAACAAGAACGTTTACTGTGGCCCGCGGCACCGTCGGGTACATTGCACCTGAGTGGCAGAGGAGTATGGCGGTTACAGTGAAGGTGGACGTGTATAGCTTTGGAGTGGTGCTCTTGGAAATTATCTGTTGCAGGAAAATGTTCGAGTTGAATGTTCCAGAAGACGAAATGATTTTGTCTGATTGGGCTTATGAGTGCTTCAAATATGGAAAACTTTTGAAGTTGATTGATCAACAATATTGCACAGGCATTGACACGACACAGTTGGAAAGGATGGTGCTGGTGGGACTTTGGTGCATTCAAGATGATCCTATTCTCAGACCATCAATGAAGAAAGTTGTTCAGATGCTTGAAGGGACGATTGAGATTACAGTTCCCCCTCACCCATCATCTTCATAAAACCAGGGGTCAAATTTCTTGTTTGTCGGCGTGTCCAGTGCCGCGTAGTAGTTGAGTTTTATAAGTTTTAAAAGGTAAAGAAGAGACTACTTCTAGGTAAAGAAGAGACTACTTCTTCCTTTCGAGGAAGTGTCATGTTGACATCAACATTTATTACATGCTTATTAAAGTACTGTAGCAATAACTTTCAAAGTTGTGTATTCAGTTATTAATCCCGTCTATATGGGTAGGCAGTAATGTTTTCACATCAACTCTTTTAGCATTTATTGGCCTAAAAAATGATGCTTTCCAAATTCAAACATGTCATTTTAATATACATTTTGTAAGTAATTTAATTATATTTATAAAAATATAAATATTTTAAACATATTTCAATTATCTTAGTTTTAAATAATATATTTTCACTCTAATACTGTTTTGTCAAGAAAATGAGTTTTGACTTTTAGCACAACAACTTTTTGAAGAAGTGGAAGGATTCAAAATATTCTTGGGCACCAATTGATTGAACAGTTCTCAAAGTTATTTTATGCTACAAAATTTCTCCTCCACCATGTTTACCATCCCTCAGCATACAAGTTAACCTAATTCAAGTAATTGATTCCTCATTGAGCTATGAAGTAATTGAGTGCATACTCCTATATTTGGTAATCCCCATCCTAATGCCCATATAGAGCTTGAAAGAGTGTGGGAAAAAGTTTTGCTTCTTCTTACTTCTTTGTTTTTGGTTGTGTCTTCTTTGTGGATGTTGCTATAAGTCAATATGCTAAGTCTTTAGCCTCAATGGCCTTTATTGCTTTAAATAATGTCCAAAATAATGTGGTTTTCTATGATATACATGTATAGTCTTTAGGATGTAATCTGATTATTATTGTATAAAATATATATCTTGTGTTTTACGTTGAGTGTGTAGGGAATGGCCCCAATCCTATAGAGTAGTTGGTGTTAGTTGAAAGATGAAATGAAACTATTAATTATTAATTGATGATATTTTAAAAATAATTATATAAGAGATGTTGAAAGATATTATAGATTTATAATATAGGTAAAATCGACACGTGCAACTTATTTTGGTAGTTCTATATGTAAATATATAGGTGTTTTAACATTTTTTAAATAATAATAATAAATGAAATTAATATTTCTTGTATATGTTTAATAATAATTTATAAACAAAATAAATAGATATTAACATTTCTTTTACATTAAAAAGTATAAAATACCATATCAAGGACAAGAGATATTGGGTGCATGAGGGAAAATCCATCAAGTTCTATTTGAGGTCAACAAAAACAACTGTTTGATATTAACTAGATATTGTGCAAGTATAAGAAACCATAGGAATAGTAAGGAAATATGGCCATAGTCATCTACTTCAAAAGCTACATATTAGTTAGCTTAAAGAAACTCATTACCAACTCTTTGTGTGTAATAGAACTAATTTGTACCATTCCTTAATGTACTGTAAAGGTGTGTTAAGCATCATATTTAGTTGGATGCCCATAAATGAAGTATTAGTACTAGCCACACTCCAATATATTAGGAAATTTAATTTTTTAATGTTTTTGATTAGATAAACAAGTTTTATAGGGACCCTGAAACCCAAGAGTTAAAATATAAACAAGGTTGATAATAAGCATTAAAAGCCCAACCAAAAAAGAGTAAGTCTAAAGGCTGATAATGAGCACTAGGCCTAGTCGAACAACAAAGACCATAGGAAAGGCCACATTATTTTTTGAAAAATGAAACAGACAAAAGCCAGGGAAAAAAGCCAAACAAAAAAGGAACGGCTAGAAACAAAAGGATAGAAAAGAGCTAACCCCGTTCTTTCTTTTTAGCTCTTGCATGACCTAGGCAACCTCATAGGCCATCTAGTTCTCCTCAACCTTCTCCTCAGCCTCCTATTGATGAGCCCTGTGAGCGTTGTAGCCCAAACAAGTGTAAGTGATACCAATGGCAGTTTCATCATCAGATCTAGCTTTTCCCCTATCTTTTCCTTCCTCATCCCCCAACATTCCTCTATCTTCAAAAAAACCAATTAAAGACAGGATATTGTCACTTATCGAGTTAAGCAGTGAGATCATCTGGCTCGACAAATTGTGGTTGTAATTTTCCAAGTTGAGAATCCTCCTTTTCGCTAGGCTAATTCTATCATCCTAGTCTGTCCCTTTCTCAAG
The DNA here is from genome assembly GCA_028749045.1 of Cupressus sempervirens. NCBI lineage: Eukaryota > Viridiplantae > Streptophyta > Pinopsida > Cupressales > Cupressaceae > Cupressus > Cupressus sempervirens. Next base: position 393,145,617 of record CM053789.1, on the reverse strand, counting down.
ACCCTTTAGATTATTGGCTCCTTCCATTTGACCTACCTTCTCCTTAACCTCCTCCAGCTCATGAAAAAACCACTTGATTGACCTAAAATTATCAATCATGCTATTGTAGGCGTTGTTCAAAAGGTTCATCCTAGATTCCCTGGCATTATCAAAGATTGCCACAATCACAGGGTTAATTAGCTCTTCAAGTCGCAGCTCCTCCCGGTTCTCCACCAAAATCTAGGGATTCATCACTTCTCTAAAAATACCCATTTTCATTGTCCTCACATTAAAATTCCTCCAGGCTTTCCTCCTATCTTTGGCTAGCACTTCCTCCCCCCCCCCCCCCCATCTCCAATATTGTCCTTTTTTTGCTCATCTAGATGGGCATGAGGATGGATAGGGGAGAGAGGCAATGAAGACATATCTGGTTCCCACTGTGTCCTCTCATCCTTCAATCCCACCCACTTGCATTTCTTCCCACCCTGGTCTTCCTTTTTTTCCTCCTACTTCTCCTTATCCTCATCTTCAATCTCCATGTCCTCCTCTTCATCACCATTGTCCTTCTCCTCATTCCCAAGCATCTTCTAACCATGACCCCTAAGGCTTTTTCTAGTGTGGGTAATAGAAGAGGGTGACTTCTTATCATGTGGCATAAATTTTTTACCAAAGAAAGTTAACCCCCCTTCCTTAGAGCTAATGCTCTGAATATCATCTGAGTAAAAGGAGTAGCTTGAGCTACCATTTTCCTCTTTCCCAGCCTATGAGGGGATGTTACTTATCGTTTGAGCCTTAAAGTGCTTGTAGATAAGCAATAACAGTCCCTCATGCAAAGCGCGGTTAACTATGGGCTTCTTTTTTAAGCTAGACACCACCTTGCTCATGGAAGTCAATAAATAAAAAGGAAATGAAACTTTACTATCATGCCAAAAATGATTCAAAAGAACAAAATGGTGGATACGAACACAATCAAACCTAGGGTCAAGAGTAATATACTCGATGATGGCACGTAGAACATACCTCCATAGTTTAATTATGAAATCCAGATCATAGAACGTATCACTCTTTTTCAGGGCATTTAGCTCCTTAGTGTTCTCAACGAAGTCCTTCACTACATTGGCTGAGAGCTTTTTGTCCCTAAAGAACTTAAAACCCTCCATCAGAATCTCAATTATAGTCAAAATCACCTCTTCCATTATCAAAAATGAAACCCCATTCACCTTGACTCTATAATCCTTCCATGAGCTGACCATGGTGTTAGTCACATCTTGATCAAAACCATGTAGCTTCATGATATATCTTGTAATCCCACCCTCTTCTAGCTTCTCCCATACTTTGTCCCTACTTCTCCATTTTTCCATCTTTCCTACCAGTTCTTTTCTGCACCTTTCACCCACCATTTCAGCACTTTGCGCTCCCACAATTCTCATAAACATAGCACACTGTAATTTCACCACTTGATGGGGACCTCTATGTTTAAGAAAAAAGTCAAAGAAATTAACCTTGCAATAGCATAGGTTGCATATGCAAAAAATGACCCATAAAGCATGTCAAATAAACTGTAATAAATTCCACCTCTTGCACTTTCCAATACAACATTTATGGATTGTACCCTTTCCCCAAAAACCATACTCATAATTGCAAATTGATCTCCTCCATACTCCCTTGGATCTTATCTAGCTCGATCAAGCTCTAAACATCCACCAGAAAACTCTTTCCTAATTGCCAGGTCATCTTTTGGTTAGATTCGACACCTTTATTTGTGAACCAATCTACCACTAGGTTCGCTTCCCAAAAAATGTGAGTGACATGGACTCTATTAAATTTAGCAAGAGCCTCACATGTCTCTTCAATTAGATTTGCAATTGACAATAATAATGAGAATTGCCATTAATACATTTAATAATGTTATTCAAATCCCCTTCAAGCTAGAGATTAGTAGCTCCAACTTCAAAAGCCAGTTTCACCACATGGCAAGCAGTACTTGCTTCCACAAACTAATTAGTTTGGAAGCCCAATAGGAGAGAGAAGGCCGCTACTCCCTCACCAAATTCATTCCTTATTATGCCTCCACTTCTCAAGGAGCTAGGATTTCCCCTGGAGGCCCCATCAAAGTTGGCTTTATGCCATCCTTTTGGGGGGAGAAGCCACTTGGCTTCTTATCTTTTTAACATTTTGTCTTTTTCCTTCTCAATTTTTCTACCAACCACTTCAATATCTCCCCCCTTCCTTACTAGGTAGTTTTCCTTTATATTTTTATAAATCTTCTTCTTGAGCACTATGGACAACTCCTCTCTGTCTTTGAAGATTCTATTGTTTCTCTCCTTCCATATGCTACAGCAGTAGTGAGGTAAGATCTAGGTACTTAATTCCTACAAATTAGATAGATTGAACAAATTTTTCTATTGGTTGAAAAAATCTAGGAGATTATCTACCATGCACTAGCTAATCCCTAAGTCTTGGGTAAGGAAATCCCAAACCTCCCTTGAGGAGGAACAGTGAATGAACAAGTGGTTGCCTGTTTCTAGCTAGTTCTTACATAAAATACATCTGCTTGGCATAATCTTTCCTCTTTTGATCAGATTATCTTGAGTGAGGATTTTATTCTATAGGACCAACCAATAAAATATATTGATTTTTGGTATGAGGCTAGGGAGCCAAGCTCTCGACCATGGAGGCTTCTCTTTAAAGCTCCAAAGAGCCATATAACCTGAAGCAACAGAGTAGTTTCCATTGGAATTGTCCCCCCAGATCATTTCATCCCTCTTGTTGCTAGAAGCCATAGAATTTAATATTAACATGATTAGATTTAAATCTTTAGAGATAATAGATAGATCTTTCCAACCTTGGTCATTCCTATAGTTACTGATTTTCAGCCCAAAATGTTGAATACAGTGATTCACCCAAACTTCATAGACAGGATTGTTCATAAGGGGACCCTAAATAAGCCAACTATTGGACCAGAATTGGATATCCTCCCCATTCCCCAATTTCCAAGATACTTTTTCCTTAGCCAGGTCCTTGGCTTTCAGAAAACCATTCTAGATAGCAGATCCTCTAGGAATATCCTCACTAAAAAGGGTAAACTAAATTGAAGGCCTCTTAATATACTTGTTAACCAAAATGTCTCTCCATTCCCCAGTGTTGTTGAAGATATGCCATAATTGCTTTGCCAAGAGAACCTTATTTAGATGGGCAAGCTTCCTTATACCAAGACCTCCATATTTCATAAGGAGACAAATTTTGTCCCAGGAAACAAGAGGATATCTTTTTTTCCCTTCTACACTAGTCCATAAGAAATCCCTTTGTATTTTCTCCATCCTCTCAGCAAATTTTACTAGAATCACAAAAAGACTCAAAGCATACACAAGCAAGTTCTAAAGGGTAGATTTAACCAGTTGGCATTTACCAACTTGGCTAAGAGTGGCACCTTTCCACCCTACTAACTTTTTGCTGAACCTATCCATAATGCCATTCCAGAAGGAGTCGAGAGGAATCATTCCCAAAGGAAGCCCAAGGTAAGTAGAGGAAAACTTTCCCACTCCACAACCTAGAATCCTAGAAATTTTTCTTTGTCTATCGTCTAGGATATTAATAAAGTATAAAGAGCTATTATCCTAGTTAATAAGCTGACCTATCCCTCTAAAGTAGATATGCAAGACTTCCTTCATAGCTTTTTCCTCCTTAACTAAAGCCTCCCCCCCATGATAGTATCATCAAAAAAATGCTGATGCAAGAAAGGATCACTTTTAGAGGAAGGTTTTATCCCTTTGATTCTACCTTCCTTCTTCTTTCTCTCAATAAGCCTTCCTATACATTCAACCAAGATAATGAAGAGAATAGGCGAGAGAGGATCCCCCTAACAAAGACCTCTAGAGGGTTTGAAAAAATCTAAAGGAGCTCCATTAACCAACACAGCAAGAGAGGAAGTAGAAACAAGCTGAGAAATCAACTTACAAACTTTTAAATCAAACCCAAAAGCCTTGAGCACCATATCAAGAAAAGACCAGTCAACTTGGTCATAGGCTTTAGAGAGGTCCAGTTTAAGCAACATCCCTTCCCGTTTGCCAGCTTCCATAGAGTGAATCACTTCATGCACCATCATGATTGAGTCTAAAATTTGCCTGCCAAGGACAAAATTCGTTTGTTGCTACAATATGATCAAAGGGAGGAGCTTGAGCAACCTAGACATAAGCACCTTCGAAATGATCTTGTAAAAGGAATTGCATAAAATAATAGGTCTAAACTTGCCCAAAGAGTTAGCCCCAGGCACTTTGGGAACGAGAACCAAGAAGGTGGAATTAATCACCTTAAGAATGCTCCTAGCTCCAAAGAATTCCTGAACTACCTTCACCACATCTTCCATCACCACCTGCCAATACAATTGAAAATAGAAGGTTGGAAACCCATCTAGGCCTGGATATTTATTAGTAGGCAAAGAAAAGATAGCTTCACGAACTTCAAAAGTAGTAAGAATAGCTTGAAGCATTAAATTATGGTGAGGTTGGATGATTTGAGGAATGCAAGCAACCATGTCTTCCTGTTCCACCTTAGACAGCAAAGGGTCCCAAGACAAGAAAGAGGAGAAGAAGGATACTACTTTAGTTGATATATCATTCTCCTTAGCTAGCAAATCCTGCACTTTCTTGATACCAACAATTCTATTATTAGCTCTATGCTTGAGAGTGGTTAGATGAAATATCTTCAAATTCTAATCTCCATCTTTAAGCCAATTAATCCTAGATCTTTGTCTCTATCTTCTCCTCTTTGATGATAATATTATGTAAGTCTGAAAGAATAGACAACTCAGCCTCCCTATTAAGCTCATCATGCCCATCCTACTAAATAGAGGTTTGAATAGAAATAAGTTTATCCGACAAGTCATCTTTCTCAAGAAAGATATGGCCAAAATAAAATTTGTTCCAAACTTTAACCATCCTCTTAAAATGTTAATGGGCTAAAGGAGGCTTTAAAAATTAAGATTGAGGATAAGTAGACCCCACTTATATCTATTAGAGGGATGATGTAAAGTAGTGATCTTATGGAGTCATTTGAATAGTATTAAGTATCAATTAAACTCTATGTTTATGTAAGTATTGATTTCCACCTAAATGTCCATCAAGTATTAGAATAATATTACCTCTAATGTAAAACTAAAAGTAAACATCAATGCTTAATGCTTAATTTCATAAATTTTTAAAAAATTGTGCCTCCAAATTCTTAAGATATCATACTTCATTAATATATGGAAACTTTCATAATTTTAAGTACTCTATACCAACCACCTAAAGATACTACAATTCATGGCGTTTTCTATCTAATATCTTCAAAACATAAAAATCAATATGTAGGGTTTATGACCTCTAAAATAAAATTAGAAAAAGTCTCTTTAGAATTTTATGTTTTCAACAAAATGTTAAAGGGTGGATGAAAAATCCTCGATGTGTTGTTTACCTATCACTGATAACACTATGTATGGTGTAGGTACCAAAATTTCCATGTCATTATCTATTTTTGAATTTGAAAGTGTTTATTTTAAAGGGATACAACTATTTCAACATACTTATTTGAAAATTTATATGGTAAACATCCTGGATTTTTTTAATCCAATAAATTATAATGGATGACTTGTCTATGATTATACTAGAAAGCCATGTGAAGGTGGAGAAAAAATTAATATGTATTCTCTCAATGGAATACATTTGTGAAATGATGTGGCAATACATAATTTCAAGTATTCCCACAAATTTTTTAAGGTTTTACTCCAATTTAATGAAGTATGTTTGGAGGAATAATGTTAGTTGTTATCAAGTTTCTCTAGATCTTGAGAAGATATCCTACACTAAACTTTTGATCTATATTTTTTATATGTATTGAGCATATTTATTTAGAGAATCATTTTATGGAAAAATATTAGTAAAGAAACTATAAAGAGTAATCTTAAGACTAATGTAGGTTGAATATTAATTCTTTCTACTTGTTATGGACATATAATTTCTTAAATAATAAATTTTATATATATATATATATATATATATATATAATTTATTAAAAATTATATGATTTAACATCGACATTGAATCTAACTACATCTCACATGTAACAATTATCTATTTCCTAGATTTCATCTTTTGTGTATCTATAGAAGGCTCATTCTTATATAAGGATAGCTTTCTTCACATATCTAAATTCAATTACAATCCACAATAACAATAGTACATAGTATTGTAGCAATCAGTCTACTATATTTTGTCCAAGGTTTTGTTGGAAACCCTATCTTACTCTGCAAAACCAATCTGATTCATGCATATAAAACTATAATTATTTTATTGAAATATTTCAATAGATCAAATTTGATCTCCAAATGAAAATTGAACTTGTATCTAGCAATCAAATGATTAAACATAATTTTTTGTTTAAAGTGTTGCAAAAGTCTTGATTCTAATTATCAAGCTACAAATCTGATGGTTTTGGATTTTTTATTTTCCTAGTAAAAATTGAATGACTCTACAACAACTATAGGTAGATTATTTTTGGTTCAATTTGGATCAAACAATTTCCTAAGTGCATCTTTTGCTTCTCCTTCATGTGATATCTGTGAGAAAGGGATTTTTCTAAAACAAAAGCTTTTGCAATATAGCAGAGAGAGATAAGATAGATTCATAATTAACAGAGATCTAAGAAGCTTTGATCACATAATTCAAGAAAAAATACTACCAAATTCAGGCTCAGATCATTGTCCATTAAGAACAAAGTTTAAGGAACCAATAAAACTGGTAAGAAACCCATTCAAGTGTGAAAAGATGTGGTTCCAAGAAGAAAAATTCTTATTGAAAATTAGGATAGTGGTGGCAAGAAGGCAACTTTGAGGGATCTAAAGTATTCTTCTTTGTCTCCAAATTAAAACCTCTCAAAGAAATGATACTATAGTAGAATAAGAACCATTTTAACATCATATTTAAGGAAAAAATAGAAATTGTAGAGGAAATAAAACAGCTAAAAGAAGATGTAATAAAAAAAAGGAATGAATAATGAAACATATCTCAAAGAAAAGAAATAATTGCAAAATATGAAGATATATTAACAAAATAAAAATAAAAATATTATGGAAACAAATATTGAGAGAAACATGGGTATTAGAAGAAGATCAAAATACAAAAAAAAATTCATAACAGTACCATAAACAATAGGAATATTGACATAATAATAAAAATAAAAGATAACATAGGGAATGCAAGGGAAGCTCTAGATCAAGTAGTGGAATTATTACAGAAATTCTATAACTATGGAAACTCTAACCTAATAGCACAAAACATCATGAAAGAATCAATATTGAAGCTTATTAAAGAGGAGGATAAAAAAACCTTAAAAAAATCCTTCACCCTAATAGGAATTAAAGAATCTCTATTCAGACTCAACCAAGAGAAATCATCGGGGCATAATGGATTCCAAGCCTTCTTTTTTTCAAATATGTTGGGACACAATAGGAAAATATTTATGGAAAGCAATAGATGCTACTAGAACTGTAGGATCTCCCTTAGAAAAAATGAACAATACCTTTCTAAGCCTTATCCCTAAAAATTGAAACTATGAGACCCCAAGAGACCTCTAGCCTATTGTACTTTATATCACTATATACAAGGTATTATCCAAAGAGTTAGAAAATAGACTTAAGAAATTATTGCCAAAACTAATATAAGAAGAACAAATAGGTTTTGTACCAGGAAGATCGATATTGGACAGAATTATCATTATGTAAGAAACTATGCATTTAGTTCAATCCAATAAAGATGCTTGCATGTTTATGAAATTCAACATTCAAAAGGCCTATGAAAAGGTCGATTGGCGATTCCTTTGTAAAACTCTATTAAGCATTTGACTTTGTGTGACAATGAATCAACTTTATTTTTTACTCTATACCAACTCCCAAAATATCACTTCTCATCAATGACACTCTCGAAGACCTTTTTGGTATATCTAAAGGAATCAAACCTAGAGACTCAATGTCACCAATTCTATTTATTATCATAGCAAAAGCTTTTGGTAGATCCATTAAATTAGTACAATCAGAAAAAAAAGATCAAAGGAGTAGTGGTAGCTGATGGCATTACAAAATTACATAGCAACAATTTGTGGATGATACAATCCTTCCTAGTGTAAGAACAATAGAATAAGCTAAAAACTTTAAACAAATCATATGGGTGCACTGATTCAAAAGGTAAATAAGGCCAAATCATAAATATTCTTCCTAAATACTCATGCCAAAATAGAAAATAGAATATGTAATATTATGGGGTATAAGAAAGGTACATTTCCTTGCAAATATCTAGGAATGAAGCTAGACATAGGGCTCAAGAAAGGAAGAATGTGGAGACTTCTGTTTGAAAAACTAGATAAGAAAATAGGAAGTTGGAAAAGGAAATGACTTACTAAGATATCTATCTTCACTGGTAGGAAAAGTGGAGGATCATTGAAGCTAACAAAATCAACAGTGACAATAATTTTGGAGAGCTTTCAAATGATTTTAGCTAATGAAGGTAGAGTTAGAGGTATGATCTTAAATTTGCATTAAAATTTATAATAAAGAGCTAGAAGTTGAGGTGAAATTGTTAGAAATGGTGAAAAGGTTATTATTTCTATATGATATGAGTATTATAGAAAATGAGGTGCTAAAGAAAAGATAGGTAATTATGATATGTTGTAGATTATGATGCACAAAGATCTTATGCATATTATATTATATTAAACTATTGAAAGAATGACTAACTACATTTTGCTAAATTCTTCACTTAGGGCCAAATACCATTTCTTTAAATTAATAATTATTGGTAATCATTTGGGTTTTTTTTTTTATTCACTCAAGTAATCTACACTAAATTTACTCTCTCAATTTTCATCACTGTTTAGATTCATAAAAGTTTCATCTCTGTGGTAAGATTGTGCTTCTGAGGAGTAGGTTTCTAGGTGAGATAATAGATTTATTTTTGTTGAAGTGTAAAAGATAGCTAAGACTTTAGGAAGTCAAAATCATGGGGGACACTCCAAAAAATGTGGATCCCCTAGATTACAAGGAACTAGCTTAGAACAAAGATTGCTAGGATACTTTTAGAAATGAGGGAATTTCTAATTATATCCTTTCCATGAAAGGTTTTTTTATTACATTATCACTCAAACTTCTCAACTCGTAGTAATAAGGCCAAGTCTCTATCAATAGGGTCAGATTTTTTGTGATTCCATAACTAATTTTTGAAGCCAAAGGTTTGGAGTGTAATGGTGAATGTGTTAAACACAAGGGAGTGAGTGATTATAAACAATACTAGATAAAGTTCTTTGAAAAGGGAGTAAATGCTTTTGTGGTCCCTTTAGGAAATCTATATGTGATATCTTCTCACTACACAATTTACTTTTTTTCTTTTATGTTATGAAATACCTTACCTTAGAAGTTTGATACACCATGTTTCATGTACCTACCATGTTTTGATTCGTATCCACATATGTCATGGTGAAAAGATTAATGTCTCATTTTATTTGTCCTCATCCCTTACTAACAATATCAACAAAGTTGAAAATATTCATCCTCATTAAAGCCTTATTTATGTAATGTAATAGCTCACATCTTTAACCATGTGCCTTCTACTAGAATATGAAATCAAGTAAGCTTCCCCAAACCTCTTTAAGTAGCAAAACCCTAAAGGAAAACCCTAAACCTACTCACAAATCCAAGAATCTTAATCTAACCTATTATTGTGAAATACCCTCCTATTGTTTCCTTCTAGGAAATCATACTAGATGCGACTATCTAAGTGGAAGACACCCTCTAAATAGCATGTGTTTGTTAAGGTGAGAAGAACTAATACCATTAATAGAAACTTTATTATTATTTTTAATGAGGATTTTTCAGATGAAGATGAACCCAAGGAAAGAAAGAAGAGCAAAAAAAATGACAAGAAAAAGTAAGAGAGCATCTCAGGAGGGTGCATGTTTTAAAGACTATGAAACAAGAAACATAAGGAAAAAATGGATAACCTAGGAAACACCCAAGCCATGAACTAGACTATGAGTACACCTCCCTAAATCATAAAAAGGATGTTAGAGATAAGTCCAAAGTCCCAAGGTTACAAAATAAGGGAATATCATTGAGCATAATAAGATGCGTTATGTACAAGTTTTCTAAAATTGGATTACTAAGTTGTAGATGATAATTCCATACATGGTGACTATGGATGACCTCGGCTCTTTTTTTTCCTCTATTTGTAGGCCAACTGAAGGGACCATTCACAAATCAATTTTTGGGGATGTGATAGGTAAAACTAAGTTGAAGAAGAAACTAAAGTGTATTTTTCAAGAGGAATTTGAGGACAACAAAGTTAAAGATCAATAGAAGGGCCTAATGCATCTCTCCAAAATCTTGGAAATGAGAAATAAATTTAAATGATTGTCTTCTATTTCATGTGGGATAATTGTCCTAGTGTTTCTTTGTTTTTGACATGGTATTTTTTATTGTAAAATTAAAAATCATTTGAATAATTTTCCTACTATCTAGGTAGAGGGGAGTGTGGACTTTAATTTACTTTGCTCTATTTCAATAAATAGTTTTATAGTGATAGTATATGTGATACTCTGAGTTCTTATTGTCTTCCTAAGTTTTTGATAACTTTGTTGATAGATAGTTGATTTGGCTTATGATTATAATTCCCTATTGTTGTTTAATGTGAATATTATAATGTAGCTCTTTTTTTTTTTGGATTTAGGGCCCTCTACATACCATTTTTATAAAAAATACTGACTCTAGTATTATTTTATGTCTTCTATAATATCTATCATTAAATTTTTAATTTGTGGTATCCTACATAGTGTGAATACACCTTTCATTATTTCAAGAAGTCAAATATTTGAGGAGAAAATAGAAGAGGTAAAATCAAGTGATTGAATGTTTTAAAGACTATGAAACTAACAAACAAAAAGGAGAAGGGAAAAATGGACAACCTGGGCAATACCTAGGACATGAACCATTATGAGTGCACTTCCCTAAATCCTAAAAAGGGTGCTAGAGATTAGGAGAGTCCCAAGGTTACAAAATTAAGGAACATTGATGAAGATAATATGGTGAGATATGTCCAAGTTATTTAAAATTAGATCATTGCCTTGGAGAAGAGTATTCCATGCATGGTGACTATGGCGGACCTCAACTCTATTTTTTCTCACTATTTGTAGTTGGATTGAAGGGATCATGCACAAAGAAACTATTAGGGTTGTGACATGTAAAAGTAAGGCAAGCAAAAACCTAAAGTTGATTTGTCAAGAGGAAGTTGAGGACTCAAAACAAGAGGACAAAGAAGTTAAAGATTGGAAAGACCTAATGTATCTCTCCAAATCTAGGAGATGATAAAAAAATTTGAATGATTTTTCACTATTTCCTGGGGATTATTGTCCTTGTGTTGTCTTGTTTTTTATATGACCATTTATTTTTTCTTGTACTATTAAGACTCTTTTTTATAATTTTCTCACTATCTAGGTAAAGGAGAATATGGATTTTAATTTACTTGGTTCTATCTCAATAAATAGTTTTATAGTGATTATAGTGATAGTATTTGTGATACTCTTGGTTCTTATTCTCTTTTTAAGTTTTTGATAATTTTATTGATTGATAGTGGATTTGGATTTAGATTGTAATGGCTCATTGTTGTTATATTAGAATGTTGCAATATTGCTCTTTGTGTCTAGATTTAGGGCCCTCTCCCTACCATCTTTATCAAAATTATTGAGTCTAACATTATTTGTTCTTAGCTATAATATCTATCATTAAATTTTTTATTTTTGTTATGATGCTAAATAGTGTGAACACACATTTTAATCTTTGAAGAAGTAAATTTCACCATCAAAAGTAGTGCAAACTAATATTCCTTTACATGCATAAGTTATAAATTTAAATTCTCAATCTATTTTATGCATTGCTCCTTTATTTATATCTAATGGAATGTTCAAGAAAAATTTCTTAAAGTGTTGAGGAGACTATTGAAATTTGAATGCTAGAAGTTAGATATTCCTCATACCAACCTAGAGTAATTTTATTTCACCCAATGTGTCTAATTACTTTACCATAGCCTCAAGTTTTTGATAAAGCTGCATTAATAATACATTTAATACTATATGCATATGTTTCCCATAGCATTAACATAATTGAGAATCTTTTACTACACATGTTATTTTCCATTTGAAAACTTTGTTGCCCTCTATAATTTCCTTGCAAATTTTTCACCCTCATCCTCCTCCCCACCTCCATGCCCTCTCAGTCTTAGGAGGGATGGATCCCTCCTCCACCTCTCCCCCCTAGTGGAACCGACCCCTATTTGCCTAGATTTTGAGTTAGTTGTGAAATCCTAGAATGACTACTTCCTTCTTTAGGAGGATGCTTCTCTTTTGATGGAACCCGGTATCATTCTTGATGATTGTACTTATTTGGGCCCCAATCCCCTAGGTGGTCCCACAAAAATGATGGAGGAGGGCCCCCAACTAGTTTATGACTATCATAACCATTATGACTATTATTATGACTATCATAATGGTAGGATTTTTTTTTGGATTGAGGCTACCAATATAGCTGATTCTATGAGGCAAGGAAAATGTTTGTGTATGGGAGACTTTAACACCCCATTGTACCCTTTAGAGAAATTGAGGGGATTGGAGGAATTTTGGATAGCATGTAGGACTTGGAGGATTTTTAATGAAGAAATCATTTGATTGATATTGATCTCTAGGGTTCTTATTTTACTTGTTCTAATAACAAACTAGGGGAAAACTTGATTCAAGGTAGGCTAGACAGGGCTCTAATCTCTTTAGGATGGGACACTCTCCAGCACACCTCCCTAAAGGTATATTTGAGGACCATATTAGATCATTCAATGTTGCATCTTTCCTAGACTTTAAAAGGCTACTAGATGTAGGCTTTTTAGGTATGAGTTCATGTGGCACTTGCATAATTAATTCATAGATAGTATTGCATGATGGTGCAAGGATCCAATGGAAGGCATAGCCATGTTCCATATTGCTAGAAAAGGTGATAGAATCAAAAAGGTGGTGAGAGATTGGACCAAATCCTCATTTGGGATTTTATCCAAGGAAAAGAAGGTTACTAAAAAAAATGGAAGCTCTCCAAATGTAATTTGCGAAAAGCAACATGTAGATTGAGCAGCAACAAGAAGACAAGAAGTGTAGAGATGAATGGAAAACCCTCCTAAATAGCAAGGAAGTCTTCTAGAAACAAAGATCTAGGATCCAATGGTTGAAGGAGGGAGACAAAAACACAATGTTTTTTCATAGCTTGGCCTAGAGAAGAAAAAAGAGAAACACTATCAACAGTTTGAAGGATGATAATGACCACGAGGTCACTAAAATGGAATAGATAAAGGATAAAATCAATTCCTATTTCTAGGAAATGTACGACCACCTGGCGGCCTAGTTTAATAGAAACATACCAAGTTATATCCTAGGGTGGTTAAACCAGTGATTAATGATCAAATGAATGAGAAGATGACATGCAAGGTCAAAGAAGAGGAAGTTAGAATGGTGGTCTTTAGTATGGATCAATATAAAGCTCTTGGTCCTAATGGTTTTCCTCCTGCTTTCTTCCAAGAATTTTGGAACATTGTCATGTATGACATTATCCATGTTGCTCGTGACTTTGTTAGGATAGAAAAGTTTCTAAAGGAACTTAACCATACCTTCATTGTTCTCATTCCTAAGATGAAGGAGCCTCAGAAACTAGAAGAATTAAGACCCATCTACCTTTGTAACATAATTTATAAGGTTCTTGCTAAGATTATGGTGAATTGCATCAAGCTAGTCTTGGAAAAATTCATTGGCCCCTTTCAGAATGGCTTCATGCTTGGTAGGCAAATTCTTGAGGCAGTTATAACCACCCATGTGGTAATACACTCTATGGAAAGGTCTAAGAACCTGAGTATTGCACTTCAATTGGACATTTTCAAAGATTATGATCAGGTCATACATGAATTCTTCTTTGTTATTCTTGCAAAACTTGGCTTTAATGAGAAGGTTAATAGTATTATAAAAAATGTTGTTACCTCTATTACTTTCTCAGTGATCATTAATGGAGCCCCTAGAAATTTCTTCTCTTCCTCCCAAGGTCTTCACCAAGGTGACCTCCTTATCTCCCTACTATTTTATTATTGTAGTGAAAGTGCTAAGAAAAAATTTAGTTTCTTTGACTAACTCTAGCAGAATCAAGGTCATTAAACCTGCCTATCAGTGCCCCCCACAAATCATACAACAATTTGTGGATGATACCTTCTTATTCGACATCTCCTCCATCCATGAAGCTAGAGAATGGAAAGACACCTTATATCAGTATGCATTGGTATTTGGTTAATGCATAAATTAGCAAAAAAGCAAAGTCTTTTTCTTTAACACCATTTCTAGTTTGAGAGGAAAGGTGACCGATATTCTTGGCTACTAGAAGGCATCCCTCCCTGATACTTATCTAGATCTACCACATACAATAAAGAAAGTCCATAATCATTTTTCGAATGATATGGTTGAACGCTTCCAAAAAAAGCTTGCAGGTTGGAAAGGAAAAATCTTGAGTAATGTTGGCAAACTATAGCTTCTCTCCACCTCCCTGTAAGGCATCTAGGTGTATTTCCTCTCCATTTTCAAAATCCTGGGCAAGTTCAAAGAAATTATTGACAAAATCCACTAGAATTTCTTGTGGTCCTACAATGAAGAGAAGTTAACAATAGTACATTTGAGGTCATTTTTAGACCAAAATTTTCAACCATCTATTAGATTGGTCGGACTATGGAAAGGGAAATTTTTATTTTTTTTAAATCTATGCCTGTGTTGGTCAAAATTTTGACCAACATGAGCTTAACATGTAAAAAGGGAAAATGCCGCACATTTCATTGTATTCTATTTAGCTTCAATGCACACACAAGAGTTGAAGTTCAGGGCATCTCTTCTAAATCGATCAGTTGTTCTCAAAATTTGAAGTGGGTTGCTCATTTTTCTACATTTTTCACATTAGAAATTGAAGTTTGATCAGATTTCAACATCTTTGTTGTTTGGGATGCTTCTCAAATTAGTGTGGTTTGTTTCTTTTTAAATTAAATCATTAAATTCATGATGTGAATTGGTGACATGTAGTCTGGGTTATGTTGTTTTTAGTTTTTGATATGTTCTTAGTGTAGCCTTGGATAGCTTTTGAAGGTCCATTGAGTTAAGCTTCTTCCTTGGATGTGAACATTGTTTCCTTTCAGTGTTTCAAACTCTCCCTTCACAACCAGGAAAAATGATGTTTTACTATTTTTCTCGATTTCTCCTCTGCTTGAGGTTGATTCATGATATGGTGGGACATGCTTGCTCCTCCCCTATATTCATTGAGGATCATTCGTTGCCTATTTAGCTCTGGTAGATAGATTATCCTCCTGTTACAAAATGGAACCTACCTATAGTATCTTTGTTCTGATGTTTTGTATTGCTATACAAAAGGGGACTCCGCTCTTTACCCGAGACTTTAAAAAACTACTAGAAGAAGCTATTTTTAAAACTAAAAAACTGCAGTAGAAATTTTCCCTTTGGATCTCATTTCTAAAGAAGTTTATTCTTCAAACATGTCTTGGGTGGTTAGTTTTATGGTGAGAGATCGTAGCTGAATAAAGACATTTTCTTACACCATCCTCTATTTTTAACATTAGTTTTCTTCCACCCACTTAGACACCTTTCATTAAAAACCATATATTGAGGGCATTTGGCAATGGGGCTACCATTGAAAGGCTTATAAAGTGTAGAATCTGACAATTAAGTAAGAGAAACATGAATTTCATGAAAGTAACTATATATTTTTTTAAAAGTCTATGTAATGATTTATGGTTTGCTAGAATCGAGTAGTATGTGGTGAAGTCAAGATTTGAGGCAACAAGAAGATAAGAAAGAAATGATTGAATTAAAAAGGTGACTTTAAAGTATTGCAAAGCAGGAGACATGGCTTATGTTATTGCAGAGATTTAGAATTATAAGCTTCCCAAAGTGTCCTGACCAATACATTGCAGTAGTCATGTAAGAGATATGGCAAAAAGGAATTTTGTTGGGGCACTCCTAGCACTAGTATCAGTCAATTCTAATCCACCAAGATATTTACTTGTGTCCACATTAAAGAAGATAATGAATAATGTATAATGTATTTCTGACTACAGAAAGGAAAAGGAATGGTTCCTCCTTACTCTTAGCTATATGGAGTGAGGACCACTGAGAGTGCATAGAAAAATGCAATGAAATAAGGACATGGGAGTGGGCATGGTAGGTGGGTAGGGAAGATAGTGAACAATGGAATTGTGAAGACCACCATTAGTGGCTTTGGGTGTAACTGAACAAGCCCACATGGCGAATGTGACTCTTTCATCCCCCCTCACCCTTCATGTCTACACATTACCTTCCTCAAAATATCTCCCATGGGAGGTTTCTTTAATAATTAGTTGCTTATCCCTTTGCAATTGCCATAACTAAGTGGCATTTTACAACCCATGGCCCACCCTCAAGAGCTAGCCCTATATGTTTTGACTTGTTTTTCATAATTCTTGTACAACTATTTTTGATGTCTATACTTTCAACCATATGGTGAGATATTGGGATATATTTTTTCTAAATTTTCTTCTACATTTGATTGAATGTCATTGGCATTCTCTTTCTCTAGTATTCATCTATAGTTCCATCTTGGACCACTTAAACATCACATGCTAAAGTTTGATTCGTAGAGTAAAAGTGTTAAATAGTTAAATTTGACTTATTCATTTTCAAGTTCAACTTTTTCCTTAGTGTGTGATGTTTAAGGGTGTTTGTTCCATCCATCCATCTATTAGGATGCATTCTTTCTAAAGTCTGGTCTTTGAATTTCTCAAACAATTAAAAAAAATAGTTAAAGGATAGGACATTTCTTTCAATGTCATTAGTGTTCTCATCTTATTGCATTCATCTATGCTTCCACCTATTTGGTGACATTATTTATAATCAGTATGTTCTTTGTAATAGTTAGACATGTTTTCTTAAATGGTTCAATAACTAGATTTGAAGATGGAGGGGCATTACATAAGGTCAATGACATTCTCATTCTCTAACATTGATCATATTACCTATGTATTTTTTTATATCCTTTTGTATGGGAGAATTATAATGCTCAATCCAAAGCCGAAGGATTTATATCTTTCTAAATTTCATTCTTTAGAATCAAAGCTCAATCAAAATAATAAAGTCTTGATTTCTCTAATGACTTAAGAACATGTTGATGATGAAGGGGTGTTTCATAGACGTCACTAATGACTTAATCTTCTAGCATTTGTCACATTACTCGAGATGTATTTCTATATCATTGTGTATGGAATGTGAATAATGCTCTTGATTTTGAGGATTTTATGTCATTCTAAACCTCAGTCTTTAGGATTGTGGATCAATCAAGCTATAATAAACTTCATTCTTTGTTTCTCAAATGGTTTAAGAGCTAGCTGAGGATAGAGAGACATTTCACTAGAGGGCATTGATGTTATCATCCTCTAGTATGCATCACATTACTTTATGAATCATTTTATATCTTTGTGGGATTTTTTCACTTTCATATGTCTTTATTACTAGTATAGTGAAATACATTAATAATATATTACTATATTACTATATTATTAAATAAAGATGATAATAAAGTATTATTTTTGTTTCCTTTTACACTAGTACATTTCACCCCATTTTAGACCAAAATATTTGACCATCTATTAAAATGGGGTCAAATAGGTCGGAATATGCAAGGAAAAAAAAATTATTTTTTAAACCCATGCTCGTGTTGGTCAAAATTTTGACCAACATTGGCTTCATTAGCTTAAAATAAAAAAAGTTTATATTTTGCATGTGAAGAGAAATGTAAAGGGGCTTTGACCAGGGTTTGCAAATGAAAGGGAGTGAACGGTGAGAGGAGTGGCATGTTTGTAGACCAGAGAATATGTTAGTGTAAATGTTCCAACATTGTAGGTCATCACTATGGGTGTGTGTTCAGTTTAATGTTCTCCCAAGCACAGCTCTCTTTTTCCATATGCCTTCCTCAATTCGTATTTGATTTTTTGGGCTTCCTTGCATTGACATAGTAGTCGCATGACATATCTTTTTCTCCTTTGGGAATTTCCCTTTTTTCTTCACAACTAGGGTTTGATGCAATATTCAGTGGCAGTTGCTTTTCATATGCATATTATATAAACGGGAGGCCGCAAGTTCTACTCCTTGATATGTCAAATGCTAAGTAGCGAGAGGGGAAGCTTTTTAAAATGTGTATGGATGGTTTGAACTACTTCCATGTTGTTTATTCCAAGGTATGTTCAATTTTATGGAGCCTATTCTATAAGATTAGAGGTTATGCACTATTAGTTGGAATACTTGAGAGATTGATGTGTAAGCATGCAACAACCCCAACAACTATTGTTCAATAGTAATAAACAAATTGTGCATGAAAGATATTAAAGTAAATAAACTAACTCATAGAAAATTTGGCTTTTCTTGTTTACGGCTATGAAAAAATTGCCATGACAATTATGAAATCATTTGACCATCTGGAGCATTTAGCAATATTTAAGAACTACATGCCATACTAATCTAATCAAATTTATTGAATTGTCCAAAAAAAACCTTGAGAGAATTAAGACTTGTGTGATGTGAGATTCCAGTAAACACTTGTCATATTATCTACTGTGCAATCTAGGTGAGTGAATCTTGGAATATAATTGCAACTACAAGACATATTCACTTAGATTGAAGTTATCTTTGACAGGCTTGATCTATTTACATTTTGTCAGTGTACTTTCACAGTATTATAAGAATGTAAATTTCCCCTAGGACAATTTTGCAATGGGAACATGACATATATAATCCAACTTGCCACAATTTAAAATGGTTACATGATAGAAAAGGTCAAATATTTCCCACTAAAATATGTATCGAATCTCTTGGTTCTATGTCAGACCATTGAGCATATACCTTAGGTAACCTGGTATCATATTTCTTAGCTTGCCAATGACAATTTGAAAAATAATTGTAGATGAAGAAGACTCCAAGACATACATTTATCTGGTTTTGAATTAAATTGTGATGCATTATAACCAGAGTACTATAGCTAAACTTTCCTATCAACTATTTGGCAATAAAATTGGTAGATATATGTGAAATATTTTACACAGTAATTTGATAGTCATTCCCATAGAAAAGTGTATGTGTGTATTCAATATGCAAGATTTTAGCAGAAAAGGAACAAGTAGTCACCAAGCACTTCAAAAAGGAATCCTCCCACTAATTAGCTCAACACAATGACATAAATTTTTATTAAAAGATGATATAAGACCCAAAATATAGCACACAACTTAGCAAAACTAGGTTATAATAACCTGCGGCCTAAGAGTTTCTTAAGCTTAACTGACTTAACTAAACTAATATGGCTACCCCTTACCAAAGTAGGGTTATCCACATCTCAGAAAACATCTATTTCAACTTTGAACCTTGTACAAGCATAAGTTCTTATGCCATTTCAAACTATGGAGTCCAAGAAAGCATGCAACTGTTATATTCTATGACAAGTAGTAACCATTCCACTCATTATGAGATTCTTCAGCCGATAGAGCATCTGTTGATGAAATTAAGCACATGAAAATCCATTACCATTCCATCTTTCTAGAAATGAAATCAGCACATATATATTATTCTTTGACAAAAAAATTGTTAAAGAAAATGCTTAAGATAATTGAATGTTGTACCATTGGGACTAGACACATCCATACCTTGAACATGGGAATCCATACATCGAAGTTCAACATAACATAACAAAGTATAGCATCTCAAGAAAACCTTCTATTCCAATCATGAAGTATAATTCAAATCTATCAATTTTTTCTGTAAATATTTTTTTCTTGAGTGGCATCAAAGAAAGAACATGAATATAACCTTGTAATTTTGGTACAAGTCATTTTTTCATTACTCAACCTCTTTAGAAATTTTGATTTAGAAGCCTTCTAGATAAAAAAATTAAGAGAATCAAATCACAGACAAATAGGGTATGCATGTTATAGCCATTAGATACAAAGTACCATTGTCTCAAGCATCCAAAACATGATATTGTTCCATGAGGTAAAGCCCAGTTAGTTTCCAAACCTTATAGGCAATTAAAAAAGAAAAGACATGTCTTAAATGCATAATCATTTAATTAGACAAGTCTAAGAAGCTCCTGAGTATTTGTATCTTCTTCTAGCTATTGATGATACTTCTATTTGATGGTCATCTCAACTACTGACTATTCTTCTGCCCTGATCACTGTCTCTGCTGAACACATATTTTCTTCAATTTCCCCAATACAAAATCTATTCTAAACTACTCTTATTCATCATATAAGTCTACTATCATCTTTTAACTTTACTTATAAATTTTCTAATAAATGTCAAGGAGTAGAACTTGTGGCCTCCCAATTTATAACCCTAGAATACAACCAATTTAGTGACAAGCTCTTTGTGCTCTTCCAAGTGAATACAACCCTAGAATACTTTGCTTAATAGTGTGTTATGATTTTTTTGTGATTTTTAATTATGATCTAAATCTTGTTTATTTAAAATATGTATATGCATGTTAAGTAGGGACTAAAATTCCTCCTTGTGTTTTAAAATGATTCATAATCTAAATTATTGTTTGCATATGGTTAAACATCATAGTAAAGGGTTACTATGTATCTTGTTTTCTTTATAAAAATATATTTGCCAGAAATTATGTTTTAATTTTGAGATCTTTGAATTGTTTGTGTTTGAGCATTTGCAACTTTTATGCCCAAAAGATGGTAAGTATATTTTATTTTTAATACAAAAAATTTCCTACCATTTTTCTTCGAGTAGTTCTTGCAAAATAGTAATTCTCATGCACATATCAATTTCCATTTTCTCACATATTAGATATAAAGGAGGAATTTCATTCAGTAGAATTGGATTAGAACCTAACAGTGATTTCTCAAATTCTTCTTGAAAGGAAATAGCCTCAATTCATTTGTAATACCATGGTATTTTTGCTTGGCATGCAATGGTACTAATGTATATCCTAATGCTTGAGGGAATTTATAAGGATGATAAAATAGAAATGCCAAACCATACTTAGCAACAACATTAGTTTTCCTATAAAGTCTTTTCCTAACTCTGGACAATTGCTCTAAAAAAAGGGACTTACAAAAGAAAATTGATAGATTATTTTGGAGAGTTTCTTGAGCCAATATTGTAATACTTGGTTGGGATGTCATTAAGTCTAACCCACATTGGGTTTCCTTGATAAGTCATTGGGTTAAAATTAAGGCTCCAATTGGATTTCAATGAAGGATTTCCTATTGTAGGAGAGTATCAATACACTAAACTAGAAAAAAATGACCTGAGATGATTTCAACATTCACCTTTCCCTTAACATTTATATTCCATGATGCTTGTGGTAGGACACCCATCTTATATAAACTTAATCTTCTAGGAATTCTTTAGTTGGAGTCATAGATCTATTTTATGTTCTTTGCAAATGTTTTGCCCAAAGCACTCATTTTTTCTATTTCTCCTATATCTATGAGCTCCAAAATGCCTCTAGCATGACATCCATAAACTATCTTAAATAGACTCTTACTTATAGTTGAGTTGGGGATTTCTCCCAAAAGGTGAACCTTATAAGGAAATCGATACCATCTTAGCTAAGGATCTCATAGGAAATTATTAGACCATGCCATGAATCCTGAGGGGATATGCTGGATACATTCTCCCCTATGTCTAGTTCTATACTTGCTATATTTCACAAGTCAGTGGTGAGCACTGACAGAGTCATTTGTTATTTTTTTTAATGTTCATGGAGTTGGTTAAGATGTTTATCATGAGATTTGATGTAGTGCAAAGTTATAAAGATAATAGTTATTGTAGATTGAATTAAAAATAATTGAAACCGCACACATATATACTGATTTGGCAAACAAGTGCAAGAATTCAAAGCTCCACTAAACCCAAACAAATTATAATCCCCTAGAGAAACAGATTTACATATTATAATCCCTAAGAATTTAAAGCTCCACAAAACCCAGACATGTATCCAATACTCTAGAGGTCACTAATGACTCCATCTTCTAGCATTTGTCATATTAGTCGAGATGTATTTCTATATTGTTGTGTATAGAATGTGAATAATGCTCTTGATTTTGAGGATTTTATGTCATTCTAAACCTTGGTCTTTAGGATTGTGGGTCAATCAAGCTATAATAAAGTTTATTCTTTGCTTCTCAAATGGTTTAAGAGCTAGCTGAGGATAGAGAGACATTTCACTAGAGGGCATTGATGGTATCATCCTCTAGTATGCATCATATTACTTTATGGGATTATGCATCTTTTTCTATCTTTGTGGGAATTTCTCACTTTCATATGTCTTTATTAATAGTATAGTGAAATAAATTAATAATATATTACTATATTATTAAATAAAGATAATAATAAAGCATTTTTTTTTTTCCTTTTAAAATCAAATATTGTAATTTAATAGTTACTAATTTTGATAAATGTTATATTTATCAATTGATAGTTGTTAAAGTCTTTTAATGATGCATTTTCTTAAATAGAAAAGATGTATTCATGAGCTCAAAGACTTCTTGGAATCTAACCAATTTGGAGATATTAAGAGAGAATATAGGGAAGTCAAATTTGACTTTTCCATAGAGTCTGGAGGTTATTTATGAGTAGTTGGAGCACTTCTTGGGGTGGTTTTAGGGAGTCATAAATGTTTCAATGACTTGGGAGGACTTTTTTCTATTTTAGACTTCATTTCAGAGAGTAGGGTGTCCTATTTTGGGAGCTATTTTCTTGCATCTTACCCTAGGAGGTTGTGGGTAGTTTGTAGTTATTGAGTTTTTCAACTCATTTTGGAGTTAGTTCTTCTTTGTGTATCCAAATCTCTCGAAGGTTTTCTTGTAGAGATTTTACTGAGTCCTTTTCTCTTCATTTAATTGTAACTCACTATTGGATATTTTGACAAAAATGCTCTTGTGATTTGAATGAAAATGAATAATTTTTGGAGAACAAACTTGTGTCCACTATATTGTACACTTTCATTCTGGTTTGATTTATTAGTTGGTGTGAATCATACTTATCTAAATCCTGCAAGTTTATGTCTCAGATTTTGTCTATAAGTAAATAGCATTGTATCTTTCATAGGTCACAACATTTTAGATTAAGTCCATTAAAAAGAATAAGTCAAGCTTGTTCATTAGGTTATAGACATTAACCTTAGCAAGCTCAATGGTAATTGCTATGTCATCAACAAATCAGACATTAGATATATATCTTCCCCATTAGGAAGCTCTATACCCTTAACTCTTGGAGATAGAGAGTTGTCCCTATGTCTATAGTATAGAACATTGGCAACGATGAAAAAAAGTGTTGGTGCCAATGGACAACCTTGTCTTATTGACCTTCAAAGATCAAAAGCTTCAGATCTCACTTCATTCACCTACACCCTTGCATTAGATTCATTCAAGAGAGTTAGGACCATCTGAAAGAAGAAGTTAGGAAACCCAAACTATTGACCATCATGGCAATAAATTTCCATTCAATTCTATGGTATGCTTTCGCATAGCCTAGGAGCAACATGCAGGTTTGTTGATTAGATTCCCTACCCTAATCCATAGCCTATAGAAAGTGATAAGAATTTCTAAGATATATCTACCATTCACAAACCTAGTCTGGGAAGGGTTGATGATACGGGGAAGAACATTCTCCAGCCTTAATGCTAGGATCTTTACCAAAATTTGGTAAGATACATTCAACAGTGTGATAGGTCTCTAGGTTTTGATGAATGTTCTATTTCCTTCCTTGGGGATAAGTTTGATGAGACTAGAGTTGATGTCCAACCCAAGAGATATGTTAATGGATTATTATAAATCTGGAGGAATTCATTGCCCATCCAACAAATATTGTTTTCTTAGAGCTCCACTAGGATTCCACTCAGCCCAAGGGTCTCTTCATCACTCAAACTCTAAATAGCATTGTTTTCATCCACAATTATATAAGTTTGTCAAGCATAGCTATCTCTTTAGTAGATACCTTTTTAGGAATGATTCCATTGAGTTTTTTCCTAGCATTTTCCATTTCATGTCCAACATCTTTAGGAATGAAGATTTTCTTATATTAATGTGCAAAGGCTGGGAGAATTTCATCTTGGGAGTTAAGTTCTTTCCCTTCATTCCAAATAGACTCAATCCTCTCTCTAGCTTCTTTGGATTTGAGGATCTAGAAGAAGTATCTAGCACCCTTATTACCATGGCTGATCCAATTAAGTCTCACTCTAGTTTTGACACCTTGATTCTTGAAATATTGCAACCTCCAGAGAGAGTCTTTGGACTAGGTTGTAGACTCTTATTTATTAGCAATATTGACTAGGTTACTCTGCAAGTAGTCTAGCATTATATAGGTTTTTGGAGTTCAGATTTCATTCATCTCTTATCTTGGCTTTCTTTATGTCACTACTTGAAAAAGGGTTTAGCAGCTATTGATGTTTTGGGGTCATCTCTCAATAGCAAGTTGGTGCTTCACCACCACTTCATTAAACCATCTGATAATATTAATAGTAGTATTAATATCTTCATCTTTTAGCTAGGTAAGTTTCAAAACTAATCCATCTTTCCCCCCTTCTTCAATCAAGCCCTACCAATTTGAAAAATATCAACAATAAAATGGGTACTCAATTTTTTTTTTTAATTTTCATATCAATAGAATAGAGTGCCTCAAACGAAAAATTTCTTTCTACATATGATCCTGATATAGGTAAGAAGAAACACTTCAATAGATGTCTGATTTGGATTTTGTCCAATTTCATATTCAGAGATTGCCCATGATTTGATGGAGTACATTCAGCGGCCACATTTCTTCCAATGTCACAGCTTTGGGTTTTATAACCAGATTTCTTTGCCTGGATAGGATATTCTCATCCAATATATTGAAGTTTAAGACTTCTATTGTTGTTTGTAAACTAGGTTATCTCATTAGGTTATTAGTTCTTTGATCAGTCTAATCTGCATCTAGCTCCATTCTGATCATGCTCTATGTTCTCCTTATTTCTCCACCCACACCTATTTCTTCTTTTGTGCTAAGTTGTATTCCTATCTATGCCTTGTTGCTGTTGGCATCTATAACATGCCCCTCACTCCTTTTGATCACTTATTTTCAAAGATTGCAATCTGTACCCACACATAATTGTAAATAAAACCATGTTTCCTACGAGATTCCACTATGAAATAATTTGTGAGTCATGTTGACTTCTACTTGTGGAACTAGCTAAAGATTTCTCTTTTTGCATTGGGTATTCTTAATATAACTGTGTAAACAACTTGTATTTTATTATCTCAATTAGTCTCTAAGCTTGACAAGGGCATCAAATTAGCTGATCTACTTTTGTGAGATTGCTGATTTCTTATTTGCAATATATTAGTATTTTGGAATCTTTGAAGGCCTAAATAACATCGTATAATGGAACTATCTGTGCGGCCAATCATTTTAGATATTTGCAATGAGATCATCAATTGCAATTAAAGAATTATATAAAAAAAGGTATTTCTTTTTGTCTCCTACATTTTATTCACTCTTTTCCCAAAAACCTTTAAAGGTCTTTTCAAACAAAACTGATAAAATAAATTCATTTTCCATTTAATTCTTTAAATATTTATCAAATTAATATTACCTAGTTCTCTATATAGTTTTCTTAACATTGATAGAATTGTAAAGCAAACTAAATATGGATTGCCTTGACAAGTTTTTGTTTTTTGTGTTCCTTTTCCACCTTGTTTTTTGAAAATTACTTAGTGACATTCTTTGGGAGAATTTTGGTATGGTCTATGGTCAAGGATGGTTGTCAACTTGATGGTTGAGTTTGCCTTGTGTCTAAAAAACTATTTGAAAGCTGATTTCATGTTCCATCTTACTAATTCTATCAAGCCTAATTACTCATGACAAATGAGTGACCCTAGACTTTTTGGGGATAGGTCTACTTGAACTTGAAATTATTGAAAAGTTTAGCTATCTGTCACTATTATTGAAGGTTTATCATCTTGTTATTGATAATCTTGCTTAGTTGCTAGCTCTATAGATGGAAATCTAGATTAAGTTATAAGTGTGTGTAGAAGCCTTTTGTGTTTTTGTTTGAACCTTTGCATTTGTGTTTAATGCCCTATTTTTCTAATGCTTGTGGACAAAAAACTCATTTCAATGTCTTACAAACTAAAGGGAATCACAAAGCAAATTACTATTACTTTTTAACTTCCATTATCAATTTATTTTTGCATATGTGAAAAATGGGACATAACTAGTTTTAATTGCGTAAACAAGGCACACAAATTCACAAATGGAGAATATGTAACTCTCAAAGTATTTGGGATCTTTATTTATGTGAGATTCTATGGCAACTCATAATTAGGGAGTTACAATTGGCAATCAATGAGGCAGTTACAAAAAGCTTGTTTTGGGAGATCATATCTAATAATTAACTATACTTGCAACCAGCTAAGGGGTCAAAAAGTTTATGCTTATTAATCATATTGTACCAAAAGAGCATTCCACAACCTTTCAATTCAAATTTGTCACCTCCAATCTTGTCTTGAGGAGCCTCAACCATGTTAAAGTCACTGTCAGTGATCTATGGAATTCTACTTAATTGAAACATCCATTTCCACAATTCAATTCTATCTCTATGATCATTAACAACATACACATTGGAGATATTTGTCTCTTTATCATCAATTTTATGTGTGTTCCAAACCAATCAATGAAAAGGGGAACAATGTGTTTGTATTATTTAGGCCCTACTAAATAGCATCCCATCCCTGTCCTTTCTAGTGAGAAGAGGTGAATGCTCTCACATCTTTCCATTTACATTTCGAGCTAATATCCAGAGAGAACTTGGTAGCCTTAAACTCTTGGAGCATTAGAATGCCTATTTCTTTTTCATCACATCTTGTCCTTAGATATTATTATTGATGTTTGTGTTGGCCTGTGTTACCAAAAATGAGAGAGGAGAGCACTGCAAGTGTTATGATGGGAAAAATATGTTTTTCATTGTGATAGAATATTTCTAAGTCATCTATATTGTTTCTTGCTATTGTCAAGTAGTCTTTGTTTTCCTTGAGGCTAACACTTAAAACTATGTTAAGAACATTAACACGTTATTATTATAATATATTAGAACACTAACACTGCCAAATTTTTATGTTAATGTATTATTTATAATAACTTATAACTTAAGCATTGTCTTGATGACATTTTGGGAAAATTGTGTACAAAAGTTTTGAAATTGATAATGAGATGCAAAGTTTTCCTATGATCCTAAACCTAAGACATCTAATGTATATATGCCTACTTGGCTTAGTTGTGGCTTGTGGTTGTACACTTATGATACTATTCAATTAAGTTTCACAACTTTCATGGAATCATGTCTATATAATTGTATCTTTCAAGGAATAGTGGTACTGGATTTTTGGAGTTGTGATGTAGGCTAGTCTAATACTGAGATTCTTCTTTCGGATTTGAGTGCTACATTATTATATAGTCAACTAAAAGCTTAACATGCAATTTAATTGATCCCATTCGACATGAATTGTCGTGTGATGGATATATTTTATTGTTATAGCCTGCCATATGTTCTATATTTTATCATTATAGCCTGCCAAATTTCCTGACTTGTTGATACTAGTCATCTACACAGGTATGTTGTCAAATAGCAAAGTAACTGAAACATAAAAATGCAAGTCTCTGGAATTCATCCCATGCAATGCATTTGAAAGTAGGGAGAATCAAACTAGAGAAATATTGTAACAGCCTCTTGAACTGTGCCTAACTTCAGCAAGCTAGTTAAACCTATCATTTTCTATTACACCTCTCTAGGGATCATTAAATGTGCTCTTGTCTTTTTTTCTTAAAATAGAAGCTATATTATGTAAATTATCTTTTACCTTCCCAAGAGTTAACACTAATTACCGATAGTGTTTGCTAAATATGACTTTTTATTGATTTATGCATGTATAGTGGCTTGGGATGGTTTAAATAGAATAACTCACTATCAGACTTCAATGGTTTCAATGGTTCTTGTAGAGTACAAGAGAAAAACAATGTTCATCATATGGCCATTTCAATCTACAAACCTCTATGATTCCTATATTGTGCTAATAGTATACTTGACATTAATGACAAAATATCTAAAAATAAAAAAGGGAGGAATCATAAAACATCAAGGAACCAATTAATTGAGAAAAATCAAAGCAAATAAGAAGTTAAATATGCAAATCATCAAATGGGAATAAGAAAAGATTAGCACTTTGGACCATTAATAAAGGATCGATAAAGAGGATTGTCCATTGAATCAGGAAATTCTAAAAAGTAACCAGCAATATATATATAGCAAGTTTCTTGAGAATCATAAGAAGAGATTATTCAAGGAATTGATTACCAATTCATCTAGGATTCATAATTATTATTTTTATTCTCTGGAAGATACAATAGTAGTGATTCCCTCAATTAAGTAGCCCACGCTAAGTTGGTTTGCTTGTGGGACATAGGGTCTTAGACTTGAATGGTTGTTCTGCTCTAGGGCTAAGTTGTGGCTAACAGTCTCTGTGCATCCTACCATGCTTTCCCCTCAAACTTTTCTAAATGGTTGGCTATAAGAAATATGTTATGAATAGATCCAATACATTGAGGATACTCTTGTTTATAATAGGATTTACTTATGATCATAGTGCTTTATCTTAATTAATTATAACTTTCTCTAAGTTTGCTAGCCATTATGTAATTTATTTGTTGAATTCTCTTTGTAAATAAGTTGTATTATCGAAATTTTCATTTTTGCACAAAAACTCGATATTATAATAATAATAGCAACTTAATCTAAATTTGAAAAAGTATTGAAATAGAGATCAGAAGTCTTGGGTAACCCATAAATTTTAATTTGAAGGAAATTTGCAAGTTGAGCGATGACCCTGCCATAGAAAATAATTTTTTTAAGATCCTTTGGCCTAGTTCAGAAGGACCTACCTATGTAAATATTTTCACCAAATGCAAAGCTCATTTTTTCCCATTCTATTGAAATAATATATTGCAAATATTTTCAAACATTACACAGGTTTCTAGTCTCTTATGTGGCTAAAGAGGCTCTTGTTGTTACACTTTTGTATTCATTATAATATATTTTATTTTATTGCTAAAACCTAATCATTTGTATTATAATGCATAATTAATCATAACAACTTTAAATATTAATCAATTCAATTTAAAATATAATATAACTTTTAGACAATAGCAGACAAATGAATGTATGTGACAAATAAAATTAAAGTTTTGGGCCTCACAAATAGTGAATTGATTCTTTGTCAGATGTTTTTATTAGATTGGATGAAAAGCAATCATATTTAGATATTTTCAACTTTAACAAATATCTCTAAATATGTTTAAAAAGACAATCATGTTCCAAACTTTTGACTTTGACAAATATCCATATATTTGTGCGAAAAGGCAACCATAGTCCAATGTTTTCTTCCCTTGAAAAAATTACTTGTTCATAAGAAATTCCATTTTCAACAGCTATATTGATAAATTGGTATTTTATTGTAGGCTATTGGATGTGAAACATATAAAGCACAGACATAATAAGCTCCTTTTGTATTTGGATTTTCAATACATGGACTCTGATCTCAAGAAATATATTATTGGTTATTGTCATGGACAAAATAAATTGTCTCCCTATATTATCAAGGTAATTTCGTTTAATTTAACTATATCAATAAGTAACAATCATGCAATTTTCTTGTATGCACAGACACTGTTCACAAAAAAATGGAGCCTTTTAAACTATGAGACATTGAGAAAGGATTAAAATTTTATATCAATAACCAAGGAGCTCTATTGTTGAATGTTGTTAATTTTTTCAAGATTTCATGTAATTTCTTAGTTGGGTTATTCCAAATGTTGCATGAAGAAAATTTATTTTGTTTCAATAATTTATTTTTTATTTGTTATATTGTTTCAATGATTGTAAGTTAATTGTTGGATTGTAGAGCTTCTTCTACTAGATATGCAAGGGTGTTTCTTATTGCGATAGTAGGCATGTAATGCATAGGTGCTCCCATTTGTATAACCTAGATTGTAAATTTTTTACTTATTTTGAATATTGTTGTTGTTTTTCAATCTATTTCATTTGAAACATAATTAGAATGTGCAAGGATTTGAAGCCTGAAAATCTACTGGTGGACCAAGAAAGGGGTTTGATCAAAATTGTAGATCTTGGGATTGAAAGAACGTTCACTATTCCTATCAAGAAATATACCCATCAAGTGGGACAGTTTTTTTAAAAATCTATCCTAATTTCAGATTCTATTTTCTTCTTACCCAGCTGATAACTATTTAAGATTAATTGGAATTGAAGCAATAAAGGCCAATGTATGTTATCTAAAATTTCAATCTAGATGCTAGAGACGAAGAGATCATTTTGTACTTTAGGGTCTATATGAAATTACTGAAAAAACAACAAAGACATGGACACCATGGCTTTAACTTAGGGTAACATGAATCTCAATCTAGATGTCAAAGGTAATGAGCCCATACTAAACTTTATGGACTATATATAAACTTATTAAACTAAGAACTAATGCCTTGGTACCACAGTTTTAGGGCTCATTTAAGTTAATTTAGTTTTTAGTTGGACTTTGATGCATAGAGTTTTTGTTCAACTATAGATTTTAGTTATGTCTGTTAATTAACTTTAGCTACATTATCAATAGTTGCATAATACCATAAAAATATGATCATAGGTTCTGGGGAATTCTATTATGTTCAAATCAACTTGAGCTATTATTTTGACATTGTTTTAATACCTTGATTCTTGCTGCAGATTATGACCCTTTAGTATAGGGCTCCTAAGGTGCTTTTGGGAGACACCCTTTACTCCATAGTTGTGGACATGTGGTTTGGTGGCTGCATATTTGGTAAGCTTTTTGCAATCTACTACTTTAATTTAACGGTTTTACATATTTATACTTCTCTTAAGATTTTTTATCTTCTATCCCTTTATATGTTATTGTTCCTAAATTATATTTTTCACTTCAATTTTATGATTCATGGATATTTAAAATTGGTTCTTAATTATGTAGCTAAAATGTCCTAAATGAAGCCTTTGTTTATGGGAGATTTGAAAATAAGCTAGCTCCTTAGCATTTTTAGGTAAGATCAATTTTCTAGTCAAATAATTAAAACATGAGATTTTTCAAAGAGAGGTGATTTCTACTACAACCCCATTTTATCCCACGAATGATATGATTATCATGGTTCATCTTAACAACCATGGTTCATTTCATCCCAGTCACTAATTTGGATTTTTCTCCAATATTTCCCAAACAACTAGGGAAACTAGAACCTGATTGAGATACCTTTTTGGGATCTATACATCCTCCCTAAGTTTCAATATCAACTCTTTTGTACCATACCCAAGATCCAATACCCCTAGTGATACCAAACAAGGCCTACTTCTCTCCCATTTTCAAAGCAACTCATAGCTCCACTTATCCTCTTGTCCCCAAAAATTGAAACAATCTTTATAGGGATCATAAAAAAGATATTTTCAAATCTCCAAGGTTCTATTAGCCATCCAATTCATTTTCCGCCAAACCCTTTGGTTCTAGGGTCACTAAACTAGGGCCTATTCAATGAGACCTCTAACAACATCACCAAAACAAAAGGACTACACCATCACTTCATAAATATCTTTCCCATACATATTTCTTCACCAAATATCATTATCCTTGAAGGAAAGCCCATTCATGTTGACTGGTGCTCACATAGGCTCTTTCACAATCAACAAATAAACACTCAACACTGCTTCTCCACCAAGATTCTCTATTCTCTTGTAGAAATATATATATATATATATACAAGTATGTACAACTTTGTGGAAATATTCCACCAATCACATAGATCACAGAGGGTGGAAGAGTCGTCACATTGTAGAAAAAATCAAATATAAACCTGACTGTGCTCTACCAATCATTGTCTTACAAACACTAGCCTGATTATTTGAACCTAAAAACTATGAAATAAGGAAGAAAATGCATGAAAAAAATAGGACACAATTTCCTTAAGATTCCTACATCATGATCAATCAAGAGCCAAACTCAACTATCATTTCAGAGGTATTGGTTATGATTGTACCTGAGGAATAGTGGCTAGTTAATAGAGAAAAAACTTATTTTTATTGCTTCCAGAATCTATTACATGTCTTATTATTCCAAACACCAACTCTCCATTGCCTCTAAAACTTGCCACCTTCCACTAAATAGCCAAACAAGGCCGATAATCAATGCTATCTAACTGTAACAGTCAATTATCTGACTGTTACCAATTAGTTATAAACTAAAATTTGTTGTCTAAGTTCACACAAAGTGTCAACTTTGACAACTTACAATCATATATGTGTTTAATACATTTCACTACCCTTTTCAAAGGTTTAATAACTTCACTAACCCTTCCAAAGACACCTAAACCCTTTACAAGCCTTACTAGACCTAAATTACCAACATGGAAAAGTGCAACTTTTGAGCACTTTTAGTGCTTTTACAATATTTAATGGCTTTTAGAGACCATATTACATTTCTCCAATACCATATAGGTCTTTATACCCCACAACAAGGCTAGGATCAACAAAATGACCCTTAATAACCCCTAAGGTGCATTTTAATCTTTCAAGTTTTAGGCTTCATTACATCAAAACATCAAATACAAAGATGGATCATAGATTCAATTACATTTAACTCTCAATCTTTCAAGATCACTTTGATCTTCATGACTCTAAATGACTCTCCTGTCATGCTCTTGCCAGGGTACCCTGCACCATGCATGTTGGTTGCTGGAGTCCATTGAGAACATATGCCAAGAATCTCCTCTTCCTCCTTACAGCCCCTGGGCATGCCCAGGTGACCATGTCTTTTTTCATGCTTTAGATGTCACAAACCTCCCCTGCCATTTTTGCAATACTTTTCATAGTTGCACATTCTCCTATCTCAACAATTGGCAGCACTGCAAATCCATTCAACCTCACTTTCTTTGTCACCTTTGTACACAAGAATATACTATGGGTGCTCGTACATACACTTGTACTTCTTCCCACAAAAAGGACAAAAATATGAACTCATTCCACCAAATCCCAATTGGATATTCAGAACATGAGGGGACAAGTTGTGTTAAAAGAGAATGTACTCCACAAGACCATCTTTATAAACAAAGGTATAATCAAGTTATCTTCACTTCTCAAAACAATAAGTTAAGCCCACCTTAGTTTAATGGAGAGTTTATTTCCAATAGAGAAAATTTATATCCAAATCACATTGGTGTTGATGAATTTTTCATCTCTAGATGTAACCCATTTCATGAAGCTCCTTCTTTCAATGTTTTGGCAATGTCATTCACTACAAAACCCATTGAATTTATTCCATAGATTGGTTGGCATGATATGGCTAATCAAGAAGGATGTAGTGATATTGAGCGAAACAATTTAATAGCTTTTGCATTAGGAGAGAGATGTGAAGAAGTGGAGGTTCAAGCACAAACCACATCTGATTTCATTGATTGCTTTGATGTAGAGCAGATAGGCTCAGCATTGCAAGGTTTATTTAATCAAAGTGGAGATGGAAATGAGGATATTTTTGATTGGGAAAACGATGATCCCTTTTGGCTAGGAAAATTTTGATCTAGTCCATGACTTGGCAAGCTCTCTACATTCATATTCTATTATTTATATGGATCCATTATTCCAAATTTTTTGTTTATAGCTTGGACATCAAATACGTGTAAACTTTTCAAGGGTTCTATTGCTGTAAGTATTCTTTAGCACACAAAATTTTCAACATTTTCAACATGGGTTATACTAAGATTTTATCATATAGCTTTATTGTATTCATGTTCCAACATTTTTTATTTAAAGAAATCATGTTCAAATATATAAATTTCTTTGGTCCCAAAATTTTTTTAGGTATATGAATTTCTCAAAATAAATTTTATGCTAATCATGTGCAAGATGTAATCTGGTGACTGTGGAAGCTATGGTGTTAAGTACTTTGAAAGATGAATTAAACATTAAGTACTTTGAGATCTTAGGAGCTATGTGATGAGTTTGAGAACTTATGGTTCATGGGATTTACATTTATGTTTGCACATGTCTAGATGTTGAAGAGAATGGGATATTCAGATGTAATGAGTATGGCTTCTAACTACACTTCTTTTGTAAATGATAGGTTACTGACCACTGTATTTTTTATTGGTTTGCAGGAAAGCTTATTATAATTGCAAACAATTGCCCTCCTCTTTGTAGATCAGAAATAGAGTACTATGCTATGCTTGCAAAGATTGGGGTACATCATTTCAATGGAAGTAAGTTATTCTTTGGGCATATGCACTGAGTTGTGGTACAAAAAAACTGACAAGGTTTTTTCTTTTCCTAATTTCAATAGCGTGTACATGCTATAGTGCGCACGCACTATGTGCAAAATGAAAAAAGTATATATGATGGGTTGCAGACCCACAGCCCATCATTTTTATGTTCTCTTTTCCTATTCCCGTAGAGAATAGCGCGTACGCGGGTCAAAAACTCAAGTTTTCACCATCATTTGCCAATATGCCTCCTCGCCAAAGAAATCAAAGACAACAAGCACACCCACAACAATGATGTAAGTGATATGAACTTAAATTTGCTTTTTTTAATATGTTTTTCATATTGTTTTGTAGGTTTTTTATATTATCTTGTAGGGTTTTTACAAATTTCATTTAGATTTGTTTATTTATTTGGATTTCAATTGATTTTTTATCAGGAATTATCCATAATCAATCGAAAAATCCACAAGAGCCTTAAAACCAAAACCCTCCTCAAGAATAACAACAAATTATACAACCCAAACCAATTGCAAGACCTCTGCCAGGCACACAAGAAAATATAATAAATGAAATAGAGAGAGGCAAAACTGAATTAGTAAGACTCATTGCTCGGTTGAGAGAATTCGAACAAACCAATCCAATGAGGGTTCAATTGGCATCATCCCTCGAATCCATAAACACCTAGATAGGCTCAGTTAGTGGTCAGTTAGATATTTGGCGGGTTAAGAGGGATGAACAAAAAATATTTTATGCAAATAAATTATCATATGAAGATGTTAAAAAAAAACAAATACCAAAAGGTAGTATATGTGCATTATTTAGAAAACCCGGTGAGCAAAATACTGTTAGAGAGGGTACTAAACAATTCCCCATCCATTGGTACATACACGATGCTATTAGAAATATTTTTTGGGATAGATGGTGGATGGTTTTTGATGCCCCTCCTTGCAACAATCACGAGGTCCCCATGTATTTTTTGAAGAAATTATATTGTGAGTTTGTCCTTGGGGAGATCCCTAATTATTTTGATCTATTAGATTCCCAGGGTAGAGGTGGGGGGTCATTATTTAAGATGTTAGGAGCCCGTCGTGATCCTAATGTAGTTAGGGCACCTGTGGTCAAGCCACAATGTGAGCATGTGACTATTCCTTTAGTTGTGAAGGAAAATGTAGAGGCCAACACTCTAGGGACCATTAATGCTTTGACGCAGACCCTCATCCATTCCATGAGCCCATTAGTTGAGGGGGAGCCTTTTGTGCATCGTGGTCACATGTGCACTTCATGTGGATCCCTATGCACATTTGGCACTCATGCTGCAGATGGTGCGGATGATGGGCTTCTCATCGATCAGTTCCTAAATGACACATTTGGCATTGACACACAAGTAAATTACAATTATAATTTACTAATTTGATCACATTTCATATGTATAGTGAATGATTAATTAATTAGCATCTATTGACATTGTTCAAAATTCAGGGTTAGAGTGTTGTTGGGCCTAGCAGCAATCCTCTAGGCCTATTTTTTGTCCCTTCCATGAGTCCTAGGGTATGTATCGATTTAATCATTTTAATTAATACATATATTTATTACGTAATCATATTAAGAATTGACAAAAAAATTATGCATGTGCATCAGTTCTCCATAGGACCCTCAACCTTTACCACAAACTCGTAGCATAGACATCAAACGAGCTTCACACAGGTACAATTGTTTCATGTTAATTTAATTCATTTGATTATATTTATTTTATGTTTCATGTTAGATGTAACGTGTATTGTATGACATGCAGCTCGTGATGTCGGACACACCTCCTCATCTGCGAAAGTCTGTTGATAGTGGAGTGGCCACAGTTGTGGCTAGCTCACAACCACTGATGGAGGTATGAAAGAATTTTCTTCATTTTAGTTGTTGTTTATAATCCAGTTAATCTCAAATTTTCTAATGTTAACCTTTGTTTATATATTACTATACCTTTTATGGTTTTTACACAAGCAGTATGTATATTAGGCCTATTGATACTCTTTTAATTATGGATTGAAACCTTTTTTTTGTTTTACTAAGAGGTAAGGGGTAGTTTTGTTTAATGGTTATCTGCTGATAGTAGTTCAGTTTGTTGTTAAAGTGTTAGCCACCTAGTTTTGGCTACTTTTAATTCAAAAACTAGGAGTAAAGGTAGAAGTGGCAGTGAAAGAATTAGATAAAGAAGAACTAGGAGCACATATTGAAGTTAGAAGTAGGGAAGAAGTAGGAAAATCAAATAAAGGTATGAGGACTAAGAGTAGGACATAATGAAATTAAAAGTAAAGATAGGAATAGAAGATTAGTTGTATTCCAAGTTGATTGCAACTAGGAGTAGGACCTACAAGATGGAAGTTATATGTTTTCTATAAATAA
This sequence comes from Cupressus sempervirens, assembly GCA_028749045.1. NCBI lineage: Eukaryota > Viridiplantae > Streptophyta > Pinopsida > Cupressales > Cupressaceae > Cupressus > Cupressus sempervirens. The sequence goes on along the minus strand of CM053789.1, from coordinate 393,108,760 downwards.
TAGTCAAGTTTAAAGATATAATTGGTGATTAGATATACTCACCTTGGTCTAGTAGAGTCATAAGTGCAGGAGAATTTTTGTTTTAAATTAATATTATTCATAGGTCAAAGTCAAATGTTGAACTTGATAATAGAACTAGGCATATCCTTAGGATTCAAAGAAACTATAGTTTTTGGAATCAACACCATCAACTCTCCTTCACTATTTCTTTGGGATGAATGGAACTAGCATAATAAAATTCTACATTCTTTCATTCTTGTCCTCCTCCTCTCATACAAAATAAACTTGGATAAGATAAATTACTAGACTTTTGGATTCATGGCCCTTCTCTCTTCTTTTCATACTCTTATAGCTATGCTAGCGGGATAAATCATTGAATATTTTCTTATCTTTTATTTTTGCTCTTTCTTTTATCAAGTGACCACTTGAGCTTTTTCTATAGCTTTTTCAACACGATGCTTGAGATTGAGACATTTTCTTGAGTGAGGTCTCTTCAACTAGTTGACTTGGAATCTTAGTAAGCTTTAGGATTTTGTTGTTCTTTTATGTATCCTTCCAAATGGATGTAATAGTTAATATTCTTGGTTTGGGAGCTCTTTTCCTTTAGCTTGGTGATATTTAATCTCCTTGTAGTTTTCCCAAAATCTTTACCTCTTTCTCTTTTTTTCTTCTACTTTATTGTGTGCATGAGGTGGACACATGCTTTCAATAAAGTAGGGACTACATGTATCATTGGAAAAAGTAAGAACACTTATTTGGTATTAATTTTAGCCCCATTTTAATATACATTAGGGGTTCCTACATTGATTTCACACTCTCCCAACACTCATTGGACCTTCAAAATATTATTTAAGTCCTATATTGATTCATTTTCTTTAAAAAATCAAGGTTACCCTTATCTATAAATGTGCTTCTCTATTTCAACTTCAATCAAATAATTCCTTTCATTTATTGGACCTCATCTTACCATTTATGACATGTATTTTCTCTCTAAACCCAAAAATAAGTTGTTAGATCAAATTTCACACGCTCTAAATATCTTGGACCCACAATCAAAACTTGGGTTGGAATTGGTGGGTATAATATGACTTTGGTGATATTTACTTGGGTACAATATTTTTGTTGGTGATATGTGTATTTATAAGTGATTATATTTATTGAATTATTGTAAGGTCTCGTCACACCTAATCATCCACAAGCATTTGAGGTGAACTTACAGAGTGACTATTTGTTGGCGGTAAGAAAATAATTGATTTTTTCTGTACATATATTTGATTTCAACGTATAATAAATATTGATTCATATCTACTTTCTTTGTATCAGTTGGAGCTGGAGAAGAGCCTCAACAAGAGGTCGAGTGAGCATGTTAGGAGGGCCCTATCATCTCCACTATCTCCCTCCACATGAAGGCAAAGGACATTGAGAGACTTGTTTCCTTCCCCTCATGGGAAGGAAAAGATGTAGTTGATCTAGACATGTATATATATAGGCATCAGTGGACGTATTCGATACACATTTGATATATATGACATTCTATATTTGATGTATGACATTATTGGTTATATATTGATATGTTTGTTCATATACGACATATGATATGATATGTTTGACATTAAATTAGATATGTTCGTGTATGACTTTAAATTAGATATGTGCATGTATGAAATTAAATTCAATACCTAATCTATTCAAAACTTTGATAGAATATTGATTAACAATAAACTTTATCATTTTTTAAGCATAAGTTAATCATTTGCAATATGTCATCGTCATATGATTTATGATCTTGTTCATGTTTAAAGTTTTCCTTCTCTATCATTTGTTTATCAAGTTTAATTCAATACCTAATTAGTTTGAATTTTTGATACAATATTGATTGGCAGTAGACTTTATCAGGCAATATTTGTGGACCTCCTGGCAATTGGTCACCTAAATGAGAACCCTAAGATTTATTAGGAACTCCATTAAAGAAATCAGTAGTTTGAAATTACTCTATCCAACAAGATGAGATCAAAAGTTCTCTAAACATTTATGTTAAAAATAAGAAAAAAATTTGATCACAATTGGTCACAAAGTTTGTGTAGAAGAAAAAATCATTGTTACAAAAAGAATATAGACAAGAAGAAAAAACACAATTAGCTTGTTGAGCTTCACTACATAACCACCATTCTTTATCATCAATTGAAAAATGTCAGAGATAGTAGAGAAAAGATGGATTATTTGCAAAAAAAAGTCATTTTAAAAATCATAAATGTAACATAATCACTGATAGTTTTATGTATTTTCATACACTAATGATTGTAACATAATCATCGGTTGATTGGAATGTGTTGTTATTATTCTATAGTAACTAGATTAAGGTAAAAATAAAAGTTTAATAAATAGTTGTGATGTATAAGAAAGAGAGATATCTCACATGAGAGGGACGAATCTAAGATGACACATAAGATACTTGTAAGTGGGAGCTATACTTGTTAACGAATTTACAATGCATGTTATGGAAAATCATAGAGCATCTTTAAAAGGAAATAAAAGAGTATGACAAGTGGAAGGAACATGTTGTTTTGTAGACTCATATTCAAATTTGGGTGTCGATTTTCTAATGAAGGATTCAAGCATTGCAATTTGGTAGTTTTGTCTCATGTTATCCTTGTATCTCACTCTCTCTTATTCCCCCCCCCTCCCCCCTCTTCGTATTTCTATTTTTTCCATACCTATGTAGCCATCTATCCTCTTCATGTCCCCCTCAATAATGCAGAGATGTTGAGCAAGAAGTGAGGTTTAAGCACTTTCTTCTTCCTAATCTACCAAACTAAACTTGTGGCCTTCCTAATATCTTACTCCTTTAGGATATCATTTTTGTGGCCTATCTAAAGTGATAGGGTCATTTGTGAACTCCTCCAAGGTGAGTATTTCTCCAATCAAGATCTTGCACCTTTTTTATTAGGGACACTAGCCCTATTCCAAGCCAATAATTGTAACTCTTCACCAATGGCTTCACCAACCCCAAGTTTCTATTGGGACACCTTCCTTATGTTGAACTGATTGAGAATCAACTCTTGGTTTAACCCTCCAATTGTCATACAGTACAAAATGTTGACTATCATGGAATTCCTTGTAGGTCTCCTAATCTGATTTTTTGGACTTAAATTCCTCTTAGGTTGAAATCTAACTATTCTATGGGTAGATTCAGACACTCTTTGGAAATTTATTTTAAGACTCCAAAGCCTAGATTCCCAATTCCATTCCTATAGCACCTAACCCATGTAAAGTACATAGACCTAATAAGGTCACACTAGGTTTGGTTTTCAAAGTAATTACTAGATAATTGGTGCATGGCCTCAAACCTCCTCTATTCACCAATATTTATCATCTTCAAGTTATGATGAAACACAATAATGTTTCCACTTTTTTTCTATTATATATTCCCCCTTATGAAAATACTCATAGAACTAATAAACCATTCATCTCCTCTTTGCAACACTTCTCTACTTCATGTCTTTGCTTGACTCATATCTTAACTATAACAATTCTCTCCCTGAGTAGCATTCGCCAATAGTTCATTTATCCCCCTTTGTCTCATATCTTCTATTTTTACATCACTACCTTTGATATAAGTCCATTCAATATTTTATCTTCATTAACAATTTATCAATGTATTAAACTAAATTTCCAATGTTGTTAACTAAATTTTCCCTTTTCTTAACATCTTTAAAGTTAGTCAATATTGATTATCCATTGTCACATAGGAATAGGATGAGGTTGGGGATAGGGTTTACCCATCCACCCGAAGCTAATGGAGCAGACAATTTGATCCCACGATCAAAGGTGAGAGAGATTTGGCAGTTGGCAACTTTGTACTAGCCAACACTACAAGTTTCAACATCACCCGACATGGCATTGTAAAATGAAAACAGAATGTGATCTCCAAAAAGTGAGAGAGGTTATTGTAGGTCTCTATAACACGGTCCTATAGGAACTAGAATCACATCCATACCTCGTACGAGCTCCAAGATATGCCCCATCAAAGATCGCAACCCTATGGGATTTAGTGACCCTTGGGGACATTTTGGTTTGGCGTGCTCGAGAATGTTTGAGCGCTGAAGGGGAAAAGATGAGGTTGAAGATAGGGTTTACCCAGCCACCCAGAGCTAATGGAGTAGACAATTAGATCCCATGATGAAAGGTGAGAAACATTTGGTAGTTGGCAACTTTGTATTAGCCAACACTACAAGTTTCAGCATCACCCGAGATGACATTGTAAAATGAAAATGGAATGTGATCTCCAAAAAGTGAGATAGCTTATTGTAGGTCTCTACAACATGGTCCTATAGGAACTAGAATCACATCCATACCTCACACGAGCTCTAAGATATGCCCCGTCAAAGATCGCAGCCCTATGGGATTTAGTGACCCCTGGGGAGATTCTGGTTAGGCATGCCCGAGAATGTTCGAGCACTGAAGGGGATAGAATGAGGTTGAGGATAGGGTTTACTCGACCACTTGGAGCTAACGGAGTAGACAGTTCGATCCCACAACAAAAGGTGAGAGAGATTTGGTAGTTGGCAACTTTGTACTAGCCAACACTGCAAGTTTCAACATCACCCAAGATGGCATTGTAAAATGAAAACAGAATGTGATCTCCAAAAAGTGAGAGAGGTTATTGTAGGTCTCTACAACACAGTCATGTAGGAACTAAAATCGCATCCATACCTCACACGAGCTTTGAGATATGCCCCGTCAAAGATTGCAGCCCTATTGGATTTAGTGACCCTTGGGGACATTCTGGTTCGGCATGCCCAAGAATGTTCGAGCACTGAAGGGGATAGGATGAGGTTGAGGATAGGGTTTACCCAGCCATCCAGAGCTAATAGAGTAGACAGTTCGATCCCACAATGAAAGGTGAGAGAGATTTGACAGTTGGCAACTTTGTACTAGCCAACACTGCAAGTTTCAGCATCTCTCGAGATGGCATTGTAAAATGAAAAAAAAATGTGATCTCCAAAAAGTGAGAGAGGTTATTATAGGTCTCTACAACATGGTCCTATAAGAACTAGAATCATATACATACCTCACACAAGCTCCGGGATATGCCCCGTAAAAGATCGCAGCCATGTGGCATTTAGTGACCCTTAGGGACATTCTAGTTCAATGTGCTCGAGAATGTTCGAGCACTGAAGTGGATAGGAGGAGGTTGAGGATAGGGTTTGCCCGACCACCCAGAGCTAACAGAGTAGACAGTTTGATCCCATGACGAAAGGTGAGAGAGATTTGGCAGTTGGCAACTTTGAACTAGCCAACACTACAAGTTTCAACATCACCCGAGATGGTGTTGTAAAATGAAAACAGAATGTGATATTCAAAAAGTGAGAGAGGTTATTGTAGGTCTCTACAACATGGTCCTGTAGGAACTAGAATCACATCCATACCTTGCAAAAGCTCTAAGATATGCCCTGTCAAAGATCGTAGCCCTCTGGCATTTAGTGACCCTTGGGGACATTCTGGTTCGGCGTGCCCGAGAATGTTCAAGCACTGAAATGGATAGGATGAGGTTGAGGATAGGGTTTACTCAGCCACCTAGAGCTAACAGAGTAGACAGTTCGATCCCACTACCTTTTTTCCACTAAGTTGCAAATTTGAGAGACTTTTACAACTTTCAACAATGCAACTTTGCACAAAAAGTGCAATTTTTACATTTTTCACTTGATTCCAATTCTATGACTTAGAAAAGGTTCAGAAATAGTAAAACCTCAATGGAATATAGGAATATAGATAGTTTTATGGTTATTTCCTAAAATTTGCTAATGCAACTTTGCAATTTTTGCATTGACAACATTTGGGTGAATTATGCATTTTGGCTTGGAGGGTATGGAAACTAAAAGGTGTTGATGGGAACATGCTAGATAGGGTAGAAAAAACCTATTAAAGCCTAAAAACATCTTAGAGTTGACTATTTGTAGGATTTTCCCATCAGGACCTAGAAGGGTCACTTGGCGCATTGTTACAAATTTGCTCATTTTGGGTTGTTACTTGGGTCCATCACCCTATCCTCTGCATCAGGATAGATCCTAGGTTAGGGGTGGATAGAAAAGACCTATAAAGGTATTAAATAATCTAATAAGGCTATCAAAGCCTCTAAAAGATGTAAAAGGCACTAAAAGTGCAATATTTTGTAAAATTGCCAACATTGGCAATATAAGCCAAAATGGGCTTAATCAAGTCATGTAAAGGGTCCAAAGGGAGGTTTCATTTGGTTTTGAGAGACTAAATGAATTTAAAACCTCATTTCCATGTGTGGGAGACAAGTTTGGGTAGTCAAAATTGATTGCTCCAAAGGTGGATTTAGTGTTTTCTCTAAACAAGAGTTTCATTTTACATTGGAAGTCATCTAATATAACCAAAGTGAAGGTGTTTGAACCATTTTGGGATTCTAGAGACGTTGCAAAGTAAGATTTCTAGAAATCCCTAGGGTAATGGGGCTAGAAAGGAGGGTATTTAAACACCAACACCCCTACACCACCAACACCCCATTCTATGCTCCTTTCAAACACTTATTTGTTGATTTGATTGCCTAGCCAGGTATGCAAACTCACATAGGGCCTCTTGGAAAAAAAAAAAAAAAACCTCTACAAAATAAGACCAAAATACGTATTTATATTTTTTATACACTCTATTACTTGATTCCAAAAGGCCATCATGGTTCCACCATTGGAATTCAAGTTATAGAGGTTTCTTTGCTGATTGCTTTGTACAGACCAGCAAACTGGCAACCTTAAAAAGATTTTTCAAACTAGTAAAGAAACTAATAAAAACAACTCCTAATCTTTACTAAAGCATATACATTCCATACACTATCAAACCACATGAAAACAACAACCCTATCAATCCATTAAAGGTGTGGATGAAGGGTGAAATCAGAAAATTGTCATCAAAATGCTTAGTTTGCTCTTCATTCCAATGCCAAAATTAGTAAAAAAGCATGTGCCAACCCTAAAAATAACTTGGATTGGTCTTAAATACCTCTTACCCATGTGAATCAATAGATCTCATAGGTTTCCAACTGATTCTTGAAGCCCTTATAAAGTTTTAGCACTTTTTGTTAATGTTGTCAAGCAACTTTGCAAACTTGCAAAGTTGCCAAGTGCAACTTTTGCACTATTGTGCATTTAGTGGCTCCATGACCTCAAACATGGTTAAATGAACCTATTTCCATGTAATTACAACTTTTAACATTTTTTCCATCTTTCCCATCCCCCTGGGGTCTTGGTCAATGTTTGACCATTCTAGGCTCTAACAAGCAATTTAAGCAATTTTACCAACATAGAAGCAACTTGGGAACTCAAACACAACAAAAACCTATTTACAAACACAAATCACACACTTGGGGCTTTATCACATAGCCCTTATTCATGTGGTCTGGCCAAGACCACTACAAGCCAAAAATGATTTAGGAAACTTGGCATATTTCCTAGGTGCTCTTGCACCAACAAAGCTTAAAGCCAATGGGTAGAAGTCAATAGTAGGAAGAAGAAGTTCTTGACTACTAGCATAAGACTGAGGGTTTGGTAGTTAGCCTATTGAATTCCCATGGCTAGGTAGATGGGTGTGAAAATATGTTCTTTTAGATCATGATAGAATATTACCATAGCCCGTACAGGGCCTTGGGTTAGAAATATTGAGAGTTTCTTTGTAAGTGAAGGGTAATTAGACATATTTTGTTGAATCCATAGTGTTGGATCAAATAGTTGGTCCAAAGGAACTACAAATTAGATTTCTATATGTTGTCATACTCCAATAGTAACATTTGTAACTATAATTTACTTGTATGGGGTTTGGGAGAAATTGGTGAAAATAAGGAATTACCTGATTCATAGCGATACTAAGATCAAGCCTAGATAATGTCCAAGTAAGGGGTTTTGAATAAACCTATTAAATATATGCATTTAGACTATTGGAACAACCTAATTGAGATATTTGAAGAGAGTTGGGACAAGCCAATAAATTTGGTAACCCAATTTGAACATTTGGAGGGACCCTTGTGGAGAAGGGTAGGTATTTAGATGAATGGTTTGAATCTATTCTTGAAACAAGTCATTTTCTGAATGTTTATTACTTCTTGGGGATCTAGTTTGACTCCTCAAATCATTGGTTTCAAATCTAGGAGATCTATTGAGGGGTGTAAAATTAGTTACTTGTGTTGTAGATTGTTATATTGAGAAGATGCCTTCGAAAAATAAATATAGATGTAGATACAAGAGCTGATATAAGCTACTAAAATAATGGATAGCTTGAGTTGAGGAAACAAAGAGACTAAGATGCAATAAGGTAAAGAGAACTGAGACAAGTAAACAAGTAAAATGAAACCATCTTGGAAATCTTGGAAGCTTTGGAAAGGATTCCTATGAGGGATGTGCATGAAGAACAAGAAAGTGATGCTTAAGCACTTGAGAATCCTCATGGAGATGATGGAGGGGACTTAGATCTTGAAGAAAGAAGGATGATAAGGTTGTTGAAGATATTTCAATGTGGTAGAAGAAAGACAATAATTGATTTCCATATCTATCATGGCAAGATAGATAGTGAAGAGGGTTTGCGGTTGATAGATTCCCAAGAGAACTATTATAATTATGGAGATATAAGTGAAGTAAAATAAGGTAAAGCTATACAAAACATAGCTAAGAGGGACAACATTGACATGGTGGAGTAGTGTAATGGAAAAGAGGTTTTGTAAGGGTGGAACAAACATGACCAAATGGTGAAGGATGTGCCTCTTCCATCAAATAATACAATCCAAAAATAATGGATAAGGAATAACTTGAAAGAAAAGGAGATGGTTTTGATGACCTACATAGAGGAATTTCACAAGTTGAGCATAAGAGGTGGATTAGAGCATAAAGATGAAAATGTTGCAAGGTATCTTAATGGGCTCATATAAAACTTGCAAAATGGGATTACCTTGATTTTTCCTAAGACGCTTATAGATAGTTTCCAATTGGCTATAAGTGCATAAGATATGGTCAATAGGAAGAAAGAGAGACAAGAAGGTGGTAGAGGAAATGCAAACAGAGGAAGGGGAAGAAATGTCAAACTCTTCATGAAAGCTATGACCCAGATGCATCACCATTGTGTTGAATCTTCTAATATACATCTCCATTAAAATATGATTGCTGGTGTAAACTTGTGAGGAATAGTTTGTCCCAATTCAGTTGTGTGTCAATATTAGGAATGTGACCAATTAATGCAACAACCTCATCATATGTCACTTGAACAAACTTGTGCATCAACTTTATTAGCCCTCTTCTTTGGTGACCTACAAATGAAGAATTAGCATAGTAAAAAATCTAAGATAAGATTAAAAAAATGGGTCCTATTAAAGAATCTAATAGCAATTCAAATAATGTATCTAGATTCTAAACAAATAAAAACTAAATCTCATCACTTACACATCATAACAATACGGTCCACCTTAGTCATGTGATAGTCTTCGAGAAGAGGTTGTAACGTTGTATTTGAATCCAAGTGGCACACATATATCGGGAAGGGAATGGCGTGGCAAATGAGTTGGCCAAATTTGGCCATGGTGTCATTAGATTAGTGGAATGGGAGGACATCAGATTGTTACCATCATCAATGCAAGTGGTGATGGAAAGGGAGCATACTTTCAATAATGTCATATGAATAATCAAAACAAGTGGCAAGCTTTCATTTTTTTGCATGTGCATGAGGACAAGGTGCTCCATAAAGGGCTTGTTTAGAAAGATTGTATGATGACATGCATTAATATTTTGACTACTGTGAGTATTGATTACTATTGAAAAAGGACATAGAGGGGGGATTTAGCAAGATATAGAGAATAGCCTACTAATAATCAAAATGATAAGTTGTTGACTTCTCGCAGAAACTACAACTGGTCTTGACCATTTACAGATGGAAAGAGATCACTCACACGTGCTGCAAAAGGGTGAATTTTAGTTTTTCAAGAAACCTTGTGAAGTTATGATGAGTATGCAATGCCTTTTCATTTTTTTCTTTGAGGTCTTTTATTTTATATTTGATAACTGCCAAACTTGCAACAAGGCTATGTCATCTGAAGAATTGGTGGTCAAACTAGGAGAAGGTATGGATGTTAGTGATCACATTGAACCGGTGGGTGTAGAGGAAGGTATCCATAGCAGTGAGGCAGCGATGGTCTACTTGTAGGAAGGTGGCCTCTTATTTTATATGGAGGGTATGGTGAAGCAGAACAAGTTTATCTCAATGTAGTACTTCCAGACTTGGAAGGATAGAAAGGTGACTGTTAATGGGATGAGACTTGAGATCTCCAAAGAAACCATTGTGAGGTCGAAGAATTTACTATGGAAGGAAAGAAATGGTGGAGGTAGGCTAAGGTTAGTGAGGAAGTTAGTTTGTGGAAAATTTTCAAACTCCAAGAGGAAACAACGCGAATATGTAGAGAGTTTTCATGGGAAGCCCTCCCTAAGCCTTGTGACACCATCTGCTATATGTTTATGTTGTACATCACCTTGGAGGACCACTTTCAAGTAATCTATTATTACCACTTCCCTATTTTGAATCACTTCAAGAATCTTGACCACATTTCCTTCCTATTTTTGTTATTGCATTCAATGAAAAATTGTATTTATAAGGCTAGGAGGAAACATGAAGAGTGTAAAACTTTCTACCTTATATCCATTACGAGATTATGAACAAACTGTATATCCAGCACCTAGCCCAAAACCCACCTCTTTTGGCTAATCATTTGGCCTCTATCACCCCCCAAGTCTCCTTAGACCTAGGCCCTAGCCCTAGCCACAAGAAGTTCAAGAAAACCCCTACCCCGGAAGTCAAAATGGACCCTAAGGTTAAAATCAACCTCATAGAGTCATATTCGGATACTAGGAAGGACACACAAAGCACCAAGAGAACCAGTAAAAGTCTCTTGTTAGACAAATTTAAGTTCCCCCCCAAGAATGATTCCACCTCTAAGTCTTCTGACAGTGATGTCAAACCTGCGAGAAAGAAGAGATTGCCTCATGACAACAAGCCTGTCTCCAACCCTCTTAGCCCTTCCCATATCTTTGAAGCCTTGGAGGCTAACCCAGCTAGAAGTTGGAGGGAGGATATCACTTCCCCTAGGAAAGAAACCAACAAAGATACTAGGAAGAAAGGGAAGCACGACCATAGTAAGGCCAAAGTGAAAAGGCTAGAGCAATCTATGAAGGACCTAGCTAACAATCAAACTAGTATCTACTAGAGATTCAAAACTTTGGTGGAGTTTTCCACCAAGGTCATGCACTCCGTGTCCACAACCTTATACTAATTCCAAGTTAATAAGGAGGAGAAGGACCTCGGCAAAGCTACTAAAACCACCCGATCCATCTATGGGTTTTTGGCAGAGGACTAGCTAAAGACCATCCTGGACAAATCAATTAAGGTGGAGGAGGAGGATGCGAACAAAGATGCTCTTGAGGAAAAGGAGGACAAGCAAGAGCAAGAAGAGGGCAACTAGCCCTGGTTATGGTGTTTTTTTTTTGTGTGGTTTTTATGCTCATTGCTATGAACTTGGTACCCCGCAGAGTTTTAGTTTTTATGTTTATATTGATTAATAGCAACGTTGTGTTTAGGAGTTGTTGGTCTATTTTACAATCTATTATGCATATTAGATTAAGGACTGATAGTACCATCAATCATGCTATGGACATATTTTGTTTTTTGAATTTTAAAGATGGCATAGGGTAGATAACCGAGAGGTTACCTCCGACTAATTCTTTAGCTTTTTGGTTACTTGGGGTCAGCCCCCTATCTTTATTGGTTGCTATCTTATACTTCAAAAACATTATATGCATATAACCATAACAATTTGCCACTTCAAGATAGTTCATGATATGATTAATTAACCTTGTATCATTAATACTTTAGAGAGATCTTCATCTCAACATATGACTTAGCATTTTAACCGAGTATACTTAAGAATGCCAAGATCTTTAAATGCAACTCCTTCAAAGTTTCTAAAGAATATGATTTTTATCATGCTTGATCACCATCTTTAATCATTGAAACCTTTGTGACAAGAGATATAACAATATGAATTTAAAAATTCATGAAAAATATATTGTACCAAATGTCAAGGAGAGAGATCATATGCAATCCACAAGCCATTTTATTGTCTTTTGGCATAACTTCCAAAAACCCACATCGGAAGGTTCTAAAACTATAACGACTTCGTTTTTTTTGACAAAGGATGAAATTGCGTGAATACTTTTCAATGCAAGAAATATATTCTCAATGAGATCTGCATTTTGGATGGAACATCACACTTAGTCAAAATAACTCACTAAACTGATTGAAAAATTGCCAAGCAGAACGGGAAATCCTGCAAATTAAATCATGTAAATCCTCGAGTCAAGCTGGTTGCTTTTAGGACGCGCTTGCAATCCTCGAGTCACGGGAATGCTACAGAGGAGTAACGACTCCCTCTTCCACGGCAAGGCCCACAATTTCCCGGTCAGAATTCCTGGTTTACGATGTACGTCCCGGCAACGTCAATGTCTCTCTCTTCCACGGCAAGCCCTAGGCTGCACGGAAATTTCCTTCCGTCCAAAACAACTCTGCACCCGTTAAATAGTTACATCTATAATTTGATTTCATCGCACAAACTAGAGATCTCACCTCTAAATGGCTAGGGCTTTAATGAGCATCCTCCTCCGTGTTGCTTATCTGATCATAGTGGTCATCAGCGTTGTAACACCGCAGCAGGACAGCCCATGTAAACCTGCAGATGTGAATCGTGATATTGGGGTGTGTGGGTTCAATGGAATCTGTACAGCTTCTGGTTCTTCAGTCGTTTGCACTTGTCTGCCGGGATTCGAGTTTTTCGATAAGGGAAACCATTCAAAGGGATGCGTTCAGAACGCATCGCAGCTACAAAGCTGCAGTGCAAGTGGCGCAGAAATGGAGAGGCTTGCGGGCATAGAATTTCCTGGAACTCATTACTTGCGGTTGTCACCAACGAATGAAAGTGCGTGCCGTCAGGCTTGCATCGACGACTGCTATTGCAAAGTGGTTGTCTACGGCCCTGTTAACGGGACAGAGACTTGTTGGTTGAAGGCGATGCCTCTCAGATTCAGCTTGCCAAGCGACTGGCGAACTTCTTTTATAAAAGTCTACAGTGGAGCCCGCACCAAACCAGTTTTGCCCAACCCGCCAAAGGAAAGAAAAGACAAGGGCAAGGCGCTGACAGTCATAGGCGTAAGCCTTGTGGGTTGCTCCTTCGTCTTTGCAGGGATATTGTTACTTATTTGGTTGTATACATTGCGACCCAAGCTGAGAGCCACGCAAAACTATGATGATGCTAATCCAGCGGGGCTGAGGACTTTTAGTTATCAAGAGATCAACGCTGCGACTGGAGGGTTCAAGAAAGAAATAGGGAGTGGCGCTTTCGGGAAGGTGTACAAGGGCGTCTTATCCGACGGACGGGAAATCGCCGTGAAGAAGCTTGACGATCTGGTGAAGGAAGGAGGACAAGATGTCGAAGACGGAGATAATGAGTTCAGAACAGAGATGGGTATCATCGGCGCAAGCCATCACAAGAATCTTGTTGAGCTCTATGGTTTCTGCACGGAAGGCTCTCACAGGCTTCTGATATACGAGTACATGCCCAATGGGTCTCTGGACAAGTTTTTATTTAAGGGTTCAAGAGATCTCGGTTGGGAGGTGCGAGTTGAGATTGTTTTGGGAACTGCAAGGGGAATCCTCTACTTGCATGAAGAGTGCAAAACACCTATAATCCATTGTGATATAAAGCCTCAGAACATCCTCCTCGATGAAAACTACCGCGCTAAGATCGCCGACTTTGGGATATCCAAATTAATTGGAGTAGAACAGACAAGAACGTTTACTGTGGCCCGGGGCACCGTCGGCTACATTGCTCCAGAATGGCAGAAGAGTATGGCAGTTACTGTGAAAGTGGACGTGTATAGCTTTGGAGTGGTGCTCTTGGAGATTGTCTGTTGCAGGAAAATGTTCGAGTTACATGTGCCCGAAAATGAAATGATTTTGTGTGATTGGGTCTACGATTGCTTCAAACACGGTCAACTTTTAAAGCTGGTGGAGCAACAGGAGTGCAGAGGTGTTGATTCAACTCGGTTGGAAAGAATGGTGTTGGTGGGGCTTTGGTGCATTCAAGAAGATTCCTCTCTGAGGCCATCGATGAAAAGAGTAGTTCAGATGCTTGAAGGAACGGTGGAGATTAAAGTTCCCCCTCATCCCGAAATTTCCTCTTCATAAAGCTTATGCCCTCTGCCATTAGGTACTCCATTTTCGACTGAATCGGTGTCTCGTGGTCCCAAGGCGTGAAGTGTTATTTGGTTGTATTAGAACGCAGTCAAAAGAGGGGGGCTGAACTCAGGGTACAACAGGCTGAAAGTCAGCCCACAGTCATGTTTTGTATTGACCAGAATTACTAATATGCCCTGGTATTGAGGCTACAATTAAATTTGACAATGTAGTTGTGGAAACTCTGTTGTAATATTATTTATAGGTTAGTGGAGTGCTTCTTATTGCTATTGGATTTGGTTAATTAATCAGTTTTAAAGAACATGTATTACAATTTTAGTTTGTTAACCATCTTTGTGAATGTAAAATTGCTTATTATTATGTGAAATGAAACTCTCTTGCACTCAATTTGTGTTCAGAATTTGTGTTCAGAATTGGATAATGTCTTATTCCTTTAGCTACATATTAGTAGTCGCTATCATTTGTAACCTACATCTATTTATTACAAAACATGTATACATTTGTTTGTCAAAAATATATTTAATTATGCTGATTGGAAGTGTTTCAATTGTGTAATTTCTTTAATTTTACTTTTAATACAATTTTGTGTTAAATATTGTTTCAATGAAATCATTAAATTTAATCTTTGATCTATTGTAGGAGGTGGTTATTTTGTTATTTGGAAGCAATGAATCAAAAATATTGAATTCATATATAGATTTACTCTTTATTTTATTTTATTTCTTTGTATTTATTTCAAAGAACAAAAAGAATTTGTTATAAAATTATTTATTTAAATAAATATTTTGCAAAAGATTATTGTTTTAACATTGTCATTAATATATACAAAACCTCATGCAAAATGGTGTTCAATCATGCAAGAAAAATATTTAGATTCTCCAAGTCCTACTAGAATTTTTACTATGTCTAATCCTCCTTTAGGTTCTGCCATATGGAATTTTATGATGTCTTCAAAGGATATTGTTTGTAATTATGTTTCTTGGGAAATTCACAGTGGAGAGAAAGTAAAGTTTTGGGAAGACTCATGGAAAGGATTTCCCCCTCTATGTAGACTAGAAAAGTTGGATAAAGCACACCAAGTCCTAAAAGCTGAGTGGGGCTCCTCTTTTTGGGACTATGTTTTGGCTATTGAAATTCATTCAAGAAGGGTTCTCTAGAAAGAACCTCCAACATATCTTCTTAGTCAACCAAGTCTCCTTTCCTTGAGGGACTCTCTTGCTGAAAGAATTGTTTTTCTTTCTAATAGGGAAGATATAGTTATATGGGCCCCAACCAAAGGTGGTGATTATTCAATCAAGGAAGGTTATTATGGTCTACGACAAACATATAATTCAAGCAGGAAGTGTAGAGCCTTTTCCTTTTGTTGGAACTCCATTGTGTTGCCCAAGGCTAGATGTTTTGCTTGGCTTAGCCTTAGAAAAAGAATACTCACCAGTGAATGGTTGTCCAAGCTAGGTATTGTTGAATCTTTTATTTGCAAATTATGTAGCAAGGAGCTAGAATCTACAAATCACCTCCTTCTCCAATGTCCCTTTGCTTATCAATGTTGGGTTTTTGTGTTGAACAAGCTTCAAATGTCTTTGCCTCTACCAAATAGTCTTTGGGACCTATTTCAATCTTGGCCAGTTCTATTCTCAAGATCTCTATTTGCTAGTATTTGGAAGTGCATCCCAACTACTGTAGTGTGGGCCATCTGGTGGGAACGTAACAAGATCATTTTTCATAATGAAAAATCAAACCTAGAATGTGTTCTAGATGGGATTAAGAATGCAATTTCAGAAAGAGTAAATGCAAATATATTCAATTGTATGAATAATATTTCAGTATGTGCTTGGGATTATCATCTTCTAAAATAGTGGAAACAAATTAAGTTACCTCCAAGTTTCTCTGCAAACTGGAATTCTAATCATCAATCTGATCAACTTCATGTAAAGTGGTCTCCCCCCTCTAGAAATTTTCTAAAGTTAAATTTTGATGGTTGCTCTCGTGGGAACCCTAGTAAGTCAGGATTGGGTGCTTGTTTTAGAAATTGGCAAGGTGAAGTAGTTGCAATCAAAGTAGATGTTTTACCAGTTGGTATTAGCAACCTTGCAGAAGCTCAAGCCCTATTGGCAGGTCTAATTTTGGCAAAGAGATGTAATGTTTCCACCATCCATATTGAAGGTGATTCTCAGGTAATTATAAACTCTTGTCTCTCACGATCTTCTCATACCTGGAAACTAGCCTATATCCTTCAACAATGTTGGGATTTAATTGATTCTTTTCAAGCTACTTGTTTCTCTCATACTTTGAGGGAGGGCAATAAACTAGCTGATTGTCTAGCTAAACTTGGTTGTGAAGGCTCCATATTTGAATCTTTCCATTCAGAGGTTATTTTTCTAAAATTCCCATGCTTAGCAAAGTGCCATATTTGGGACACAAAGAAGATGAATGAAGCTTAATAGAAACCAGTACTATAATTGATCATCTCATGGCTATTAGTTTGCACATTCTTTGTGCATGAGAATTCATCTTGAAAATGGGAAGTACAGAGTTGGCCTTCATAGTTTATCTCCTAGAATTTGATTTGGATGGCATTGTTTGGTTCACAAATGTTCAAATTAGACAGGAGGTTCAATACTCTCTTGTTTTTAGTTATATCTTTTAGAAGGAGAGGTTCATTGGCATAATTGGACATTGGTCATTGTTGAGTATTGATATATACCATATTTTGGGAACTCTTGCTTAGTGCAAAGAAATTGTATTTTGTTGTAGGTATGCCTGGTATGACATATCAGCTTTTAACACTTTTGTACTTCGGCAATGATTCAGAGTTTTCTTGCTAGTTCTTTCTCTGATGAGCCCTTGAACTAGTTTATTAATAAATATATTATATAAGTGATATGTCACTTTTTTATTTTCTTTTAAAAAAATATTGTCATTAATATATATATTTTTATTATTAGCTCTAGTATAAATTAATATAAAAATTAATTATTTCTATTATTTTATTTTATATTTTATAAATTTTGTTAGTAAAGGTGCCTTTTTATATATAATTTAAGATTTATTATCGGATTGGATTTTATAAAGAACTCAAAATATCTTCATATTTAATACTTAAAAATGAATATTTCATATTTCTTGAGATCCTAATTTTAGTTTTCTAAAGATCTAAAAATTAGAATAAATAGGACATCAAGGATATTACCAAAAAGAAACATATGAAAGAAAAAATGATTCCTTGTTAAAAGAATATGTTTATTTTGTTGCTTGTGTTTGTAGGTTATGCCCTTGTGGTTATCGGTTTTTGGTTTATGAGAAAGGCTAGGATGCTACTTTAGGGGAGTGATTTCATTTTCCTTCCAAATGTTATTATTCAATTATATACGCTTCATTTTTAATCTAATATATTATTTTTACTTAAGGATTAAATAATATTTTTTATAGGGAACCTAAAACTTCAAGAGTTTACATACAAGTTTAAACATTGAACTTCTAAAAAACAATAGTGCCTCAAAGATTTGGCACACCAATAGAAAAATAATAAAATATTTTTTCCACATACTAATACAAGCATAATAATCACTCTATGTCTTTGAGGAAATATAATAATATGTTGGTTATCCAAATTATTTTTAATATTTTTATAGTTGAAATAGAATTATGTTCTTTGTGTGGTTAAATAGGGTGGTGTTGGTTTCAATGCAATCAAAGGGGGAAAGAAGAAGAAGAAGAAGAAAAGAGAAATTCTAATTTTACTACTTATAAGGTCGTGTTTGGCTACATTCAAATTCTTTTTCAAGTGCACTTCTTTTTCAAAGTGTACTATTATTTCTATGCTTCATAATGATTCTACAAGCTCCTAGCAATTGTGACAAGAAATCATACTTGTGCCTAATATGCAAGAGATCCTGAAGAACTGGTAGCCTAGCAAATAAAGTCAATGTAGTGATAAGGCATTAAAAAATTAAAAATAATTGATATTCAATCATGACATACTAAGCTTAAGAAATAAATCATTTTAGAAACAATACGAAGGAAAAGCTTTGCATAAGCATTTTTAGGTACGTCACACTAGGCTTACAAGAATATCATTATATGCTCAAGATAATTACTCAAACATAAATTTTGTAACTTAACCAAGCATAGGTGACATGGGAATCGTATCCAAAGCTAGTGGCAACATGATTAACATGACATCAAAAGACAAAGTGGCAGCTATATGAAACCACCTAGAACTATCCTAATTAGGGAAAATTAATATAGGGCACAAAAAAACTACAAAAAGGAAAACAAACATGAATCCAAAACAATAGATTCATTTTACTTCAGCACTCAACTTTTATGGACTGTTTGTTTATATCGGTTCTATATATATTATGTTAATGACTTCTCCTAGTTTAATAGTTTTGGTTAGATGTTGGGATAGTCTGATTTGGGATTTTTGAAATTAAGAAAGGGTGTAAGTTTGTATGTGTTGTATCTAACTTATAACTATTTTACAGTCTTTTGTTTCCTTTGTCAATCTTCATTTTTTGGTTTCTTTTTATTTTTTTAAAAATAGTTTTCCTTTAGATTAGTTTTAAGTTGGCCTTCCTTAATTTTTTTAATATTTTTTGGTTTTTCATATCACTTTAATTATTTATTTTGATTTTTAAATTTATAGTTTTTTTGTTGTTGTTTTTTTCTTTTTTCTTTTTATTATTTTCATTTTATTGTATTTAATTAAATCATATTTTCTTATTTCTTATAACCTTAAACATAGGTTCTCTTCTACTTATATTTTTCTTTCTAAATTTTTTGGCCTTTTGAATTCATAGTTTTCTATTCAATCCATTTGATAGGTGACAAAATTTTAATTTCTCATTTCTAACAACTTGTCCAAATGATGAATTATAGAATTACATTTTAAAAATTAACAATAAAAGACAGATATATTCAAATTTAAAAGTAGATATATATGATCGATCTTATAAAACCTGGTTTTATTTTGATGAAATAAAATGAAATGAAATTATAATAGATGATAAACTAGTATAGATATCTTAAATAAATCTACCTAAAGAAATGCCGATAGATATCCGCTATAAAGGGTAAAAGCACAAACTTGTGTCACCTTTTATAAACGAGAAGTGATATTAGAATTTAAAGTCTTCAACTTTAATGACATAAAAGTGGCATTTGTGCTTAGAATTTGAAGATGATGTAAACCAATAAAATGTGTAAAATTAGCAAAAAGAGGGGTAAAAATTTATTAAGACAGAAAGGAATACAACAAGGAGCTCGATCCTGAGCAAAAAGATCATCAAATTCTTGCACCATCTCAAAGGAAAGTTGCCTCCTATCCCTAATATTCTAACCCGGATTATGACTAGATGCCCATTTGGCTAAACAATCAGCAATTATATTCCATTCACGAGGAATATACGTGAACCTAATGAACTGAAAAGAGGAAGAGAAGAAAAGAATTTGCTTAACAATAGTAGCTAGCTGCCAACTAACATCCTCAAGCTCTTGCAAATAAAGCATGTTCACCACTACCTGGGAATCAGACTCACAGATAATCTTACTCCATCCCCGCAAGCAACACTATTCCACAGCATATAAAATAGCCTGAGCTCCCATGAGATTGTTAGTATAATCACCCTTATGAACTAAGAAGAAAAATTTAACATCCCCAGAACTACAACGAGCCACTCCGCCAATACCAGTCGGACCAGGATTCCCACGGGAAGAACCATCAGTGTTAATTTTTAGAACTCCACAGGGAGGAGGAGTCCAGTGCCCATCCCGGTTAACCCGACCCTTCCTCTGATGATTAAGCTGCCTGGACATAGAAGGAAACCTATGAGTTGTAGCCCCATCTTGCAAATGAAAATTGAGGCGATTACAGATAGCAAGATCAGCCAGATCCATACCCCCATCAAGCTCACACTTCACAAGAATAGTTTCCTGAAGAGAATGTGATATTTTCTACCAAAGATGCAAAACACCAAGCCGAACATCTTTGAATATGCGATGGTTCCTCTCCAACCAGATATGCCAAAGCAGGAAAGATGGGCCAGCAATCCAAGTAGCATGGAGAAAAGAAGACTTGGAGGGAGCAGCACCCAAGCGGGCCCAGAACTCGGGCAAAGAGGAAGCATGCCGACAAGAGCAACCCCAAGCACGCCACCAAAGGTGCCATATCTGAGTAGAATAGGAGCAATGGAAGAACAAATGGGAGACAGACTCTTCTCCATTACCACACAAAACACAATAAGAGGGGCCCTGAAATCCACGTTTACAAAGATTATCCCAAGTAAGACAATGGTTGTGAGCCACTAGCCACATGAAAAAATTGCACTTGGACCAAGAAACTTTATTCCAAACTTGCTTCCACCAAGGGACCTCAACATCCCCAAATAATTGTCTAGTTATCTCCTGATACCCAGCAGAGACATGATAGTTACCAGACAAGGTACCGCCCCAAGCCAAAACATCTGGACCAAGCAAAGAAGAACACTCTCTAGAGGCTAGAATTTGAGAAAGCTCCTGACGATCCATGTTTGTACCTCCAGGAGGCCAATCAGAATAATGCTTCCATCTGTAACCAACAATAGGTCCCAATTGATAAGGAGTCTTGTAATGAGCCACTTTATCTCATCCAGCGGCAAGAAAAGAGTCACAAAGAGGCTGAAGATGAGGGTATATGGATAAAATGGAAGGGAATCCATCCCAAGCATCAGACCAAAACAAATCCTGAGAACCTCCTTTACATATCCAAAACAAACCCCTCTTTACCAACATCGCACCTGTCTTCAAAGTATGCCAAACCATTGAGCCATGACCTTCAAGAGGAAGTGCGGAAACAGAGCAAGGATCAGCACCATGAAAATATTTATGAGTGATAATACAAGCCCAAAGTTGATGTTGTCCAGAGCACCATCGCCAATAAAGTTTAGCAGCCAAAGCTTGACTACTCAATAGAGCAGATCAAAGACCAAGACCACCCTCCTGTTTAAGCCTACAAACAGTTGCCCAATTAACCAAGCTCCATTTAGTACTACGCAAATTACCACTCAAAAGGAATTGTCGAGAAAGAGCATCAAACTCCTTGAGAAAGTAAATAGGTGCAGCGTGAACCATGCTTTGATAAGTAGGAATAGCTTGGATAATAGCTTGAAGAAGAGTAACCCGGGCAGCAGTAGAAAGCCATCTATGAGTCCAATGATTTACCTTATCCTAAAGCTTGGTAATCAAATTTTGCCAGAAGAGACGTGGCTGCCTGGAAACAGCAATAGGGATGCCAAGATAAGTCAAAGGAAGTGATCCTATCTGAAACCGTAGGATACCAACAATCCTATGCTGAATAGAATCAGGAGTGTTAAAAAAGTAAATGGAAGATTTGTGCTCATTAACTTTCTGGCCTGAAGCTGCCAAATAAACGTCCAAAGCATGTCGAAAGGCTTCAGCTTCCTTGATCCTAGCAAGACCAACAAGAGCAGAATCATCAACAAATTGAAGATGGGAAAGAGAAGGTAAGCCATTACCCCACCGCCAGCCTTGAATAGAATTCTGGGACACCTGATGCTTAATGAATCTGCCCAAGCCTTCAGCCATGATGATGAATAGATATGGGGAGAGAGGGTCACCCTGGCGAAGGCCTCTAGAAGCACCAAGTAGTTGAGAAGGTTGACCATTAATAAGAACAGAAAAAGAGGTAGAAGTAACACAACTCATAATCCAACTCACCCAGTCAGAGCTAAATCTAAAAGAAAGAAGAATACTCCTTAGGAAGCTCCATTTAACTCTATCGTAGGCCTTAGCCATATCTAGTTTAACAAACATAGCTCTCTCCCTTGAAGTAGCCATAGAGTGAATAGCCTCAGTAGCAATAACCATCCCATCCAAAAAAAATTTGCCAGCAACAAAACCACCTTGTTCTTCTGAGATAATAATGGGAAGCCACATTTTCAATCTCTCAGCAATCAACTTAGTAATAACTTTGTAAACCACATTACATAAGGCAATTGGTCTAAAAAACTCCAATTGATTAGCACCCTCTCTCTTAGGAATAAGAGTCAAGAATGTAGAGTTCAAAGCTCGAAGCATCTGCTTGCTAGCATAGGATTCTTTAACCACCTCCAACAAATCATGATTAATGATGTCCCAAAATTCCTGAAAGAATTCAACTGGAAATCCATTAGGACCAGGAGCCTTCCCCTTAGGCATGCCAAAGACCACCTCCTCCAGCTCTTCCAAAGAAATAGGACGCATGAGATAATCATTCATTTTCTGAGTGATAAGGGAAGGAATACAAGACAAAATAAGATTTTCTTCATTATCAGCAGGAGGAGAGTCCTCAGAGAAGAGGGTAGAGAAGTACCAAATAGCCTCCTGAAACAAAGCAGGCAAGGAATTCAGTTGGATACCTTGAGAATTAACCAAAGAAGAGATAGTGCTCTAATTCCAACTAGATTGCACTATTTTATGGAAAAAGGCAGTGTTACGATCACCTTCCTGGAGCCAATCAACTCTAACCTTTTGCTTCCAAAAAATTTCCTCTCGAAGTTCCCATTCTTCTAGAGCTCTAGAAGTAAGGGATTCAGCCTTGCCAAGATCCTCTGAGAAACCTCGATCTCTAATCTCCCTTGTGATGACATCAAGATCTTTTTGAGCAAGCCTCTTCATAAAGTGAAGGTTCCCAAAGCATTCCCTATTTTATATCTCGAGCTGAATTTTAACATATTGAAGCCTTTTAGAAAATGAGAACATTGCAGTACCATATGCAGGAGCACCATCTTTCCACCAACAGAAAACACAATCATGAAGAGAGGAGTCCTGAAGCCACATTAACTAGAACTTAAAAGGAGGATGCTTCGGAACATAAGCCCCTATAGCGGAAAATTTGATTGGCCAATGATTTGAACCCCTCCAATCAAGGATTTCTGAAGAGATAGTAAGGGTGCCACTAACCCAGAAGCAAGAAATAAGAAATCTATCCAGACGTTCTGAGATAGCAGCAACACCAGTCCTGCGATTCTTCTAGGTATAGAGACCATTAGAAGGCTTAACATCAGAGAGATGCAAAAGAGATATATGTTGCCAAAGAAGAGCAAAAGAAGGCCTCAATCTAGCCAAACCACCATGCTTCTCCTCCAGACTTAAAACTAAATTGAAGTCCCCTGCTAACACCCAAGGATTATAAGGATGACAATTTCTAACATATTGAATATGTTCCCAAAGTTCCTCCTTTCCCACAAGATCAACAGGTGCATACACATTAGTAACCATGATTACCTCTCCTGAGTCTAGAGCAGAAGCTACCATAGAGAGAGCTGAGCGAGAAGACATCCAGCCAAGAGGAGAAATTTTTTGAGGATCCCAAAATATAGCTAAACCACCCACACTGCCTGTTGCCCCAACACACTGGCATTGGCCACGAGACCAAATACTAGAGGCATGTTGTACCATAGACTCCACAGAGAGCTTAGTCTCTTGGATACAAAAAAACATCAGGGCTATGATTAACCACCAAGTTATGAATAGCCTTTTGTCTAGGGATGCTATTCAACCCCCTTACATTCCATGAGAGAATAATCATCATTGGGTAGAATTGGGAAAATGAGAATCCAAAGGTTTCACTGAACCAGACTCAATCAATATATCTCCTGTGAGTTTAATCTTCTCTTGGTCTATTTTGCGCCCACTCCTTAGAGGAGTAGAAGAAGCCCGCTTAAAGGGTCGAGACATCAACCCCAAGGGGAGAGGAGAACCCTTTCCCTTACCTGATGGTAGCACATCCTTAACCAAATCAGCTAAAACAACATCATTATCCTCCAACACTGCAGGAGTCACCAGAGCCTCTGTCACAGGAGCTACAGGGACCTCATAGTTCTAATATACTACAACTTGGGATGCCCCACAAGCATCATTAGGAACAGATCTCTCATCTGGGCAAACTGAATCAGAAGAGATAGGAGGAGGAATACCCTCCTCTAGAACCATACTATCCAGCACCTCAAAGTGGTTAAAACCTAAATCAGATAATCTTTCTTTCAAAGGCCTCTTTTGACCATGGCCCTTAGCACGAGGGTGAACAGGGATAAATCCATCCTTATCCTGCATTTGAGCCTTACCCTTACCTGTAGCATCTTGCGGATTCATCCCCTTGGTAGTATTAGCCATTTGAGATTGTCCTTTCCCTGTAGTATCTGCCAAACCACCAGTATTGCCAGCTATAGAACAATCCACTCCTTTGAAACTTGAGTTACGGGGGCACTGACGCAGTAAATGACCATACTCATGACAAATTCGGCAACGGAAAGGGAGAGATTCATAATCTAACTGCTGCACCCAAGAAAAATCCCCCATACAAATTTTCAAAGAATCTGGTAATGGGTTATTCAAATTAATTTCAACACAAATTCTAGCATAAGAAATAACCTTTTTATCGAGGGATTGATGTGCGATCGCAATCGGCTTCCCCAACAAAGCAGCAATTTGTCGAAGGATGTCTTCACGCCAAAATTCCAAGGGAAGACGAGGCAATCGAACCCAAACTGGCACTGTTGAAGGGAGATCCTCAGCAGAATTAAAACCTGAATGCCAAGGTTTGACAAATAACCCCACATGGTTGTAGAAATAAGGGCCTCCTTCAAAAATACGATCCCGATCAGACATGCAAGAGAATACAACAAAAAAATAACTATTCCCCGCCAACATAATCTCCATATCGCCTTCCACCTGCCATGAGCGGCGGATCCATGCCTCAAGAGCGGATAGGGAAATCTGGATTCCAAGAAATTTGCATATCAAAGCATGCTTGGTCCAATAATCAATGTCCTCCATTACAACCGTTGGAGGAATAACCAGAACAGAACGATCATGGCTACGCGGAAAACAACTATTAACTTTTTTCAACTTGGAGCTCTCCCCTGAATAAAACGATTCAGATCGCATTGCATGCATAGTTGGAGAAGAACCATTTGTTCTCACCAACGGAGAAGAAATCCCAGGCCCTGCCATCCTAAAATTAGATGAAGTTTATGTCTGTAATTTTTTTGAAAAAAATTGAGTGAAAATTTAATCTTTTTTTTAAAAATTTTTTAAGTCTATTTTTTATTTTTTTTTAAATGCTGAAAATATAGAGTTTTTTTCCCATCAAACAAATATATGAAAATGTTCAATTTTGGTTTGATTTTGGAATATGTTAGAGTCAACATGTATACCTAGTGCACCAAAAAATAAAAATTGAAATTCAACTAATATTGTTTAACTGGTCAAAGTCAAAGTTATCAGAAATTGACAATTTTTTTCTCCCATCAAACTTTTTCCATCAAATCTACATTTTTTTAAAACAAATTACATATTCTTGAAGAAAACTCTCTCCTCTAGTGCAACATTAAAAAATAATAATTTTTTAACATGATTTACTATTTTTTTCTTATTTTTGAATAGACATCTTACTGAATCTTAAAATACCTACATGTACTATTTTCAAATTATAACATATTATCCATAATCAAAATTTTAAAAAAATTA
This sequence comes from Cupressus sempervirens, assembly GCA_028749045.1. Lineage (NCBI taxonomy): Eukaryota > Viridiplantae > Streptophyta > Pinopsida > Cupressales > Cupressaceae > Cupressus > Cupressus sempervirens. The sequence continues at coordinate 393,082,957 of CM053789.1, read as the reverse complement.
TATAATCATAATCTTGACTCCGAAACCTACAAAACTATATTTTTAATTTTAAAAAAAAATTCAATTTAGTAAGTCAAATTGGCCTTCTAAGTGTGTGTTTGCAGAAGTTCTTATTTGTGCTTTCACCCTAAAATAATTATAATTTAATTTACTACATCTAAAATTATTTGTATTTCTTATATCTCCATTTATTTAGTTTTTTATTAACTTAAGCTTTTTAATTTAATTTCTTAAAAAATGAATGACTTATATCTCCAAATATTATAATTTAAATAGATATTTTATGTGATATTTATTAAATTGTTTTTGACATGCAGATGGTTGTCAAATTTAACTTAAAAAAATAAAAGTTAACATTAACACGCTCACACCATTCCACTCCCTCATTGTGCCATTGTAAAATACCTATTGACATTAATAACTTTATTTAAAACATTATTTTACAAAATATTTAGTGATTATCTATGATATCATATATACTTCATTAAGTAATTAAAATAGAACAACTCATATAACATTGATGGATGGCAATTACCAAATCATAGACTGCTCTTTTTATCACATGTAAATTTTGTTTATCACTATTCACATTTATTAGTAGCTACAAGTTTCTATGCAAAAGAGACCTTATTCAATAAATAGGAACGACTCAAAATCATGTTAATGGTCACCAATTATCTAGTGATCGAATGCTATAATTATAAAATATCATTGCTTAAAGCTACTAGGAGTTATCTGTCATACGACAAATATCTCGTTGAATGAGGCAGAACGGCCGACATCGGATTAATAGATCGCAATTATGTAGTCACATGGGAGTCTATAAAAGGACCTAAAATTTTACAGCTCTTTGGACCCCATACGAGACACTGAAATCAGTACCGTCCCTTCGAAATTTCGCTAATTGGTAATTGTTAGTAGTTATCTGTCTGTCAAAGGGCAGATAGCTTACTGATTAAGGCAGGATAATTGACATCGCACGAATGCATAGAAATTATGTAGTCGCATGGGAGCCTTTAAAACCACCATGGAAATTGCGGTGTGACTTCTTTTGACACTGTAAAATAAAAAATGACGCTCCTTGGTCCTTTGCCCAAATGGGGACACTCCAAACAATCCTGTCCGTTCGATATTGTTAGTGGTAATTACAAATGCCATGTGATTTGAGTCTCTCTGACAAGAGTACAATATTTTGCGGTGGAACAACTATTCTCACCAGTTTTAAAGCCACAAGATGACGAATAAAATAGGAAGAAATACACATAGTTCAGTTGGTGCAGTAATCTTCACTTCTTTACTGCTAATTATCATATCGTACGATAGATAGCTTCCTGGAAAACTAATGCGTAGTCATGTCAAATCAACTCATGAAAAAGGAAATACAAGTCGAAAGTGCTCAGAACGTGTGAAGAGAAAGTATGTTGAAAATTAATAGGATACTAACTGTAAGTAGCTGTTGACGCTAATGTCTATCCAGCTATGATGAATATTACAATTATCAATGAGAGTTTAAACTCGTGGTTAAACAGCCGAGGATTTGCACCAGACGTGACAGTTTTTCGAATTAAATAATTAATTTATAAATCACATAACAGTATCAGACGTCTGATACTGTTATGTGATTTATAAATTAATTATTTAATTCGAAAAACTGTCACGTCTGGTGCAAATCCTTGCTAGATAGACATCTCCAAAATTAAGTCCCCTCTTTTGTAAAATTTTAGATTCTGAATAAAATATTATGCAAACTGTTTAGGGAGAAGTACTTAGTTAAATTACATTAATCATTATTATGGTGCTAACAATTATATTTTTTAAATTTATTATATTATTTCTAAAATCAAGTGTGAATGTTTTTAGAGTTTATACTTATAAATGTATATAAAGAGTTTATTATAAGATATATAAAACAATCAATTAGGCATATATAATCTTATGTATGGTGATCAATAGTAACATATCTTGATAGATCATTTTTAGTGTGGAAAAATCTTAAACAACAAAACTATTTTATCTTATTAAATATTATGTAGTGCTTAATGTGATTGAGTCATACAGCTTAAATTTATAAGTTAAAATGAAATATTTTATACTTAAAATAAGATAAAGAATCTCTAATAAATCAAATTTGAAAACATAAGTTGGTAGCTATTTGAAAATACCTGGAACATAGAATATAAGTATAGTAGATATCTCACAAAAGATACATCTTGTACTTTGAATATGGTCATTTATTACACACCTTATATTTGCTTAAGGTTTTTCTATACATTATCCCTCTCTTTTATCATTTTTAATCTTTTCAACAACTCTTATGGCTTTTCAAAATCTCCTATGTACTAGATATGTGTGTGTTAGATTAAAAAGTTACACATAATACAATATATCATGTTATGTATTTTGCATCATCTTCAAAATACATTAGACATCCAACATAGTAGAGATGCAAAAATCTTGACTAAATTAAATATAATTTCTTTCATTCAATGTATAAGACACATAAGTAATAAATTTTAACATGTAAATGTAGATTAACCAAAAAAATACCCATACATGGAAATTCACACCTTATTCTAGACTTAATCCTTACCTCTCAAAAAATAAAGATATGCATGAAATTTCTCATGCTAAACTCATAGGTTGCCAAACTTAGATGTGGTCCAAATAGTTTTGAGAGTAATAAAGATATGCATGACATCTCATGCAAAAATCATAGGTTACCAAAATTAGATGCAGTCCAAATAGTGATGGTGTGTAGTTAAATAAATGATGAACATTACTTTACATCCAAGCACACTTGATCAAATGAGCTCCACAAGGTATTATTTTCATATTTTAAAAAGTACTAAACAATTGATAATACTTTTTTTAAGAGGTCAAAGAATGAGAATGGTTAAGAATATTCATGAACTAAGGATACTAAAACAAAAGGCTTTTTTTAAATGATATTTTTAAAAAAATTGACATCTGTCAATGGTTAGAATGTTTTAGATTGAATAAATGGAAATTATTTGATCAAATAATTTACTATAGAATTTTGATGTGTGGAGCATACACAGAGATAATTTCTAATATAAAAGACTATGCAAGCAGATTTGATGATCTAATAATTTGATGGTTAATTTAATAATGAAGTATATAATTTGGAAAATTATATTTTTTAAGTTTGAAATATGAAGAGTGAACTTAATTTAATAAATATGAATTTTTAATTCATTGTAAGACTATAGAGAAAATTGAGTGAAATATTTAACTATTCTTTAAAAATTTATAAAAGTTCTAAGTGGATTGTGGGTATGGATAATTGTTGTTGTTTCACAATACACATTCTATTTCAACTGTTTTTTTGAGATGGGGATCCCCATTAATTTTTGAATCTTTTTTTTTTTCTTGGGTCTTACATCCATGATTTCCCACTTGACAACATAATGTGTCACATTTTTTTCACTTCTTTAGTGTTCCAAATAGTTGAGTGTATTTGTAAATGATTCTTTGTAGTCTTCTAGAGTCTTTTTTGTTAATAGGGTTATTTTTATTTTGAAGGTTGGGTATGTGCAAGATCATGGTGTACCAAACTATGGCCTTAAGTGGCAGTGAAAAATCAACAAATCAGCGTTATGTCAACTTGACACATAATTTTAAAGTGGCTACGAACTTTATATCAAAAAGTTGTAAGAAAATAATTTGTAGGAAATTGAATGCAATTTCTAAACTACTAGGCCTTATTAAGATAAAAAAATAATTGATTGGTCAAAAGTTTGGATTTTAATGCAGTACTACAAAAATTTCAAGGCAAAAATAAAAAGTAGGTGTATGTCTGACCACCTTAAAATCAAAATCAAATGATAATTTTTTTTAATATAATTATAGATATAAAAAGTAGACTCATGCTTGGATGTGACGCATATTTTTTGGTATTTTTAATCCAAATAAATAATTAAATATGAATTTTCTACCAAAACTTTTTCAGAAAAAAAAAAAAAACTCCCGTGTCTGACCACCTTAACTAATAGAAAATTTTACCAAATTTTATTTTTAAAATATTTTTCTTATACTAGGTCAAACATAGAATGTGACGCAAATTTTACATTTAAAAAATGTTATACTGTTTGAAAGTTATAACTATTTTTCAATCAATATGTCAATCAGCACTTTATAATAATCTTCATTGATAATTAACTAAAAAACACTTATTGAACTCAAAATTTGATAAAAATTATGTCAATAGAATCTCGAGAGTGATATTAAAAAACTCTTTTTCATTTCATTCAATTTCGATCAAAATAACATTGTCAAATGGCTACCCGAAGTCTAAGTGTCACTAAAACCCTCCTCAAACATGTTTTTTGGGTTGACCGAGTAGGCTTGATGAATACTAGGCCTAATCGGATATCCAATCTCAAATCGGATATCCAATATGGCTCGGCGAGCCCCCATCCTCTTTTGGAGGGAAATTTCAAATCGCAAGACATTTTAGAGTGAAAATCGAGTTTCTGATTTATAGTTTATAACTTATCAATTATTTGAGTTATATTACTATGTAAAAATATATTATATATATATAATAACATAACCTAAATATATAACATATAATATATTACATTATTCTTATTATAATCTATAAATATAATATATATTGTTATATTATATTATTATTATTTTTCCTATATTTTTATTAAATATAATAACGTAATATATATATATATATATATATATATATATATATATATATATATATATATATTATGTATGTATGTATGTATGTTATTAATATATAATAATATATTATCTTATTAGTTTATAATATATATATATATATATCCCTAAGGGTCCTAGGACCCCTAGGGACATATTAGAATCATTCTTATGGGTTGAAGGGGGTCATAAGGTGACCTATGACCCCCTTCAACCCATTACATGATGACATATGTCTCTAGGACCCCTAGGGACATATTAGAATCGTTCTTATTGGTTGATCTATGACCCCCTTCGACCCATTACATGACAATATATGTCCCTAGGGGTACTAGGACCCCTAGGGACATATTAGAATCATTTTTATGGGTTGAAGGGGGTCATAAGGTGACCTATGACACCCTTCGACCCATTAAATGATGACATTTATCTCTAGGGGTCCTCGGACCCCTAAGGACATATTAGAATCGTTCTTATGAGTCAAAGGTGGTCATAGGTTGACCTATGACCCCCTTCAACCCATTACATGATGACATTTGTCCTTAGGGGTCCTAGGACCCCTAGGGACATATTAGAATGCTTCATATGGGTCAAAGGGGATCATAGCTTAACCTATGACCCCCTTTGACCCATTTGAACGATTCGAATATGTCTCTAGGGGTCTTAGGGCCCCTAGGGACATATGTCATCATGTAATGGGTCAAAAGTGGTCATAGGTCCCCTTTGACACATAAGAAAGATTCTATTATGTCCCTAGGGGTCCTAGGACCCCTAGGAACATATGTTGTCATATAATGGGTCGGCCATTGGACCCATTTGAACAGGGGTCCTAAGACCCCTAGGGACATATGTCATCATATAATGGGTCAAAGGGGGTCATAGGTCACCTATGACCCCCTTTAACCCATAACAACAATTCTATTATGTCCCTAGGGGTCCTAGGACCCCTAGGGACATATGTCGTCATTTATTGGGTCGAAGGGGGTCATAGATCAACCTATGACCCCCTTTGACTCATTTGAACAATTCTAATATGTCCCTAGGGGTCCTAGGACCCCTAAGGACATATGCCATCATGTAATGGGTCGAATGGGGTCATAGGTCAACCTAGGACCCCCTTTGATCCATAAGAATGATTCTATTATGTCCCTCGGGGTCCTAGAACCCCTAGGGACATATGTCATCATGTAATGGGTCGAAGGGGGTCATAGGTCAACCTATGACCTCCTTTGACCCATTTGAACAATTCTATTATGTCCCTAGGACCCCTAGGGACATATGTCATCATGTAATGGGTCGAAGGGGGTCATAGGTCAACCTATGACACCCTTTGACCCATTTGAACGATTCTAATATGTCCCTAGTGGTCGTAGGACCTCTAGGGACATATGTCATCCTGTAATGGGTCGAAGGGGGTCATAGATCAACCTATGACCCCCTTCGACCTATAAAAATGATTCTATAATGTCCCTAGGGGTCCTCAACCTATGACCCCGTTTGACCCATAAGAACGATTCTATAATGTCCCTAGTGGTCCTAGGACCCCTAGGGACATATGTAATCATTTAATGGGTCGAAGGGGGTCATGTGTCAACCTATGACCCACTTTGTTCCATAAGAATAACTCTAATATGTCCCGAGGGGTCGTAGGACCCCTAGGGACATATGTCATCATGTAATGGGTCAAAGGGGACGCATTTGAACGAGTCTATTATGTCCCCATGGGTCCTAGGAATCCTAGGGACATATGTCATCATTTAATGGGTCGAACAAGGTCATAGGTCAACTTATGATCCCCTTTGACCCATTCGAATGATTCTAATATGTCCCTAAGGGTCCTAGGAACCCTATGGACATATGTCATCATGTAATGGGCTGAAGGGGGTCATAGGTTGACCTATGACCCCTTTTGACTCAGAAGAAAGATTCTATTATGTCCCTAGGGGTCCTAGGAATACTAGGGACATATTTTATTATTTAATGGGTCAAAGGGGGTCATAGGTCAACCTATGACCCCCTTCGACACATTAGATGATGACATATGTTCCTAGGGGTCCTAGGCACAATTCTAATATGTCTGTAGGGGTCCTAAGACCCCCAGGAACATATGTCGTCATGTAATAGATCGAAGGGGGTCATAGGTTGACCTATGATCCCCTTTGACCCATAAGAACAATTCTATTATGTCCCTAGGGGTCCTAGGACCCCTAGGGATATATGTCGTCATGTAATGGGTCGAAGGTGACACATAAGAACGATTCTAATATGTCCCTAGGGGTCCTAGGAACCCTAGGGACATATGTCGTCATGTAATGGGTCAAAGGGGATCATAGGTCAACCCTTTGACCCATTTGAATTATTCTAATATGTCCCTTGGGGTCGTAGGAGCTTTAGGGACATATGTCGTCATGTAATGGGTCGAAGGGGGTCACAGGTCAACCTATGAACCCCTTTGACCAATAAGAAGGATTCCATTATGTCCCTAGGGGTCCAAGGACCCCTAGGGACATATGTCATCATTTAATGGGTCGAAGAGGGTCATAGGTCAACCTATGTTCCCCTTTGACCCATAAGAACAATTTTAATATGTCCCTATAGGTCCTAGGACCCCTAGAGACATATGTCATCATATAATGGGTTGAAGGGGGTCATAGGTCTTTTTGATCTATAAGAACGATTCTATTATGTCCCTAGGGGTCCTAGGACCCCTAGGAACATATGTCATCATTTAATGGGTCAAAGGGGGTCATAGGTCAACCTATGATCCCCTTTAACCCATAAGAATGATTCTATTATGTCCCTAGGGGTCCTAGGACCCCTAGGGACATATGTCATCATTTAATGGGTTGAAGGGGGTCATAGGTCAACCTATGATCCCCTTTGACCCATAAGAACGATTATAATATGTCCCTAGGGGTCTTAGGACCCCTAAGGACATATGTCGTCATGTAATAGGTTAAACGGAGTCATAGGTCAACCTATGACACCCTTTGACCCATAAGAACGATTCTATTATATCCCAGGACCCCTAGGGACATATTAGAATCATTCTAATGGGTCAAAGGGGGTCATAGGTTGACCTATGACCCCCTTTGACCTATAAGAACGATTATAATATGTCCTTAGGGGTCTTAGGACCCCTAAGGACATATGTCGTCATGTAATAGGTTAAACGGAGTCATAGGTCAACCTATGACACCCTTTGACCCATAAGAACAATTCTATTATGTCCCAGGACCCCTAGGGACATATTAGAATCATTCTAATGGGTCAAAGGGGGTCATAGGTTGACCTATGACCCCCTTCAACCCATTATATGATGACATATGTCCCTAGGGGTCGAAGGGGGTCATAGGTCAACCTATGAGCCCCTTTGACCCATTAGAATGATTCTAATATGTCCCTAGGGGTCCTAGGACCCGTAGGGACATATGTCATCATGTAATAGGTCAAAGGGGGTCATAGGTCAACCTATGACCCCCTTTGACCCATTTGAACGATTATAATATGTCCCTAGGTATCCTAGGAACTCTAGGGACATGTCGTCATGTAATGGGTCAAAGGGGGTCATAGGTCAATCTATGACCCCCTTTGACCCATAAGAATGATTCTAATATGTCCCTAGGGGTCCTAGGACCCCTAGGGACATATGTTGTAATGTAATGGGTGGAAGGGGGTCATAGGTCAACCTATGACCTCCTTTGACTCATTTGAACGATTCTAATATGTCCCTAGGGGTCCTAGGACCCCTAGGGAAATATGTTGTCATGTAATGGGTCAAAGGGACCTATGACCCCCTTTGACCCATAAGAAAGATTTTATTATGTTCCTAGGGGTCCTAGGACCCCTAGGGACATATGTTGTCATGTAATGGGTCGAAGGGGGTCATAGGTCAACCTATGACCCCCTTTGACCTATAAGAATGATTATAATATGTCCCTAAGGGTCGTAGGACCCCTAGGGACATATGACATCATGTAATGGGTCAAAAGGGGTCATAGGTCAACCTATGACCCCCTTTGACCCATTTGAACGATTCTATTATGTCCTTTTGCGTCCTAGGACCCCTAGGGACATATGTCATCATTTAATTGGTCGAAGGGGGTCATAGGTTGACCTATGACCCCCTTTGATGCATTTGAATGATTCTAATATGTCCCTAGGGGTCCTAGGACCCCTAGGGACATATGTTGTCATGTAATGGGTTGAAGGGGGGTCAAAAGAAAGATTATATTATGTTCCTAAGGGTCCTAGGACCCCTAGGGATATATGTCATCATTTAATGGGTCGAAGGGGGTCATAGGTCAACCTATGATCCCCTTTGACCCATTTGAACGATTCTAATATGTCCTTAGGGGTCCTAGGACCCCTAGGGACATATGTCATCATTTATTTTTTTGACCTATTTAAAAGATTCTAATATGTCCCTAGGGGTCCTAGGACCCCTAGGGACATATGTCATCATGTAATGGATTGAATGGGGTCATAGGTCAACCTATGACCCCCTTTGACCTATAAGAACGATTCTATTATGTCCTAGGACCCCTAGGGACATATGTCATCATTTAATGGATTAAGGGGGTTATAGGTCAACCTATGACTCCCTTTGACCCATAAGAATGATTCTATTATGTCCCTAGGGGTCCTAACACTCCTAGGGACAAATGTCATCATCTAATGGGTCGAAGTGGATCATAGGTCAACCTATGACCCCCTTTGACCCATAAGAACATTTCTAATATGTTTGTCCCTAGGGGTCCTAGGACCCTTAGGGACATATGTCATCATGTTATTGGTCAAAGGGGGTCATATATCAACCTATGACCCCCTTTGACCCATAAGAATGATTCTATTATGTCCCTATAGTTCGTAGGATCCCTAGGGACATATGTCATCATTTAATGGGTTGAATGGGGTAATAGGTCAACCCGTGACCCCCTTTGATACATAAGAGTTGGGGTGGGGTGATATTGGGGAGAATTCTTAAGATTTATGATGTATTATGATGTAAAATGTGAACTTTTTTTGTATATGGTTTTTGTAATAATGAAAAAGATAGGTTAAATTAGTTACACATTCTAATTTGTGTTTTGGTAGGTTCTTTGTAAGGAATTATAAGAGGAAGATATTGAACAAGTTCTCGCAAATCATATTTGCATGTGATACAAGGCTATAAGAACACTTTTAAGAGAATTTATAACTATATGAAAGATAACTGCTTGCGAATATCTTATTACAAGTTTGGTTTTTTCCTTATTTGACATAAAGCTGACATTATGATTATTAAAACTACTTTTATCAAAATAATCAAATAATAATAATCTAGAAAGTACGGATGAACAATTAGAATACTTGATTTCTTCCATTTTGCAACCAATCATGGCATTTGAAAGCATAAAGAGTCATAATATTGCATAATGTTTTGAAAGACTTTCATATTGAAAAGTTGTAAAGGACCATGAGATTTGAATTTTAGTAATGTCTAGGTTTGCATAGGGTAAGTGAGTCATTAGATAGGTCCTAATAAGGTCTCATAATAATCTCAAGTCATTTCATAAGTTGAAACATTCAATAAGTCACTTAAAATTTAGCTTATTGCTTTAGAAAATTCAAATATTGAATGTAACGACTACATGAGCATTTTGGAGGGAAACTCCATAGTTTAAATTTTATGAAGGAATAGGAAGTGAAACCGATTGGAGGTGGTTGAGGGGGTTGTTAACCATCCCTTGAAACTTATAAATAGTGTTTGTATGAACTATAAGGGCAGTATGTACAGACTGATTCAGAATTTTGAATAAAAAAGCTTGGATTTTAATAGCAATTTGAAGGTCCTTTGGAGTTCCTGAGTTCTTTATGATATTCTAATGCATTGAGGCATCTTCTAAGATCTGTAAGGAAGTTTAGGACCAAGTTTTAATTTCATTTTTGAAGGGTTATTCATCTAACTTGTTGATTGTTGGCTGTAGCAGTCCTTTTCATAAGCATTTTGACAATTTTTTCATCTAACCATGGTCATTCCATGAAATGCTTACTTGATTCTTCATGGAATTCCATTTTCCTAACATGTATAATGTCTTCTAACCCTGAAATGATCAACTAACCAGAATAATTGGTGGCCACCAAACATAAAAGGGTGAAAACAAGGATTGAAAGTGAGGGGGCAGTCCTATAGGAAGAGATTTTCCTTAAACATGGTAGTGTTTATGAGTTGATTCATGTTTATGGTGATAAAACATAGATGTTTGAATTTTGAATTAGTCCAAGAAGGCTTGGCACATGTGAGATTGGTGATGCCCTAGGAACAAGGGTTTTGAGAAGGTGAATTGAGGCTTTTGGGGTTAGGCAACCCATAGACTGAAATTGAGAGTGGATTTTTCTAATTGAAGTCATTTTAGGAGCCTATTCAAAGTTTGGAGTCCAGATCTTAAGTCCTTCTAGCGGTTGCTTTGTAAATGCATCTTTTCTACATTGTTAAAAAATAGGAGACGTGTGAAAGTTCATTGATATTTTCCAAAGGAAGGGTATCTAAGTCTAATACATGTTTTGTGAAAGGATAAAGGGTATCCAAAACATCCATTTATTCAAGAAGTCTTTTGAAAAAAATAAAAGTTATCCACCTATTTGTCTTGCTGTTGTCACAGAATTGTAAAGTTGCATAGACAACATTTTGGCATGTTGTGCATTTTGGCTTGAAAAATATTGAAACTCAAGGGTAAGTGTTGGAACATGGTGAATATGTCAAAACAAAATCATTGAAGCCTTAAAATCTCCTAGAGTTGACCATTTGTGGGATTTGACCATCAGGACCTAGAAGGGTCACTTGGCACATTATTACAAATTTACTCATTTTAGGTTGTTACTTGGGTCCATCACCCTATCCTCTACATCACTTGTGTATTGTCAACATTTGGGACTAAAGCAACATGTTGCATTTGATCCTCTCCATAATCATCTTTATGTTCAAGTGCATCATGGTTCATAGTGTTTCTTCTTTTTGTTGGTTCATCATGGTTACCATGCATTATTACAATCATGCCAACTCTTCCTCCATTGGTTACCATGCTTAGAATCACTGGAAAAATTGCATATACTCTAAATTTTTAGCAGCAAGGTTCTCACAAAAAACTTTTACAATACTATAAAAATAATCTTCTAAGCTTTGGTTAGCTACCATCTCCAAATGAGCTATTCATTGATATGGTGATTTAACATCATTCTAATATGTTGAGCTCATATGCCCACCCCTTCAAACAAGAGTAAAATAGCTAAGAATTTCTTTGCATGCAGTCTCAAACCTCCATAAATGAACTAGTCATTACCAAGGTGGTTCAACATCACCCATTAGTGTTGAACCCTTAGGCCCACCCTTCCAACTAAGAGAAAATTTGGTTTTTAGTCCAATAACATTAATGAAATACAGGGAACACTAGTGCAAAGTACCTAATCATTTTTCTTTTCTTGATATAATAAGGTTTAGGGATAGATCTAATGATCTCCCTGTGATCATCCACATTTGTAATGGACACAAGACCCCATGGTGCAACTATAAGCCTTGGCCATCAACTGGTCCAATTAAGTGATTTTTTGGTAAATTCCATGTTTTTTGGGTAAGTCTATATGTTTAGAACATTATTAGGGTCCCTAGGAGTTTGTAGAGTCCATTTGCAATAAAACTTGTCTTAGTGCAAAAATTGCAAAATGTTGCTTAGCAACTTTTGCAATTTTCTTGACAACTTTTTAAAATCTAACTCCTAACGACTAGAACTATTTGAATCATCAGTTCCATTAGCTCCAGGTGGGTGGGTGAACCCTAGTGACACCCTTGTTTTGGCCACGGAGACCATCCATCGTCTGCGGCCACCTCGTACCAAGGAGTCCCCAAGGTTCTCTAAGTGTGTTTTGAGGTCGATCTTTCGAGGGTCATAACTCAAAGCTCGTGAGGGCTATCGATGAACTATCAAATGCTATAGGATGGTGATGTTGAGGTCTAAAATAATTTATCTCATTTTTGAGAGATCACATTCCATTTGCATTCGTCATAGCAATCTCACTCGATGCCAAAACTCACAGTGTGCCTCAATTCATAGGTCCACCACAATGTAACTTTGAAACTGTTGATCTTGGCATCGAATCATTAGTGCCATTAGCTCTGGGTGGATGGGCGAACCCTAGTCACACCCTTGTTCTAGCCACAGAGACCATCCATCGTCCATGGCCACCCTGTACCAAGGAGTCTCTAAGGTGCTCTAAGTGCCTTTTGAGGTTGATATTCTAACGGTCATAACTCGAAGCTTGTGATGGCTAGCAATGAACTGTCAAATGCTACAAGATGGTGATGTTGAGGCCTAAAATAACCTATCTCATTTTTGAGAGATCACATTTCATTTGCATTCGGCATAGCGATCTCACTCGATGCCAAAACTTGCAGTGTGCCTCAGTTCATAGGTGCACCACAACGTAACTTTGAAACCGCTGATCTTGGCATCGAATCGTCAACGCCATTAGCTCTGGGTGGGCAGGTGAACCCTAATCACATCCTTGTTCCTACCACGGAGACCATCCATCATCCGTGGCCACCCCGTACCAAGGAGTCTCCAAGATGCTCTAAGTGCCTTTTGAGGTCGATATTTTGAGGGTCATAACTCAGAGCTCGTGATGGCTATTGATGAACTATCAAATGTTACAGGATGGTGATGCTGAGGCCTAAAATAACCTATCTCATTTTTGAGAGATCACATTCCATTTGCATTGGGCACAGCGATCTCACTCGATGCCAAAACTCGTAGTGTGCCTCAGTTCATAGGTGCACCACAACGTAACTTTAAAACCGTTGATCTTGGCATTGAATCGTAAGTTCCATTAGCTCCGGATGGGCGAGTGAACCCTAGTCACAACCTTGTTCCAGCCACAGAGACCATCCATCATTTTTGGCCACCCCGTACCGAGGAGTCTCCAAGGTGCTCTAAGTGCATTTCGAGGTCAATCTTTCGACGGTCATAACTCGGACCTCATGAGGGTTATCGATGAACTGTCAAATGCTACAAGATGGTGATGCTGAGATCTAAAATAACCTATCTTATTTTTGAGAGATCATATTCTGTTTGCATTTGGCACACTGATCTCGCTCAATGCCAAAACTCGTAGTGTGCCTCAATTCATAGGTGCACCACAGCGTAACTTTGAAACTGCTGATCTTGGCATCGAATTGTCAACACCATTAGCTTCGGGTGGGCGAGTGAACCCTATTTATACCCTTGTTCCAGCCATGGAGACCATCCATCGTCCGCGGCTACCCCATACCGAGGAGTCTCCAAGGTGCTCTAACTGCCTTTGGAGGTTGATCTTTCGAGGGTCATAACTCGGAGCTCGTGAGGGCTATCAATGAACTGTCGAATGCTATAGGACGGTGATGTTGAGGCCTAAAATAACCTATCTCATTTTTTAGAGATCGCATTCCATTTACATTCGGCACAATGATCTCGCTCGATGCCAAAACTTGCAGTGTGCCTCAGTTCATAGGTGCACCACAGCGTAACTTTGAAACTACTAATATTGGCATCAAATTGTCAGTGCCATTAGTTCTGGGTGGGCTTGTGAACCTTAGTGACACCCTTGTTCTAGCCACGAAGATCATCCATCGTCTGCGGCCACCCCGTACTAAGGAGTCTCCAAGGTCCTCTAAGTGCATTTTGAGGTCGATATTTCAAGGATCATAACTCAGAGCTCGTGAGGGCTATCAATGAATCATTGAATTCTATAGGACGGTGATGCCGAGGCCTAAAATAACTCGAAGCTTGTGAGGGCTATTGATGAACTATATAAATCAAGTCTCTTAAGTTGAGATATTTTGAAGTTATGTTGAAATTGAAAAGTTGTAGTATGAGGATAGTAACAAAGTGAAGTGTTAGTTATCAAAGATTATGAATCTATGAATGAATTGGTGGTTGGGAATAGAATCCATGGTTGAGGAGTGGAGTCCTTAACTGTGTTGAGATTAGCTTTGAAGCCAAAAGTTAGTTTCAAGGTTGAAGGTGGAGTTTAAAATCAGATTTGGGGTTATCTGAACCTTGTGTAGGAGATTAACAAGTGTGTTTATGTCATGACAACACTTCAAATTATACATTGCATCCAAATTTGATAATAAAGGTTGTTAAAATGTTATTAAAAAATTATTGCATTTGAATCGAATATAACAAACATAATCAAAATTAATGATATTCCATAAACATGAACAATACACATGATCCATGATAAATTGAACAATATTAGATACTAAATTAATATGTATATCATTGTGCACATAAATGACAAAAATATATATCAAAATACATGTATCCATAGACAAAATTTTACACAAATATATATCAAAGATTATGTATCCATAGACAAAGTACTCAAATATATATCAAAATACATAGATCCATATACAAAATGTGGCTAATCATGTCATCAGAATGTGGATAATATCAATGTTTTTGTATACAATGTAGCATATGCCATCTTAAAATGTCTCATGATGCATCCTACAACAACTATACTATCCTAGGGTGTTGGTGGATGATCAAAATGCAGCCTCTTCACTGCACTAGGTGGATCAGATGCCTCCTACATAAACAAAAAAGGAAAACCCAAAGTTAGACTACTAAATTTATATGATTCTCCGTATCTAACATTGAATTACACAAATTCATAATGATAATTTTTCTAATGGAGATTTATACTATCAAAATTTCATAATAAATACCTCTCTTGTCGACCTCCTGTGACGATCAGGAGTCCTCTCGTATGCCCTCGGCAATGCTGGTACCTCTCTGATTGTGGGCTGTATATGTTCAAATACCTTTGTCAGATGAATCTACAATTTAAACTATAAAATTATAATTCATAGCTTGCTAAATTTATAACATATTTAATCATGAATTCAAACTCTAACTTACTATTGTAGGCTCCTCCTCAAGAGTGAGTGGCCGTGTCATCAAATCTACATAACTCTCTTGTCGGACCTCATGTGCACTAGGAGTCTCCTATCAGATACAAAATAGTAGTTGCTAATATCACGGAAATCAGTTTTGAATTTATTTATGAAGATAAGGATAATAAAAAATAAATGATACTTATACATATAAAGGGGCTCTCAGTGTGAATGGAAATCCCTAATGGTCTATGACGTAGAATCTGTACTGGCTCATCGCCAGTAGCCACACCTTATATACAATAAAGAATGTAATTAAATGGGATTACCACAAACATTTTACAAGAATGCATCGATATTTAATCAAATAGAAAGCACCTAATTACCTTTCCTTTGTCAATGTGTGTTGGCTCACCCCCCAGACTTTGTCCCCCTAGGACAGGTGCTACCTATAAGATAAAAGAAAGATTAGAAACCATATATGCTACAATATCAAATAGAAAAAAAAAATGCAAACACAACATAATGTACCGTAGATGTCTCAAGGCCAAATGAAATGGTCGAGAGCATGGCATCATTAATTTTTCTGAGCTCCTCCTCAGTCATCAACTAAATGTGAATGAAGATCACATACATATAAAAGTCAATATGGCTTAAAAATTAAAATTACTCTATTATAAAAATTAACTTTAAATCACATATGTCATTACAAAAAAATATATACACATACCAACACTGAAGGAGTCCATGCCTCTACATTCCCCTCCTCTCTCGCATCAGGGTCTGTAGCCTCTACGTGTGTGTTTGGTGTATCCCCGTCTAATACAAAATGATACTCAGGAAGATCACCTATGGGACCCAAGAAAATATTCTTGCACATAATGCAAGTGTGAGGCACACAAACGTGTGATGAACTAGTCGATGATGAACTGGCACCAGCATCATCAACATGAGGAGGCAAGACTGATCTAGCCTGAGATATCATTAGGCTACTCAGCCTATGAATGGCTCTGATGGTCTAAAAGCTAGCCTCTCTCATAATATCATGATGTTGCACTGAAGGAGGAGGGGAAATATTAGTGGGGGGGACAAAAGTGCCAACTTTCTTTCCCTGGGAAGAGAGTCTATCCTGAGGAGCTCCTAGTCCTAAGCCCATGTTGGGCTTCATGCTCCAATAGTTCACTTTAAGTTTCAACACAAATTCTACATATAATTTTCTAAGGAAATACAATGGTATGTCTAAATTTCCATGTGGAGGGATATCAAAGACCATCCACCAATGATCCCAAAAGTTTTCACGTATGGCATCATTTGTGCACCATTTAATCAATAGTTTAGATTTTTTTGGGTCCACTGGTAAACCGATTTTTGGGTTCACAAAAAGGCTGGCCAAATCTTCTTTGCTTATGTTGAGGGCTGCAACCTCATCATAATCCAAACCATCATCAAACATCTTGTGCATTTCATCATGCCAATGAAGAGCAACATTTTGTTGGTTTGTAAGGGTTTCAATGTTATCCACTATGGTGTTTAATGTGGATAACATAGGAGCCAATGCGGGTACATTATTATATGCTCTATGCAAACCTCTCAAGTTGGTGAGATTTTCATTTATCAAATCCTCGATTCGAGGATGGTTTTGAGGGTGTAGAGGATCATTTGGTGGATGGTTTTGTGGGGGTACTGGATCATTTGGTGGGGGGTTACGAGGAATATTATTCCCTGCCTCAATGTCATCATTCTGATTAACTATTCCTATTGAATTGCAAAATGTAATATATATTAAAAAAAACCTTAATTTTAACCTCTCTTTTTTCAAAAAAACCCTAGATTCAACTAAAACAAACAAAATCATGCTAAAATCTATTGAATTTAGATTAAAAATGAGTTAAAAAAACAAAAAAAACATACTTTAATATTCGATATTCGATTGACTATCTGATATCTGATCACGTGCAAATACTGGCCCCCAAAATATGAGAAATAAGGGCCTGCGGGTCTGGTTTTATTTTTATGTAATGTCACAAATATCGGATATCCGATTCAATATCGAATATCCGATATAATATTGGATATCCGATATGGCGCATATCTTATATTTTATATATAAGATATAACATATATAACATATAACATATATCTTATATTTTATAAGATATTTTATATATAAGATATTACATTATATTATATTATATTATTATATTATTATAATTTATAATATATTATACTTTTTTATTATATATTATATTATAATATGTTACTTTTTTATTATTATATTTTATATATATTATATTACATTAATATATATTATAATACAAAATATTTTATTATATTATATTATTATAATTTATAATATATTATACTTTTTCATTATATATTATATTATAATATATTACTTTTTTATTATTATATTATATTATATAATATTAAATAATATATTATACTATTATAATATAACATTTTTATATTATTATAATATAATAATAATAATGTTATAAGACTATCCAAGTTTGGTACCTAGATAGGTGAAAAAAAGTTAGAGCGGATTTTGAAGTGCTTTTAGACGTGTTCAAACTCTATTTTTTTCACATCGCCACTTTTTGGTACACCATGATCCTGCACATACCCCGTTTATTTATTTATTCCTTTAGTTATCCCACATATGTGTTACTATTTGAGTTTCAAACTCAAAAAGGGCAAAGGAATTTTTATGCCAGTTGTCATCATCAACCCACATAGGTTATATAATTTATAGTTGGGGTCATTTTTGGTCATTTTACGATCTTGAGTCTTCAAGTGGTGATTTTCTCTATGAGTTGTGACTTCATCTTTGTGCCTCTAGATCTTATTTTGGCATGTTTCTTCTTATTCAATCATAGAGTTCTTTACCTCCCCTTTTTTCTAAGGTAGGATTTGGTCATTTTTGGTTGTTTCATTTCCTAATTATTTTATTCATTTGCTTTCTATGTGGTTTATTTTCATCATCGCCTTATAAGGTTTCATATTTTATGTTAGGCTTTTGTCTTTTTCTTTTCCATGTTTTGTATCCTCAGACTCTTTAGAGTTTTGGACTTCTGGAACTTTGTGAAATCTCATGCATTCAAAAATATCAGGCTTAATGTTAACTTCCATGTGCCATTGCACTTTGAGAGCCCATGCTTGTAAACTACACAAAAATTAAGTGCACACAAGGTCATCTCCTTTTGGAAATTCATAATTTTGAACTTCAACAAATTCCTTCACACCTTTGACAATTGTAGAGTGCTGAACTCTAAACTTATTAACATGCAATGACAACTATTTGAATTTTTACCTTTTGACATTTCACACTCCAATGATGTTTTTTCAATCTAACATTTTCTAGCTCCAAAGATATGCTTTTCCTATTTCTATTTTTTAAAGTTTCTTTTATTAGTTAGGTTTTAGTTTTTAAATATTTTCTAAGTCACTCTTAGTTTTAATGTTGCTTGGTAAATTTATTGATTTCTTTTCATTAAACATTTCTAAGGATAAATTCTTATGCAAGAATTATCAATATGTTTACCCCATAGATATTTAAAGACAAGTACATAGCAAATAAGAAACCATGATGAATTGGTAAAAAATACCTAAAGATCTAAGATACTAATATCAAAACCTAAATTGGGATGTTTTCTTATAATAATGCATACAATATTATACAAGACCTAAGCACTACACTTTCATGGTACCAATGGGATTGGTGAATGCAACTTCTCATCTTACGTGAGTGTAATATACTATTCTAATCATGTCTTTGGCTCAACATTATGTCAAAGACAATAAGAAAAATAGGGGGAGGATGGTTTAAAGATGACATGGAATCTATGTTTAAGTTTGTTAATAAGAAGTACTTGCTCAAGAAAGTTACTTTAATAAGGATAAACTTGAGAAAATTAATATATAAAGGGCAATCACTATTAATGACATGGGATATTAAGTGGTGCTCTTGAGAATGGTTTATGGCATATGATCTCAAAATAAATTGGAACCAAGGATGGTTCATATGATTCAAAATATTAAAGGAAAGAGAGTCATAATTGATTGGCAAATAATTTTCAATGACAACCTACATTATTAACTAAGAGTGGTAATCCATTTTTTTTATGATATCCTTCAATGTCCACCTATTGGAAGAAAGATAAAAATACTTTGACTAACAAAAAGACTATCTATGAATGATCCTAATGCATGGTCACATTTTGTATACCCACAACTTGTAAAAACAAAGAAGTTTAAGGAAACAAACCCCAAATTTGGAATTGTCTATTTATTCATCATATCTATGGATTGTGACTATGTAAAGACATTGTATGAGGAAATATTATGTAAAGTTTTGTGATATTGGTTCCTATTACATACAATTCCAAACCTTCGCCTATATTTATATTGTTGGATGTACATTTTACCCTAAGAAGATTCCACACTATCCTTAAGATAGATTGGTGCTCATGGAGACAACTAGGATATTAACTAATTCCTATGAGGATATCAGACGTAAGAAGCATTGTTGTGAATTACCTGTCTCTATTAGAATTTATAGAGTACAAGCAATTAATATTTTCAAGTCCATTGAAATAAAATTGGAGGAGTTTGTATTGGAAGAGTTGAAGATAATCCACATGATGTATGTGTCATGCCCAAAAACTTGGAGGAAAAAACACACACAAATTTTTTTTTTTTAAATTAATAATTAAACATGCCCTAGGTTTGAAATGATTGGTAATAGTTTTAGTACAGGTTCTTTACTTTACGTCTTAAGCTTATAAACATGAGGGCGATTACATTGTTAAGATTTTGAAACTTTTGTTACTAGATTGATATCAATCTTAAGTTATGCCATTTAAGAATTAAACATATCAAAAGATATTAACAGTGTAAGTTACACTTAACTTTTGACTAAAAGATAAAGGAAACAATCCAACATTTTCTATTGGTTTTAACATATGCTAACGTAATGAAACAGATGATAGTTTCAAAATGAGTTTGCTAAAAACCTTAAATGTTTAAAATTTATACTAACTATATTAAAATAGATAACCTAAAACCAACTCACAATTAAACAACATAGTTATCAACTAACTTAATAATTAAATGATTATAAAAATTTCAACGTAATACTAACTTAAAACTTTACTAAATTAGACTAAGTACACTTTAACAAATTAGAATATCATTTTAAAACTAACAATTTAAAATTTAAAAAACAATATATAAAAAAAGAAACTAACTAAACTAACATGCTAAAATAACTTAAAGATTTAAACTAATTAACTAATTACATTCAGAATTTTATCAACTAAAAAACAATTTTAATAGACATAAATTAATCTAAAAATCTAATTAACATTTATAAAATAACTAAATTAACTAAATACTAACATCTTTAATATACTAATATTAATAACTTAAACTAATAACAACTTACACAACAATTAAATAAACTAACTAACAACAATTTAATAATTTACACTAAATTATAACTACATGCTAACCTGAACTAAATCAAATAACATAAATAAGTAATTAAATTAACAATAATTACTAACCCCCTAACCTATTTACTAACCACACCCCTTAACACCTAACTCTACCCTAACCCTACACCCTACCACCTGTCCCATCAAACTCCCCTCAAGCCCATGGGCTTCCCTAAGCGCTTGTAAAGCACGCTGCCAAGTACTGACCTTGTGTCAGTAATACTTCAGTGCAGAGTGGCCGCCCAACATGAATTACATTAAATGTCTTTTTTTTTTAACTTTCAAAACACTTTACCCAAAGCCATGGCCAGCGAATGAGGAAGGAGGGACAGGGGGTGACGTCATCTTAAATGATGGCAAGTCGACTTGTGAACCAATGCAAGCATAAGTCCTATCAACTCCAATCAAAAAGCTGCGTCCCAACTTGAGGATTTGAAAAGGAAACATAAATGCAAAAATTTTATTAGGTAGATGATAGAAATTTAGGATATTTAAGTTATTAAGGTTTAATAATTTATGCATTTTATTAGATATCATTTATATGTATGCTTTTTTTTTTCTTTTAAAATTTTAAACACTAAAAGATTCTTACAATATTCTCTGTTGCAAAACAAGGATTATCAATTCTCTCATACAAACTCCAACATCTTGTAGGTGGATTATTTGATCATTTGTCTACTCTCTCTCTCTCTCTCTCTTGAAACTCAATGTATATTTCTTTGCAACTATATTACAACAATAGGTGTATGCATTCTCTTATGAGTTTCTAATTCATTATTTCCATGAACCTCAAATGGCCATGCATTTCAATAGAACCACATTTCATGAAATAACCATCTACATTCATTTAACTATCTAATAAAACTGATGGATCAACATAATGACTAAACTAGTCTTAAGGCAATTGAGAAAATAAGAGATCAAAATGATAATGCTCCATTCCTTTTGAAAGGAGTATCAAAATACACAAAATTATTTCTCTATCATGTTTCAATTTTAGCTTGGATCTCTTGACATAATTCTTCCTACATGTTCTTGCAAATTTATTTTCAACACAATCAACCATGAACTAAATCATTTCAAACTTGATAAAGACACCATACATTTACATGGATTAGCAACATCTCTCTCTACCGTCCATATGAATAGAGGCATCACCATACATCACAAATTGAATCATGTATAATTGAACATCATTGTTGCATCTTATCTTTGATACACATTCATATGACAACATAGGATACGAAAATTTTAAGAGAAGTAAATTTACTCAATTACTTATTTTATTATCAACCTGATTCAAGGCTCAGCCGGGAAAGAATTAGGAAGAAAACCCGGCTTCGTTACCATATATAATAAGGTTTAAAAAATACAATTTACAATAGGATCTCAATCCCAATTTTCAATAATTTTATCAAATTTTCTTCATGATCAAATCAAGGAATATGTAATGTTTTCTGAATCTCTCTTCAAGAACCATGGAGGAAATCAATAATTGATCGGGTGACAACCAAGCAGAACCAAAAGAACATCAAGCATGTATAATCATACATGGTTTACACAATAAGATTCACAGTGAATCAAGACTAGGGAGAGGTGGATTCTTCCAACTAGAGAAGTCAAGCACAACACCAATTCAGATGCCCAATCGGGGCCAATAACCAAGAACTTTCGTTCTTCCATTTAAACTTACCATACTCATACCAGTTTTGTGCTGACGGGTAGGGGCCCATAACACCCTACCCTTTATCCCTCTTCTCATCCTGAGAAGAGACTCTACACAGGTTGGAGTCCAACTAAACAGACCTCTCCCAAAATTGGTCACTTCTGCCCTCTCCTATGGTGAGTAATACCAAAACACCCATGCAAGGAAACTCAAAATTGCAAACATAAACAAGAAAGGAAAACAACCAAAATAACAAGGTTTACAAATCTTCCCAACATACCCACAACCATACAACAGTAAAACAACAACAAGGTAACAAGAACATGAAACAAAACATAAAAACTGAATAAGGGAGATGGGAGTTTCCTACCTTCTCAAAGAGGTAATGACAATGAACAAATTTGAGTAGAGTATCCCTCCTTCCTTCAAGCTTCAAGAAATCTTCTCTAAATGTAGAGATTGGGTAACCCCCCCACTAGACCAAGGAAGGCCTCTAAATAAGCCTCCAACTCAACCACCCAAAAGGAGCAATAACTATTTCCACCCACTAGCCACACTAGAAACTCCTAACTCAACCTACACCATGGTTAAACCCTAAGAGGAGGTGGGGTAAGACAACTCATGACAACCACTTGCAATTTTCGCACAAAGGCAAAAAGGGACTTTTTGAGTGCCCTCAAAAGTCAAAGCTAGGGGCTTAGGGGTTGGAAAAGACCCCTAACCCATACCCATACCCTTAGGTTAGAATAAAAACATGTTAAAAGCCTTAGGAAAGAGGTTTAGAGACAAAATAAAATCTAGGAATAAAATAGGTCCATCTAACAACTCTAACTAGCAAATTAAGCACATAAACATTTTACGAGTGTCAAGCGACACTGAAAAGCATAATTACGAACAATAGGTTTTCCAAATTTTAGCACATGGAGATCAGTTTTGTTCCTCCATAGGGTTTCTCGGCTAAATATCTGCACACTCATTGCACACATCAGTAGTCCCGTAAAATCACATGTATATAAATGCATATGTATAAAAAAATTTCATAAATTAAAACATACATCAAATAAGAGTTTCTTCATCCTACATAATTCTTAACCATTGAAATATCTTAAATCAAATCTCAATTTTACTGATTTTGTCAACATACATATACATGATCATTAAATGACAATCATCAAATATATCTGGAAATAACATCACACAACATGAAATAATAAAATATGTTCTAAGCATCAGATAATGTCTCAACATCTCGAGTCACAGATAACAAAAAAAATAAGAGTAATGTATCACTATGCTACGATGGGTCGGGGCAAGGCCTCACATCCTCCCCCACTAGGCATGAACTTCCCCCTGGAGTTCATCAAAAAGGTATGGGTACTGAGATCGCATCTGCGCTGCATCCTCCCATGAAGCTGTGACCTCATTGTAACAATCCCATTGGACCCTAACCTGGTCCAGCTCTCGGCCTCGAAGTGCTAGGGTCCGTCAGGCAATAATGCGAATAGGCTCCAATGCTAGATGTCCGTTTGACTCCACCTGTAAAGCATCCCAATCTATAATATGAGACTCATCAAAAATGTATCCTCTAAGTACAGAAATATGAAAAACATCGTGGATGCATGACAGGCTAGGTGGCAAAGCTAAACGGTATGCAACCGGTCCTATCCTCTCAAGGATCTCGAACGGCCCAACAAATTGGGGTGCCAACTTAGAGCCCTTTCCAAAATGAATCGGACTCTTGTGTGGTCGTACCCTCAAGAACACTCTATCACCAACCTGATACTCTTGATCTATCCTCTTCGCATCTGCATACTTCTTCTGCCTATCCTGTGCCTCTCTCAGGCGCTGTCTAATCAGGGTCACCTGCTGCTCCATCTCCTTTACCAACTGGGGACCAATAGATACTCGATCCTCGATCCTATCCCAACTCAAGGGTGTCCTGCACGGTCTCCCATACAAAGCCTCATACGGCGGAATACCTATGGAAGAATGATGCCCATTGTTATAGGAAAACTCGACAAGATGAAGGTATTCCTCCCATTTGACCTGATGGTCCATCACGTACATACGTAGCATGTCCTCCAAAACCTGATTCACTCGCTCGGTCTGGCCATCGGTCTGAGGATGGTACGCTGTACTAAAATTGAGCCTAGTGCCCAAAGCTGACTGCAACTCTCTCCAAAATGAAGAAGTGAACAAAGAGTCTCTGTCAGATATGATCTTACGGGGAACACCATGAAGTCTAACAATGGCCCGCAAGAACACCTGAGCTATGTCTCATGCTGTAAATGTAGTACGCACGGGTGAGAAATGGGCAACCTTGGTCAATGTGTCGACTATCACCAAAATGGCATCATGGCGACGAGATGACATAGGAAGACCAACAATAAAATCCATAGATATAGTGTCCCATTTCCACACTGCAATCTCATGTGGTTGGAGAAGCCCGCCAGGATGACGGTGCTCCGCATTCACCCTCTGGCACTCAAGGCATCTCGCAACTATGCTAGCAATTTGCACTCTCATGCCTAGCCAATGATACAACTGCCTCAAATCTGCATGTAACTTCTTAACACCGGGGTGCACTGCATAAGGTGCTATGTGAGCCTCAAGTACAATGAGCTCGCGCAAACCTCCAATGGAAGGTACATACATACGTCCCCTATGATACAAAAGTCCATCGGACTCTAAAGAATACTCTGCAAACTTCCCTTCCAAGGGTCTATGAGAATGTACTAACTGACTTACTTCTGCATAAAGCTCATCAGCTAGTAAGTGTTGCAAGATCCGCTCTCTCAAGTCAGTGCAAGTAGTCACAGATGAAAGTTCATGGCGCCTTCTGCTTAGGGCATCTGCAACCACATTCTCCTTTCCCTTGATGTAATGAACATCAAAATCATACTCACAGAGGAACTCCATCCACCTTCTTTTCCTAGCATTAAGGTTCAGATGAGAAAATATGTACTACAAGCTCTGGTGATCGAAATGAAGCTCGAATCTATGACCCAGAAGGAAATGTCACCATCTCATCAAGGCATGAACCACTGCCGCTAGTTCTAGGTCATGAGTAGGATAATTGAGTTCATGAGTCTTCAACTTCCTAGACTCAAAGGAAATAGGTCGTCCTTCCTGCATAAGGACTGCTCCTAAACCATCTAAAGATGCATCAGTGCACACCACAAAATCTGCAACAGGATCTGGTACTGCAAGAATTGGTGCACTCGTGAGGGCTCTCTTGAGCTCTTCAAAAGCTCTACCACACTTCTCTGTCCACTCATACTTCTTCCCCTTTCTCTGAAGAGAAGTGATGGGGTGGGCCAAACTAGAGAATCCTGAAATGAAGCGTCGGTAATAACCTGCTAGCCCCATAAAGCTCCTCACTTCGGTAACACTGGTGGGTGCTGGCCAATCCATGATAGCCTTGATCTTTGATGGGTCTACTGAGACACCATCACCTGATATGACATGACCCAGATAATGTATCTCAGGTCTGAAGAATGCACACTTCGACAAGCTGCCAAACAACCGATTCTCTCTCAGCCTCTGCAATACCTGTCTCAGGTGCTCTTCATGCTCTCTCTCATCACGAGAATAAATCAAAATGTCATCAAGAAACACAACCACAAACTTATCCAAAAAGGTATGAAATACTCCATTTATGAGGCTCATGAATACAGCTGGAGCATTCGTAAGGCCGAAAGGTACCACGGTGAACTTGTAGTGGCCATACCTAGTACAAAAAGCTGTTTTGGGGATATCACTATCCACAATCCTCAACTGATGGTAACCCGACTTTAGGTCAATCTTTGAAAATACTCGGGCACCCTGCAACTGGTCAAAGAGATCATCGATTCTGGGAAGAGGATATCGGTTCTTGATGATCACCTTGTTCAATTGCCGATAATCAATACACAACCTTAGTGATCCATCCTTCTTCTTGACGAAAATCACCGGTGCACCCCAAGGTGACACACTAGGTCATATATGCCCCTTCTCCAAGAGTTCCTCCAACTGAGCCTTTAGCTCACTAAGCTCATGAGTAGTCATCCTATAAGGTGCTCTCGAAACTAGCTCAGCTCCTGGCACTAGGTCTATGTGGAAATCCACTGCTCACGGTGGAGGCATACCAGGAAGCTCTAAAGGAAACACATCTGCAAACTCCTGAAGAATTGGAAAATCATCAAGGGATGGCTCCCTTTCTGATTCTTCCTCTCAATCACTGATAGTGATAGCAAATAATTGACAACCCTTTTGCATGCACCGTCTAAGCTGCATAGCGAAAATCATACGAAGGGACACTGGCCTCTTCACTCCGAAGATCTCCCTAGAGATACCATCATCATCCACACATTCCACCCTCTTCTGTCGACAATCCACCTTGGCGCTGTGGGCACAAAGCCAATCCATGCCAAGGACAACATCATAAGAACCTAGAGGGGTAATGCGTAGGTCATTCGTAGTGGACATGTCTCCAATCTGCATCTGACAACTCCGAACCATGGAACTAACTGACACTCTAGCTCCCGAGGCTAACTCTACCTCCCAACTAACATCCTGTCTAACTGTCACTAGCCTGCAACGATCCACCACAAATGGAGATATAAAAGAGTCAGTAGCTCCGGAATCAAATAAAACTGCAACCATATGGCCCTGTATAATACATGTAGCCTCGATAACTGTGGCCTGATGCTCAGCCTAGCAGTTGTCAACCGCTGTAAAAACTCTATGGGATCCACCCATGTCACCAACTGTCGGCTCTGAAAAAACCCTGCTCTGACCACTGGATGCTTGTCCCTGCGGAAACTCCCTAGCTATATGACCCATGCCACCACAAGTGTAGCATGGTCCGCGAGTATAAGATCGTGCGCCATGTGACCCAGACTGTTGTGGGCCTCCTGACCTGCTAGATTCGCTGAATCCTCCCCTAGAAGACTGCTGAGTCTTCACTGACTATGATTGCGGGGCCTGTACTCTCTGATCCCACCTAGGACCCTGTGACTGCCACTGCTTGGGCTTAGAGCCCTGATAACCCTGAGAAGGTTTCTGCTGCTGCTGTTGTTGGGGTTTTGGCTGCTGAGATTGCTAGCCCCTAGAGGACCCTGCTGTATAATTCTGATTCCCTTTCCAAGGGGGTTTCTGCTGGAAGGAGTTTCAGTTTTGAGGCCGATCCCATGACTCCTACCTCCCTCAAGTATCCTCAGCAACTAGTGCTATCTCCACTGCCTGTCTAAAAGTGGTAGGGAAAGCCATCCTAACTGGGCCCTGAAGAGAGAAATTCAGACCCATGATAAAGCGATGCACCTGTAGTTTCTCATCCTTCATGTATTCCATATAGGGAAGGAGCTCGAGAAACCTACTCTCGTACTGAGCCACTATAAGGCCTCTCTGATAAAGAGAATGGAACTCCTCTATCTGCTTCTGCCGAAAATGCTCTAACAAGTATCTCTCAAAATCTTTCCAGGAAAGATTCCCATGTGAGGGTGTCCATCCTCACTCCACCAATGATCTCCTCCTGATGCCACCAGTTGGAGGCATCCCCTCTCAACTGATGAACTTCTAGTCGTGCTTTTAGATTACTCCCATAAGGGCGTAACCCAAAGCACCGCTGTAAGCTCTGCAACCATGCCTCTGCTACTGAACCCTCAGTGGTACCGGTAAACAATGGTAGTCCGAGTCGTATCAATTCCCTGATGTCATCCCCTACATGCCTAGGAGGTCTGTCAAAAGGGGGTTCTCTCTAGTGTATGGACTCTTCCTCGTGATCACCCTGACCCTCTATCTGTCTCGGTAGGGGACTCCTAGTCCTCTCTCTGACCCTGGGCCCGCCTCCTCCGGGTCCCTCTGCTTCCACTACTGGAATCTGCTGGACTGGCTGAACTATAGGTACCACTCTCTGCTGAACTACACCGATCAAAGTCTGGAGTGCATCAATTATGTCCTGGTTTGGGTTCGGTGGTGGTGGAGGTGGTGGTGGTCCACCCTCCTGTCCCACTCTACCACCCCCAGTCTTATGACCTCTGCCTCACCGGTTGCGAGTAACAAGCGGCATCTACACAATTAAAAGTTTGAGTTAAGTTTAGGAAGCATAATGGTTTAAGGTTCCTAGTGTTGAAACACGCGCTCTGATACCAAAATGTCATGCCCAAAAACTTGGAGGCAAAAACACACAATTTTTTTTTTTTTTTAATTAATAATTAAACATGCCCTAGGTTTGAAATGATTGATAATAGTTTTAGTACAGGTTCTTTACTTTAAGTATTAAGGTTATAAACATGAGGGCGATTACATTGTTAAGATTTTGAAACTTTTGTTACTAGATTGATATCAATCTTAAGTTATGCCATTTAAGAATTAAACATATCAAAAGATATTAACAGTGTAAGTTACACTTAACTTTTGACTAAAAGATAAAGGAAACAATCCAACATTTTCTATTGGTTTTAACATATGCTAACGTAATGAAATAGATGATAGTTTCAAAATGAGTTTGCTAAAACCTTAAATGTTTAAAATTTATACTAACTATATTAAAATAGATAACCTAAAACCAACTCACAATTAAACAACATAGTTATCAACTAACTTAATAATTAAATGATTATAAAAATTTCAACATAATACTAACTTAAAACTTTACTAAATTAGACTAAGTACACTTTAACAAATTAGAATATCATTTTAAAACTAACAATTTAAAATTTAAAAAACAATATATAAAAAAAGAAACTAACTAAAATAACATGCTAAAATAACTTAAAGATTTAAACTAATTAACTAATTACATTCAGAATTTTATCAACTAAAAAACAATTTTAATAGACTTAAATTAATCTAAAAATCTAATTAACATTTATAAAGTAACTAAATTAACTAAATACTAACATCTTTAATATACTAATATTAATAACTTAAACTAATAACAACTTACACAACAATTAAATAAACTAACTAACAACAATTTAATAATTTACACTAAATTATAACTACATGCTAACCTGAACTAAATCAAATAACATAAATAAGTAATTAAATTAACAATAATTACTAACCCCCTAACCTACTTACTAACCACACCCCTTAACACCTAACTCTACCCTAACCCTACACCCTACCACCTATCCCATCAAACTCCCCTCAAGCCCATGCACTTCCCTAAGCGCTTGTAAAGCGTGCTGCCAAGTACTGACCTTGTGTCAGTAATACTTCAGCGCAGAGTGGCCGCCCAACATGAATTACATTAAATGTCTTTTTTCTTTAACTTTCAAAACACTTTACCCCAACCCATGGCCAGCGAATGAGGAAGGAGGGACAGGGGGTGACGTCATCCTAAATGATGGCAAGTTGACTTGTGAACCAATGCAAGCATAAGTCCTATCAACTCCAATCAAAAAGCTGCGTCCCAACTTGAGGATTTGAAAAGGAAACATAAATGCAAAAAGTTTATTAGGTAGATGATAGAAATTTAGGATATTTAAGTTATTAAGGTTTAATAATTTATGCATTTTATTAGATATCATTTATATGTATGCTTTTTTTTTTTTTTTAAGAATTTTAAACACTAAAAGATTCTTACAATATTCTCTGTTGCAAAACAAGGATTATCACATTCTCTCATACAAACTCCAGCATCCTGTAGGTGGATTATTTGATAATTTGTCTACTCTCTCTCTCTCTCTCTCTCTTGAAACTCAATGTATATTTCTTTGCAACTATATTACAACAATAGGTGTATACATTCTCTTATGAGTTTCTAATTCATTATTTCCATGAACCTCAAATGGCCATGCATTTCAATGGAACCACATTTCATGAAATAACCATCTACATTCATTTAACTATCTAATAAAACTGATGGATCAACATAATGACTAAACTAGTCTTAAGGCAATTGAGAAAATAAGAGATCAAAATGATAATGCTCCATTCCTTTTGAAAGGAGTATCAAAATACACAAAGTTATTTCTCTATCATGTTTCAATTTTAGCTTGGATCTCTTGACATAATTCTTCCTACATGTTCTTGCAAATTTATTTTCAACACAATCAACCATGAACTAAATCATTTCAAACTTGATAAAGACACCATACATTTACATGGATTAGCAACATCTCTCTCTACCGTCCATATGAATAGAGGCATCACCATACATCACAAATTGAATCATGTATAATTGAACATCATTGTTGCATCTTATCTTTGATACACATTCATATGACAACATAGGATACGAAAATTTTAAGAGAAGTAAATTTACTCAATTACTTATTTTATTATCAACCTGATTCAAGGCTCAGCCGGGAAAGAATCAGGAAGAAAACCCGGCTTCGTTGCCATATATAATAAGGTTTAAAAAATAAAATTTACAATAGGATCTCAATCCCAATTTTCAATAATTTTATCAAATTTTCTTCATGATCAAATCAAAGAATATGTAATGTTTTCTGAATCTCTCTTCAAGAACCATGGAGGAAACCAATAACTGATCGGGTGACAACCAAGAAGAACCAAAAGAACATCAAGCATGCATAATCATACATGGTTTACACAAGAAGATTCACAGTGACTCAAGACTAGGGAGAGGTGGATTCTTCCAACTGGAGAAGTCAAGCACAACACCAATTCAGATGCCCAATCGGGGCCAATAACCAAGAACTTTCGTTCTTCCATTTAAACTTTCCATACTCATACCAGGTTTGTGCTGACGGGTAGGGGCCCATAACACCCTACCCTTTGTCCCTCTTCTCATCTTGAGAAGAGACTCTACACAGGTTGGAGTCCAACTAAATAGACCTCTCCCAAAATTGGTCACTTCTGCCCTCTCCTAGGGTGAGTAATACCAAAACACCCATGCAAGGAAACTCAAAATTGCAAACATAAACAAGAAAGGAAAACAACCAAAATAACAAGGTTTACAAATCTTCCCAACATACCCACAACCATACAACAGTAAAACAACAACAAGGTAACAAGAACATGAAACAAAACATAAAAACTGAATAAGGGAGATGGGAGTTTCCTACCTTCTCAAAGAGTTAATGGCAATGAACAAATTTGAGTAGAGTATCCCTCCTTCCTTCAAGCTTCAAGAAATCTTCTCTAAATGTAGAGATTGGGTAACCCCCCCACTAGACCAAGGAAGGCCTCTAAATAAGCCTCCAACTCAACCACCCAAAAGGAGCAATAACTATTTCCACCCACTAGCCACACTAGAAACTCCTAACTCAACCTACACCATGGTTAAACCCTAAGAGGAGGTGGGGTAAGACAACTCATGACAACCACTTGCAATTTTCGCACAAAGGCAAAAAGGGACTTTTTGAGTGCCCTCAAAAGTCAAAGCTAGGGGCTTAGGGGTTGGAAAAGACCCCTAACCCATACCCATACCCTTAGGTTAGAATAAAAACATGTTAAAAGCCTTAGGAAAGAGGTTTAGAGACAAAATAAAATCTAGGAATAAAATAGGTCCATCTAACAACTCTAACTAGCAAATTAAGCACATAAACATTTTACGAGTGTCAAGCGACACTGAAAAAGCATAATTACGAACAATAGGGTTTCCAAATTTTAGCACATGGAGATCATTTTTGTTCCTCCGTAGGGTTTCTCGGCTAAATATCTGCACACTCATTGCACACATCAGTAGTCCCGTAAAATCACATGTATATAAACGCATATGTATCAGAAATTTTCATAAATTAAAACATACATCAAATAAGAGTTTCTTCATCCTACATAATCCTTAACCATTGAAATATCTTAAATCAAATCTCAATTTTACTGATTTCGTCAACATACATATACATGATCATTAAATGGCAATCATCAAATATATCTGGAAATAACATCACACAACATGAAATAATAAAATATGTTCTAAGCATCAGATAATGTCTCGACATCTCGAGTTGCGGATAACAAAAAAAATAAGAGTAATGTATCACTATGCTATGATGGGTCGGGGCGAGGCCTCACAGTATGATCCCATTAGAAAGTTTAGTCATGTTGTTGGGAACTCTCTCTATAATAACTACAATTAAATGTCAAATAGCATCACCCAAATAGTGCTCATTCAATATACTTACTAACACATTATTGCAATTGATGATCTTAAGGGGCTTTCTAATGAATGGTTCATAAGGCACAACACTTGGTGAAGGTTTTGCAAATGGGGTTGCAAGAGAGTGGGTTTAACCATGGAGGAAACTTCGTAGTTAAGCGCGCTCAAGTTGGAGTAGTACTAGGATGGGTGACCTCCTGAGAAGTTGCGGTGCTTCATCTCTGTGAGCATCAACTAGATCCAATGAGTGCTAAAGTGTTCCATTTATTCTCATGAGAAGTAGATTCATGTTGAATCACTGCTCATAAAACATGGGTCAATGAGTTTGACTCATAAACTACAGAATTAAATCCTATAGCAATATCACACATTATTGTAACCCCATTCACCATCGTCTACTCTAGCATGCCTAGATTTCGTGGAAATGAGTAATCAATATCTATACTTAAGAACTCTTCAAGGTCAAGGAAGTCATTGGCCAACATGACTAATCTGCCTCTAAACTCGCACGTCTTATAGGGCATCGGCTATGGTGCAACATATTTGCACCAGCCGGGCCACTCCATCCTGGCACTCCATCATCAGTGCAAGTACAAATGTTTGTTCAAGGAAGTTAGCAAGCGCATGTACAAATGTGACCTGTTCATTCTGACTCTTCCGTATTTTGACTCCACCGTATGTTATTAGACGCTACCCTCCATCATCCCCTCTGCCATCTAGCTTGCCCAATAAAAAATATAATGCATATATTCTAAATTTGTTAAGTCTTTTTATTTTTTATATCTAATTTTTACAATTTTCTTCATTTTCCTCATTGGTCAGTATCAATTATTCTAGGGTTTTAAACATTTCTATTCAATTTTATTTTTCAAAAAATGTTTTAACTGATAGAAAGGGGGCTGGAACATATTTATTTTGCTATATTTGCTCAGGTTTAATCCTCTTGAATGAAAATAAATTAAAAAATTATGTGGATGTTCAAAAATTATTGTAATGTGGCCTCATTGGAACCCACTTCATGTAAATTAACATGAGTAAATTTAAAAAGTATTTAAAGGATTTCTAATATTTATCATATTATTATGTAAATGGATATTTTAATATTTTTTTGAACTTTTTAAATAATTTCTTGGACATCAATAATTAACTATTTCAAATTTAAAAATAAATATTTATTTATTTTTAATAGATAATAAATATATATTTATAATTTAATATCTAAAAAATTATTGTGGTTATTGAAAATGTTTCATTTAATTAAAATATGAGACAAATATATTATTATTTTCAAATTTAAAAATCAAAATTAAAATTATACAGAAAATATGAAGTGTAAAAAATTATATTTAAATATTATAAATTTATTGTTAAATTCTTGAAAAGATAAAAAATTTTAATATCAAAATTTTATGAATAATATAAAAAATAAATTTAATGTTTAGTTATCTATTATATCTCATTATAATAGTTTACATATTAATTTTACAAGAATTATAATTAATTCTAAGTTATGATAAAACATAAAAAATAATTATAAATAAGAAAGATAAATTAAAATTTTCATTCCTTTCTCTTTTTATATGTCTAAGTAATTTTAGTTTTACTATTGTTAATCCACAAAGTGGCTCTTTCTGTAAAATTTTATTGATAACAATTTTATTATTATATTTTAAAAATTGTTATAATCAAATAAAACTATCATTTAATACATTTAATTCAAATTGTATGATATTATATATTTACAATTTTTACTTGTATTATAATTTTTTTGAAAATACATATTACAAACTAAAATGAGGTTATGCATTATTTTTCTAATATATAACTAAAATCTTAACTAAACATAAAAATGAAAATTTTATTATGGTGCAACAAATACTTGTTTATACCAATAATGCTAAAAATTGTGCAATATAGAAGAGGAATAAAACCCCACAATTATTGTCTATATAAGGCTTCAAAAAATTGTGCCAATCAAATTGATAATAAATAATTTTGAAATATTATAAATTTAAAAATTTTTCATTTTCATTATATGAAATAAATGTGTGTAATAAATAATTAAAAAGATAAATTTTAATTGGTTCAAAGCTAGAAGGAATTCAAAAAGTAACACAATAGTACTTAACCTATGAAAAGTACTAATAAATAGTTGAGTATAGTAAGTTAATAACAAAGTTTTTGAAAAAAGAGATGAAAAAATCAATACAACTACCATTGAGAGGTGATAACACTTTTAGATTCCTTAAATCACACCATATATACAAGTATTAGTTTTAACTTAAACAAAATGCTACCTTGTTAAAAAAACTTCTTAAATATGAAATATTTGTTATATATGTTAAAATTCTATTAGTTTCACACAATTTAACTCATGTATGACCAATTAGCCCCTAAAATTATATAAGATTCTCATGTGTATAAATGAATTTCCTGTTGTATTTGTTCATGAGGTGTTGACTTTGCTAAACTCTCATTTAATGGGTAGTTGAAGTATTATAATAGACCCTATTTAAAAAATGAAGGGTTTTTTTTTTTATTGTTGATTGATTGGTCATGTTGATTAGAATTTGTAATTGCATTTTAGTTTATTACTTGTTTTTTTAAAATTTTATCCTCAATTATTCTTATTTAGAAAAATTATGCATAAAAACTATAGCATCAACCAAACATAAATCTATGTCACATAATACTTTTCCCTATGATTCCCTCTATAGTATTATTTGAATGATATTTTAAATTATGTGTTAATTTTCATGAAGTGGTATTTTGGTTATTTAGAAGAGAAGAGTTCATATGTCACTAGTGGATTCCTTGGCTTAATTGTTGCACTAGAATCCTCACTTTGGCATGGGCATCCGTCACTTGCTCAAACTCAAAGCCTTATATTAGACTTGCACTCTTTTACTCCCTTTTATGAAGGTCTTAATGCTAGTTGTATGTATGTTTTCTACCATTGTTAATATTGGATCTTTAATATTGAAATTTCTTCATTGGAATCAAGTATTCATATTGTCTCTAATGAATATTCATAAATTGTATGTGGCATAGTGACTAAACCTAGGATGCAGTCAACCATGTAATAAAAAATTATCCTTGATACAAGTGAGATCATAAGAAAATAGGGCATCCCTGATAAAGTATTTACCACCTCTAAATCCACAACCCCATAATGTCCTTACATCATTTCTCACTGACAACTAAAGATGGGAAGCCTCCAATAGACATGAAAGTAAAAAAGCTAAAAATGAGGGAAACACAAGATCCTCTGGCTAGTATGGAATTATAGGATGTACTAAGATTCAAGTATATGGTTCCTATACAAATTGTGAGAAAAATGTAGATAACAAGCCTGATCCAATAATACCCGTCATCTTTGCTCTTATTGACAAATGACCTACGTGTTAAAACATCATAGTGCATCAAGAAACGAGCTTGGCTACCCATAAATTTTCTCCAAGACCTCAATGTTGATCCAAGTGCTAGGTGCTCCCGCACCAAACATAAATAAAATTAATCATATTTCTTCTTATTGGTTGAAGCTTGTGGAGACCAATAGTAATGAGAAGAATTGATTTTTAAACTTTGATTATTACAAATAAATTAATAAACAAATATTTGGCATCATAGAGGTATACATGGAAGGATGTACAATTGTTTATGATAGCATTTGATGCCATCAATACTTGCACAATTTTTTTTATGGATTAAAAATATTCATTATCACAGTGTTGGTTTTCCTTTTCTTTATGTCCTTGTCTACATGAATTGTCCTCAATACCCTAATGGTGATTTTTCTAGTTAGAATAAGAAATGGCATGTACTACTACTACATTTTGATCAATATTCTCATTTTTTTTGTAGGATGTTCTCTATTAGGTTACAACATATTTCATTGTTTGTCAACTACTCACAGAAATAGTGCCTATGCCATATTTTCATTTGGTAAGATCATTGATCCAAAACTATTGAAATCTTATCACCTTTACACTAAGACACAAATATTGTTCATTAAAATTTACATGGTTATGGAAGGCTCCCAATTTACAATGTTTTCAAATTAATTTTGACACCATTTTTGTGAAAGAAAGTTAGGACATTTTTTTCTTTCCAAGGCCCTTTGTTTCTCTATTTTTTGGTTCTCTTTATTATGCCTTTGGTTACCATCAAAGTCTTTGGACTCTTCCTTTTCTGAAAGATAAAGATATCTACATTTGGGTTAAATAGTAGGTGTATCTCCACACAATGTCCCATGTAGACATTGCTATTTTTGTACAATAACATTAGAACTATTAGCAAATCTTGATTGCTTCAAGTGCATCACCATGTAGCATTTTGATTTCCTTCATATGCATCATGCAAAAGAAATTAGTATAGATTGGAAAATAATGTATTCTTTGAATGACATATTTCCTTCCATTTAGTTCTTCTTTCCTACTCTAAAACATAATACTCTAGAATTGTTTCATGAATTGCATAAACTAATAATTGATTAGTTTTCAAAAATAGTATAGCAATATTATTTTTTTTCTTCTATAAGAGATAATAACATCATAGTAAACTTCTTCTTACATAAATTTGCAAAAGTCACAGTAGCTGCTACTTGGCAAGGTCCCTTGTGTATATTACTCATTTTCCCTTCCACTTAACTTGGGCTCTTCTAGTGCACAATACATGTAACAAGTACAACTCTCTCCACAGGAACACATTTCTTTAGAGTTTATATATTTACATTTCATAAAATACTATACAACCCATAGCAATTGGAGATCAAAATAATTTCTTCTTCCTTTCCTTACAGGTCTTGAAAGGAAACTTAGGTTAGGACAAAATCATAACTTAAATAAAACAATCAATTACTTTTACCATACATTTCTTCTCATGGATCCCACGTGAAATTTCCAGCTCTTTTGTTTCTCCAAATTGTCATTTTTCTACTATATTGACATATACTCTAATTTATTGCATTATTGGCTTTCTCTAATCATTTTTTAAACTGGCAACATCCCAAACAACATGGAAGTCATGAGTCATTTAAAGTGCTCAAATAGCAACAAGTATGTCACTTATCACATGTACTGTTAGTCCTATTCCCTCTCATTTTTTTCTCAAATCTAGATCTAGCATTCAAGAATAAGCTCATCTTTTCCAAAGTTGTATTTCACATCTCTTTTAGTGTGTGTCAAAAGCAACAAAGTACAACGCTCAAACAAGCAAATATTTCATTTGAATTCTTATATATTTAAATTCCAAGAAATGATATACAGTACATAGCATTTAGAGTTCATACTAGTTTCTTCTTCCTTTTCTTATAGGCCTCCAAAGGAAACTTAAGCTATTACAACATCTCAGCTTAAACAAAATAGTTAGACACTCTCACCATACATTACTTTCATGGATTCTAGGTGAGATTCCCAATTCTTTTGTTGCTACAAATGATCATTCTTTTTCTTATGTCCTATGAAGAATTAAATTTTACTTGACACACACACTCTGATGTACATGCATTATTGGCTTCCTCTCATTAGTTTTCGAATTGGTTATAGTTTGGACAACATGGAAGTTGTTAGTTGAATAAAGTGCTCAAACAACAACAAACATGCCACTTATCACATGTATTTTTAGTGTTTCCCCCTCTCATATTCTATCACTTATGGATGTGGCACATAAGAAAAAGCCCATCTTTTTTGGAGTTTTTTGTGCCAACCCCTTCGCTCATGATTTTGAGGGTTGGTTTTCTAACTCTCCTTTCGGAATGGACCTCATCAATTTTTTTGAATTTCTTGTATGTTTCTTAATTTAATGGTAAACGAATATGTTATATCCTTAACATTTTAGATTGTATTCCATGATCTATTCTCAGTCTTCATTGTGTAAAAAATTCACACACAACTAAAAAAAACATGTATTCTCTTCAAATGTAAAATTTTTGAAATTGAAGGAAAATTACAGGGTTTATGGCATACTCTTTGGCTAATTCACATTTTCCCACTTCATCTTCATTCAAAGAATACTATACCAATCAGTAGTGGCAAGAAATATGATGTCATGCATCTCTTGATAGTATGTGAACTCTTGCTAGTATGTGAAAGGCATAAGTAAATGATGAATTCTTTTTTCTAGCCATACTCAAGTTTTAAAAATATATGATTTTATAGTTCTTTTTGAGTGCCTTTAGTCTGTTTGTTTAAAGAAATTCTAGGTTGAATTTAGATTTGTGATTTAAAAAAAAAAAAAATTATGTTGAGTTTTATCAATGCTTAAAATCATGTTTCTTAGTCTGTAATTAAAACAAGCTTAAGATTCGTTTAAATTTTCCAAACATTTGTATAATGAGCTAGCAACTTTGAGTGTGGGATTTGAACATGCCAAAAGCTAGCAATATTTATCCATATAAGTCTCAACTCAACACCAATGTTCCTACTTATTGACTTAATATGTCTTGCGCCCTTCTTGTAGCTCAAATTTGCAAAACCTTAGACTTATAGTTTTCCTTATTTAAAAAGGTGCTAGCTCAGTGGCAGAGCACCTGCATTACAATTAGGGGGGTGGTGGTTCGATTCCATCATGCCTTAACATGAATTAATTAATAATATTGTACTTTATATTTAATAATATTATTTTATACAATCATCTCTCTAATCATCTTAAGAAAGACAAAGAGTGACATTGCAGACATATTAGTGAGATTAAAGATGTTCTTATAATTGTCACTATGAGACGATAATACTATTGTTTCTTATTGTCTTTATGAGATAATAATTTCAGACAATAGTTTAAGACTCACTCAAAGATAATACTTACAACAATATATAACTTTATTTTTGTCTCGAGCTAAGACAATTGACTTAAAAATCATCACAAATATTGTCTTAAAACCCCCCCTTCATGTTGTAGTGTCTAACTTATATTTTTCCACACTCAAAAACTTCAATAGAGAAGATAAATGTAGAGAATGGTGAAATATATTAATGGTAGGTCTATCTTTTTATAATAATATTATTAATAATTTAAGATGGCAAATAGAAAGTCATCAACCTAGAAGTAAACTTTTAATATTAAGTTCTCACTTAACCTGCATAGAGAAGTAAAAACATAACTAAACTCATCAACAGTAACAATATTAGGAATGACAATAGCAAGGGTCATTGCTCTATTCTACAAGGCTTAAACATAGTTCATGAAGGCCCCCTCCTTCACCAAATATGTTTTTGAGTAGAAGGATTATTCCTAGCACTTTCTTCTTCCACAAAGAGGGGAAGTAAGTACAGGCCACATTTCCTAATTCCTCGACATCTTGACAATTAACTCTTATATCAGGGGAATTTTCATCCTCGCTATCTTCCTTCTCTTTTCCCCCATTTTCATAATATGCATCCTTATAGTTATCACTTTGTTGAGAATCCTCCAACTTGTACTCTTGATCCATTTTTTGGACCACCTATTCTTCAACACTTTTTACCTTTGTTGTGGTTTTTTCTAAGCCCAATAGACCTTAGCTCACTAGAGCTAAACTCATTATTCTCCTCGCTAGAGGCATCAATTCTTCTTCCCTTCTAAGACTCAATTTCCTCCCCAAAATCCTCTTTGTCAATATCAATATAAATGATTTTCCCACTAGGGTTAAGTTTACAAGTTTTAACTGGGCTAGACTTTTTGGTAGGGGATTTTCTTTTAGATGAAGTGGTATTCGAAAAGGTTTCTTCAAATGCCACCAATATGGAGGGTTTAACTTTAGCCATAAAATGTTCAGTTTTTCTCACTTTTCTAGGTTTGGGTTTCTACTTAGGGCTTTTAGGGAGTGACCCACTCCTGAGAAGCTTAATTTTAACAAGACTAGCTACTGCTTTTTCAAGCTGAGAGAAAGTCAGGAAATGATCAATAGGAGGAGAATCTCTAAACAAATGTGAATAAAGGGCATACATCAAGCCTTGATGCAATGGAGAGTCACCTTTGCAAACAGTATTTCATAGAGAAGAAAATAGATGAAATGACACATTAATTTTTACCCCATGGTGGATAAGGTTTAAAATAGGTAAATGATAATCATGAAACATAATGAATCTTTCCTCAAGAGTAAAATACTTGGAGCATAACATATAAGTAAACCGATGCATAAGGGATAGGGAGAGAAGAACTATCATGTATATTACAAGAGGGAACCACAACTAGCTTTTCTCATTTTTAAAAGAAATTTTAAAGGTATTTTTTGTAGTCTCATGAAATTTTCCTCTCAACACATTCACTGCTACACTATAGACCCATATCCCAATAATTTTTTCCATAACCAAAAATTTCACATTATTGATAGAAATATTCCTCTTGCACCAATAACTTACAAATTTCATAAATAATATGTTGTTAAACCTTCTCATAGCTTTAGTGTAACTGATCAATCCCACCTTCTTCAACTCATTCAACAATTCTCCATTTTGGATAAGCTCTTCATAGTCACGTGGATCAACTTTATTCACTCTCACCTCTTTGAAACTATATAGGGTAGTGATTTGCATCATAACAGTAGGCCCTATCTCACTAAAACCCCTTTGCACCAAAAATGCCTTTTCCCATTGTACTCAATTTACAAGAATAGAATATTTGTGAAGGCATTTTTATTAGCTTACCCCAAAAACTTTCTTATAAATTTCATTAATCGTAATATTGAGATCTAGACCCACCTCAATGGTATCACACTTAGATATGAAAAGAAATTTATCACAAATGCTCTGATTAAAATTCATGTGATTTATCTTCACCAAATATATAGTAATTAATGAGGCATGCAAGTAGCGACGAAAAATATCTTTACAAAAATCCCAAACATTAAATCTCTACATCATCTAAAAAAATCCACCTACCTAAATGGTTACATTGGTTCCTAATCATGTCTAGATCAAGACTCTTACTAAGTTTATCCCAAATATTTTCCAAAACAGAGTTACTAGATAAAAAGGTAGTCTTTGTAAGGGAAAATTTCAACAAAGACAACTAAAATCCATGCTAAGACTCCTACCTTTTTCCATGTCAAACATCACATGATCATTACTCCATTCCTATTTAAAAATTCAAATTCTCTTGGGGTTAGGATAACTCTTCTCCTTTGAATGTTTAAACACTACTTCCCTTTTGTAATAATAAATGAAATAATTTTGTATCTACACCTTTAACATAACCACCTTCACAACCTGTAAGACACAAGAAATCAACTTAAGCTTTACTTCTTTCATTTGCTAAGATCACTTTTAGTTCTTGAGTTCTTGGACCTTAAAATTCACATCTTTCTATTCCTGAACACCTAGCCCCTAGTTAGCCATGAAGTCCATCCAAAAAATTATTTTCTCTAAGAGTGTGGTAAATTTTAGCATCTGTGAATGATTACAACATTCTCTTATAGTACACCATCAAACTTGCAATATACAAAGGAAATTTTTCTCTATTTTGGAGGTGCTTGGTAAAAAAAAAATTAGTTTCCTTCTAGAATAATCTTTTCACCTTTCAAATTTTAAAAACATCTTATACATTGTCATTCCACCATTTCTATAGCATAATTATTTATTTTTCTTCCCATCTTTTGTCATGTCCCTCTCTTGTAAATAATCAATTCATCCACAAGTGTATACCTGGTATCAACAAGTGTCCCATCAACTATCTTAGATGCCCATGAATCTTTGGCATATTCTGCAATAATCAAATGCTTCCAATCCTCAGAGATCTCAATCATTGAACTAAGATGTGGTCTGCGTGACAAGGCATCTGCCACCACATTCTGTGTGCCCTTAACATAAGATATATCGAAGTCATATGCCTGTAACTTACTGACCCATTACTGCTGCCTATCATTGAGATCCCTTTGGCCGAGGAAATGTCTTAAACTGTTGTGGTCATTTTTTATGCAGAATTTGCCACCTACTAAGTACTGCCTGAACTTAGCTAGTGCATGCATGATAGCTAACATCTCCTTATCGTAAATGCTGAATGATCTCTCTGGCCCACAGAGTTTCCTGCTTTCATATGCAATTGGGTGTTTATCCTGCATTAAAACAACCCCAATACCATCTCCTGAGGCATTACACTGGAGTTCAAATGGTTTCGAGAAATCAGGCAATGCTAGTACCGGACATGAAGTCATGATCTCCTTGAATCTGTCAAAACAAGCCTGTGCCTTTGCTGTCCAAATGAAAGCTCCCCTTTTAAGCAAATCTGTTATAGGGGCCGCGTGTCGTGAATACCCGCAAAAAAATCTGCGATAGAAGCCACATAACCCAAGGAATCCTCTTAACTGAGTTAGGTTCTCAGGAGTAGGCCACTCTACAATAGCACGAATTTTATCAGGATCCATCCGTACACCTTCTCGGCTGATAATATGACCTAAGTATAACAACTCAATCATTCCCAAATCGCATTTGGACTCTTTGGCATACAAGGATTCTTCCTGCAAGGTCTTCAATACTGTTTCTAGATGCACCATGTGCTCCTGCCATGTTCGACTGTATACCAAGATATCATCAAAAAATACCAACACAAATTTTCTCAGCTGATGATGGAAGACCTTATTCATGGTAGACTAGAAAGTAGCTGGTGCATTGGACAATCCAAATGGCATCACTACAAACTCAAAATGCCCACAATGGCACCTGAATGCCGTCTTCTCAATGTCCTGTTCTCTAACTCTAATCTGGTGGTAACCTAATCTCAAATCAATCTTACTAAAGTAGCATGCCCCATGCAGTTCATCTATTAGCTCATCAATCCGTGGAATAGGATATCTATTCTTAATGGTTTTCTTATTCAGCATCCTGTAATCTATACACATCCGTAATGAACCATCTTTCTTCTTAACCAAAACTACTGAAGAAGCAAAAGGAGACTTACTAGGTCTGATGTGTCCCATCGCGAGAAGCTCCTTGATGGTTTTTTCTATCTCATCTTTAAGCCTTTTGGGATGCCTGTATGGAGTGATCATAACTGGTTTAGCGCCTTCTTCTAATTCGATGATGTGCTCGATCCCTCTATCAGGTGGCGTACCAGGTGGAATATCACTGAATACCTTACTATACTTTTTCCTCAATATCTGTATGTCGGGATGATATTCTATCTTTGGTTGTTCCTCCCGTGTAGGCATGAGAGTACACATGGCTGCCCATTCAAGATCCTCATGTCTCACCAATTTTTCCATCTAAGAGAGATTGTTCGGATATCACTATACCGAATATCTCTCAATACATGCTGCCTCCCATCTACTTCAAACTTAATCTCCATGTCCCTAAGTCGAAAGGTAACTTCACCCAATAAACGTAACCATGTCATGCCTAAAATGATATCCAAATCACCCATATTGACCACGTGGTAATCCGCTTTGAACTCATAATTATTCAGGCGTAAAGGCATGTCTCTGACTATCTTGTTACACTTAAGAGTGTATCCGTCAGCAACCTGTACACAAAGACCTTCAAATTCTTCTGTCTTAATACCACGACGCTCGACCAATCTTGCATCAATGAAGTTATGTGTGGCTTCGGTATCAACCAATGTAATCACCTTCTGCCCTGCTAGGACACCACGTAACCTGAAAGATCCTTCCTGTTGAATACTAGACAAACGCCCTTGCTGTAGATGCAATTCAGGTTCTTCTTTCTATTCTAACTTTCCTGTCTCTTCCTCAGATTCTGAACCAGTGTGTTCATCCTCTTTTGCCGTACCGTCGGAGTCTGATCCTTCGTA
This sequence comes from Cupressus sempervirens, assembly GCA_028749045.1. Taxonomy (NCBI): domain Eukaryota; kingdom Viridiplantae; phylum Streptophyta; class Pinopsida; order Cupressales; family Cupressaceae; genus Cupressus; species Cupressus sempervirens. The sequence continues at coordinate 393,038,405 of CM053789.1, read as the reverse complement.
ATATGCCCACATAACTCTATTGGCTTTTCCTTTTGGTCGCAAGGGACAATCATGATCCCTGTCATATGGACCTTTGCAATAGAAGCATAATTTCTTCCTTCGCAAGTCATTTAATGCTTCTGTATCTAGGGGTGTGGTAGATTTCCCTTTGGTTTCAATGCTCTTCCCTTTATTTTTATCAAACTTCCTGTTGTCTTTGAAAGAGGTAGTACTCCTGGGAGTGAACCGACTAGAAGGGGTGGTAAGTTCCATACTTTGTGCTTTCCTCATGGCTTCCTGAAGTGTTGGTGGGTCAAATGCCTAATCCATCCCTTGAGGGGTTCAGACAATCCTTCTGTAAATAAGATAACTAACCTCCTTTCCGATACATCTGGTACCATGACTGACAACCTTTGAAATTCACTAATATAAACCTCTAAATTGCCAAATTGTTTTAACTGAGCAAGGTTGCGAAAATAAATTTCTGGATCCTTCTTATCAAAACGTTCAACCAATCTATCCACAAAGTCCTGGTATGATGTTACCTGATTGTGCTGTAAAGTAACCACTCCATGTGACCACCAATCATGAGCTGCGCCTTCTAGATGTAAGGTGGCATACCTGATGGCATCTATTTCCAACATAGGCCTTAATGCTAGAAAGGTGTCCAACTTATGAATCCAAGCTTGTGCTGTCATCTGACCACTCCCATCGAAAAAAGGCAAAGTAAGTTTACTGACAGCTCGTTGTAACTCACTTTCATGACCTCCTCTAGGTCTCCTATTCTGGCGGCTATTCCTCATATGTTCTCTTCTTTGGTTTAGATATCGATCAAAGTTCAATAATTCACGCACATGTGGGGGTAATGCTTGCCATTCTGCCGTAGCAACCCTAAGATCATCCTGGAAATCTTCTGGTGCATCGTCTTCTCCCATCTCCTGAGCCTCTTCCCTTAGGAAGGTGGGACGAGTAGGCCTATTTGCTGTCCATGATCTGCGCCTAGGAGCACCTTGTGATCCTGCCACACTCCTATCATCGTGATCAGATGTGCCTCTTCCTTGATCCTGAATCCTGGGCTGAATAACTCTTTCCATTATGGTAGTCAAAGCCTGTAGTGTCTAAGTTATTTCTTGTTGTCCGGTAGTCATGGTTCTGTAAAATTCTCTGGTTTCATCATCGTCGACTCTGGGAAATCTTGGCGGACTCTGTCTTTCACCCATATCCCTGTTCTTGAATATGGTTCTCGAGTACAACTTTGGAAATTAAAGTACTTTTACCCAATCAAGATGGCAGGACTACTGCTCTGATACCACTGAAATAACCCTGATAGGATTATTGACTCTTTAAGCGCTAAAATTTTAAAACTTCAAGAGTTTGACATTTCGTCAAACAATTAGCAATCGAGGTCGCTAAGAACCAGTGATGAATTGATGTCAAATTTGTAGTCGGAGTTGTACTATGAAAGACAATGTACTATGAATTTTGCCATGCAAAGGGAAGTATCTCATTAATTCACCAAAACAATAGATAATAATGCCAATAATGTTTATGAAATAATCAATGTTTCTTAACCCAATAATCACACAATGACCCAGATTATATAGGAATAAAAACCTGAGATTGCCGGCTCCATCAATGATTATGAAGGGCTAATAATATCGAATCTGCCTGATCCCAAACTGATGCCGGTAACGAACTACCAAGCCACTGTCCCGTCTGAGCTGGTAATTGCTATTCTTGTTGCATGAAATGATCATTGATACAATTACAGTTCAGCCCTGTATTGTAATCTTGTGTCGGTTCGACATTGTCCCAGATTTGGCCACCTGCTCATTATTGCTTGATTAATATATGATCATCATCACTTACAAATCTGCTCCCAATGTATTTGGATCAGTTGAATGTGTACTTTCTCTGTGTTTTAATCAGCTGTAAGACTGTGGCTTTGACATGTCCAAGATCTCATCTATATTGAGTTTGTAGCAGTTGATAGTTGGATCGACCAATTAAATCATGGGAGGACATGTGAAGTTTCTTCCTTTGGCCTGATTGATATGGACTGGTGACCCACATGTCTATCCAAATGACACCTTTTCGAGCATTATATGGCTATGATACACCCAGTTTCATTGACTTATTGATGAGTGATGTTCGGGTTCCACGTGCTGGGGATTTACTGCAAGAAAGTAAAGATATCATTAGCTCTCTACGTGATAACATCGCTCGAGCACAGAATCAGTATAAGCAATACGCAGATCAAAAGAGGACAGAGAGAAGCTTTGAGGTGGGCGACATGGTATACTTAATGCTTCAACCATTTCGACAATCTACTCTCAAAAAGAGTGGGTCAGAGAAGCTTAAACCCAGGTATTATGGACCTTTCAGGATCAGTAGGCGAATAGGGGAATTGGCTTATGAACTTGAGCTTCCAGCAGACAGAAAAGTATATAATGTGTTTCATGTATCACGTCTCAAAAAGGCATTGGGACAGAATGTGATACCTTCTGCAGTCTTGCCGCCTCTGGATGATGAAGGGAAATTGATCATGGTACCGGAATTCATTTTAGGAAGCAGAGAAAAATAGCTCCACCAAAGAGTAATCAGAGAATATTTGGTTAAATGGAAGGATCTACCAGTCGAAGATGCTACTTGGGAGAATGAGACCATTTTGCAGCATCCAGCTCTGAGATTGCTTGAGGGCAAGCAATATCTGGAAGGGCGGACTGTCATGTCCCTCTCTTAGCAACATAATTATAACAGGGGATTTGCCTATCATTGACTCTCGTAGGCAAATAATTATGGGAAGAGGGTCAATTTTGTCTTCCAATTAAGTAAGCGGGGCCTACTCATTCCAATATTAAATAAAGGTTGTATTCTAACTTTATAAAGTTAATTATTTAATTTTATAAAGTTAATATTTGTAGTGCAAGATGATTCTGGATAATTTCCAGAAACTTCTCGGCAAGGAGATAAATAGAGGACATAGGGCTCCCTTTTGAAAGCAAGCGATTTTGTGGATTGGTTTTTAATTATCAGTTGGAGCAATTTGTAGTTCCCGGCCTGCAAATTCCCAGAGGTCTCTGAGAACGAAAACTCTCTTAGATCTGCATAACTGAGGAGGTGGGATATCTTCCGAAGGGTTGCACATTGGAGATGGTTTTTAGCCATTTCATGTTGAGATTATTTGCATATTCGGATTAATGAAGGGGAATTTTCTGAAGTCTTGAGGATTGGCTAATTGGGATCAGGAAATCAAGATTCATCACAGCCGATAACAGCGGCACCAAAGATTGGGAAGCAACAAGTTGTTTACAGTTGAACGCATCACTCTGAAGGAAGTAATACAAACAGAATCGAACCCAAAGGAGATTAATTCAGTACCGTCTGGGCCACCCGATACCGGACCAGTTTCACATTGAGCAGGGAGGTATTTGGTCCAACATTAATCCTTTGCAATCCGTCGGTTTGGCATCTCCATTGGACGCACTTGACAATCACCCTTTGAAGAACGATTTAGATCAAAACCCGGGCCAGGATTCTCTCACCATTTGCCGCCAAAATGGAAGATGCAGAATGTCAACCGTAAGCACCAATCATTCAGAAGGTTGTGAGATCATGCGTGTCCTTTCAAGATGCGATCTGTAACAGCAACTTTAATGAAAATATTCTGCCATGCGGTTTCCATTTTAAGAAAAATTTGCAAGCAGTGACCCCGACCAGATAACCGCCCGAGATCACGGGATTGGCGGATGACCAAGGAAGCGTTCCAATTCGATTGCAACTAGTTGGAGTCCATAGGAGTCGCGATCCTGAACAAGTTGTGAGTGGAAGGAGATGAGAGCGACCCGTGTCAGACCCATACAAGAGCTTGATCGATGGAAGGGCGGCAACCTTTCACTGTAGACATCAAATTCAGGTTTTAACTTTAATATATGTCTAAATTGTTATTGAAGCTGTAAAAGTTGATTCTCCTTGAGCATTACCGGTATCATTTAGATATTGTTTACCTATCTATATTCCATTTGGGCTCTGATGTTCAGACTTTGAATCAGTAATGAATATTGTTGCAATAAGATTCTTCCATGAATATTGCTAGTAGATTTATTTACATCATTTTGGCACTTTCATAATACAATCTGAAGGTTTCTTGATAAGTATTTGTCAATCGACCCAATCCAGTATTGCCCTTCTTTAACCCATATAGTAGAGGGGATATTTCATCTTTTTTCTAAACCTCATAGGTGTGGAGAATAAATGGGTCCATAAATAAAAAAGAAGGTGAAAGATATTCTATCAACCCTCTCCAAAGTACAAGTTTGAATCCTGTAGAGATTTGGTTTCAAATGACTTTGTGAAACTTTTCTAGACCTAGATATTCTTGTTTTACCAAAGTAAAACCCTTAAAACAACATATGCCAAGGTATCTATATATAAAATAACATAAATTATAATTATTATTAGAGCCTAATGACCCCAAGGTGTGAATGTTTATATATTAAAAATAAGGCATACAATAATTAAATTACCTAAAATACAAATTAAGAAAGTTCAAAGTTGAAAATGTTAAAACCGTAGGATCTCATATAACTCTAGTTGAGAAAGAAAAATAATTAATAAATTGGTCAATTAAGGAAAGGAATAAAATTACTTTTAAATATCAAATAGATATATAAAGTTAACATATGATAGAATTGTAAAATTTAAAGGTTAATTGCACTCAAAAGATAGATTCAAGACTATCATATGAAAATGATTCATGAGGAATATGTTTCATTAATAAAGGTCTGTTTGGTAGGAATATGAGTGGAATAGGCAGATGTAAATTCTTAAAATTTCAAATTCTCTGTTTGGGTGCACCAAATTAGAATTGTGAATAGGAATATGCATTCCAATTTTGGCCCAAAAATGAGCATTTACAATTCCACCTAAATAGGTGGAATTGGAATACGTATTCCTATTCTAGTTTTATTTATTTTAATAAATACAATTTTTTGGGTCCGTTGATTCCCCATCAAATTTTGACTGAATCAAGCAAGATTAGGAATTCATATTCTTATTTTCTATTCTAGAATAACAATTCCAGAATACGTATTCCTATTCCTATATTCTTATTCTTGTAACCAAATAGACCTAAGTGTAAGGGTTCTTGTAAGCATATATTATCTGTTGTGACTATACTAAATATATTATAATTATATGATATAAAGGTAATTTTTTTACTAAATTGATTGAGTCATTGAGTAAAGTATGATGGTCTCCCTATTTTGAAGGAACTTAGTGTCTTGATTGAGATATTTACATCAATTCAACTATTAGTAGCTACATAAAAATAGATGATGTTAGTAATATTCTAATGGGAGTTGGTGTCAAAATTTAGACAAATGCGGAATCCTACAAAGATTCGGTTGAATTAGAAGTATTAAATATCTTTATTTTAAAAATATAGTTATGCAACAAATTTCATTGAAACTTTAAAGCATTGTAAGTGATAATAATTTTTTTAATTTATTAAATATTCACTCTTTAAAGAGAATTGGACTCCACACCATTACGTGTTTCTCATCTATATTTAATTGGCATAAATTAGTATTATTAATTGATGAGATAGAAGTTATAAATTAATTTGTCCATTTCTATTTGAAAACTATACCATTTAATATATCGATGACCTTTTTATTTTAATTTGTACCTAACAACAGGAAACATAAGTCATCTTCCCAAGAAATATAGAATATTCTTTCTTTTAGTATCCCATATAAAGATAGTTTGAATTCTTAGTGGATAGCATGGTTATGAAATGTAATAGGGGAATGCAATCTTAGCTTATATTAAAAAATGATCTTTAATACAAGTATTTCTAAAATAAGCACAAAGATAATAATAATATATGATTTAAATATGAATCACATATATATTATTTATCTCTTTCAAATTAAAAAAAAATCACCTCCTTCCATAGATCAATATTAAAATTATTAACTTCATTGAACCAATTTTTGATATAGAATTATATCATAAGAAAAAATAACAAAAATATATAATTGCAACACTACCACAAACATAAAATAGTTTAGTGTAATATATATATATATATATATATATATATATATATATATATATATATATATATATATATATATATGTTTAGATTAAATGAATTTAGATTGAATATAATGGAAAGAAAGCAGACACTGTCCAACCTTACGTACAAATGACTCAAAGAGACCTTGATTTAATCTAACAATAATAATAAACAATTTTACGTTTACACTGTTAAGTAACTAAAATTGTAATACTTGTTTTTTAAATTAAGAAAGCTGATTAATTAACGAGATCCAGCAACACCAAGAATTACAGCACTAACATATAAATAATACTAAAATAAATAATACTACGACAAAGTTTCCACAACTACATTGTGAAATTCAAATAACGAAGACGAGGGCCGTAATTGTAGCCTCAATACCGGGGCATATTAGTACTTCGGGTCGATACAAAACATGTGTAGTGGATCTCGTTTACTTGTACAACCAAATAAAACTTCACCTCTTGGGACCACGAGAGACCGATTCAGTGGAAAATGGAGTACCTAATGGCAGAGGGCATAATCTTTATGAAGAAGAAATGTCGGGATGAGGAGGCACTGAAATCTCAACCGTTCCTTCAAGCATCTGAACTACTCTTTTCATCGATGGCCTCAGAGAGAAATCTTCTTGAATGCACCAAAGCCCCACCAGCACCATTCTTTCCAACTGAGTTGAATCAACACCTCTGCAATCCTGTTGCTCCACCAGCTTTAAAAGTTGACCATATTTGAAGCAGTCGTAGACCCAATCACACAGAACCATTTCGTCTTCTGCCACATGTAACTCGAACATTTTCCTGCAACAGACAATCTCCAAGAGCACCACTCCAAAGCTATACACGTCAACTTTCACGGTAACTGCCATACTTTTCTGCCATTCTGGAGCAATGTATCCGACGGTGCCCCGGGCCACAGTAAACGTTCTTGTCTGTTCTATGCCAATCAATTTGGATATCCCAAAGTCGGCTATCTTAGGGCGGTAATTTTCATCGAGGAGGATGTTCTGTGGCTTTATATCACAATGGATTATTGGGGTTTTGCACTCTTCATGCAAGTAGAGGATTCCCCTTGCAGTTCCCAAAACAATCTCAGCTCGCACCTCCCAACTGAGATCTCTTGTACCCTTAAATAAAAACTTGTCCAGAGACCCATTGGGCATGTACTCGTATATCAGAAGCCTGTGGGTACCCTCCGTGCAGAAACCATAGAGCTCAACAAGATTCTTGTGATGGCTTGCCCCGATGATACCCATCTCTGTTCTGAACTCCTTATCTCCATCTTCATGTTGTCCTCCTTCCTTCACCAGATCGTCAAGCTTTTTCACGGCAATTTCCCGTCCGTCAGATAAGATGCCCTTGTACACCTTCCCAAAAGCGCCTCTCCCTATTTCTTTCTTGAACCCTCCAGTCGCAGCGTTGATCTCTTGATACCTAAAAGTCCTCAGCCCCACTGGATTAATAAAATTATGATACTTTTGCGTGTCTCTCAGCTTGGGCCTTAATGTATACAACCAAATAAGTAACAGAATCGCTGCAAAGACAAAGGAGCAACCCACAAGGCTTACGCCTATGACTGTCAGCGCCTTCCCCTTGTCTTTTCTTTCCTTTGGCGGGTTGGGCGAAACGCCTGATTTGGAGACTCCACTGTAGACTTTTATAAAAGAAGTTCGTGAGTCCTTTGGCAAGCTGAATCTGAGAGGCATGGCCTTTTTCCAACAAGTCTCTGTCCCGTTATCAAGGCCGAAGATACTCACCTTGCAATAGCAGTCTTCGAGGCACGCCTGTTTACACGCGGTTTCGTTTGTAGATGTCATCTCCAAGTAATCACTCCCTGGAAAATCTACGCCCTCAAGACTCTGCATTTCTGCACCAGGTGCACTGCAGCTTTGTAGCTGCGATGAGTTCTGAACGCATCCCTCTGAATGGTTGCCCTTATCGAAAAAGTCGAATCCTGGTGGACAAGTGCAAACGAGTGAAGAACCACTAGAGACTGCACAGATTCCATTGAACCCACAGACGCCAACATCATTATCCGCGTCTGCAGGTAGACATGGGACGTTATCCTGCTGTGTTACAACTAGCATGGCGACGAGCAGAACGGCAACACGGAGGAGGATTGTCATTAAAGCCCTAGCCATTTACAGGTGAGATGTCTAGTTTGTGCGATGAAATTGAATAATAGATGAACGTATTTAATGGGTGCAGAGTTGTTTCGGACATTAGGAAACTTCTGTGAAGAGAGAGACGTTGAACACTTGTTAACGTTGTCGTGACGTCGTTGGATAGGGCAAGTACATCGTAAAACAAGAGGGAAGTTATGGGCCTTGCCGTGGAAGAGGGACTCATTACTCCTCTGTAGGATTCCCGTGACACTGTATTGCAAGCGCGTCCTAAAAGCGACGAGTTTGACTAATTTGCAGGTTTTCCCGTTGTCCTTGCCCATTAGTTCAATGAATTGTTTTTGCAAAATGCGATGTTTCTAATGCACTAGATTCCAGTGATGTGGATGTGATTAGAGAGTACGTAAGACAGGCACCGGCTACGGTGCAACATATTTGCTCCGGCCGGGCCCCTCCATCCTCAGCGCAAGTACAAACGTCTGTTCAGGGCAGTCAGCAGGCGCATGTACAAACGTCTTTTCATTCCGATTCTGCTGTATTCTGACTCCGACGTATGTTATCAGACGCTGCCCTCCGCTATCCCCTCCGCCATCCAGCTTGCCCAATAAAAAGTATAACGCATATATTCTAAAGTTGTTAAGTCTTTTTATTTTTTATATCTAATTTTTACAATTTTCTTTATTTTCCTCATTGGTCAGTATCAATTATCCTAGGGTTTTAAACATTTCTATTCAATTTTATTTTTCAGAAAAAAATTTAATTGATAGAAAGGGGGCTGAAACATATTTATTTTGCTATATTTGCTTAGTTTTAATCCTCCTAAATAAAAATAAATTAAAATATTCTATGGATGTTCAAAAATTATTGTTATGTGGTCTCGTTGGAACCCACTTCATGTAAATTAACATGAGTAAATTTAAAAAGTATTTAAAGGACTTCTAATATTTATCATATTATTATGTAAATGGATATTTTAATATTTTTTTGAACATTTTAAATAATTTCTTGGACATCAATAATTAACTATTTCAAATTTAAAAATAAATATTTATTTATTTTTTAATAGATAATAAATATATATTTATTATTTAATATCTAAAAAATTATTTTGGTTATTGAAAATGTTTCATTTAATTAAAATATGAGACAAATATAATATTATATTCAAATTTATAAATCAGAATTAAAATTATAAAGAAAATATGAAGTGTAAAAAATTATATTTAAATATTATAAATTTATTGTTAAATTCTTCAAAAGATAAAAAAAATTTAATATCAAAATTTTATAAATAATATAAAAAATAAATTTAATGTTTAGTTATCTATTATATCTCATTATAATAGTTTACATATTAATTTAACAAGAATTATAATTAATTCTAAGTTATGATAAAACATTAAAAATAATTATAAATAAGAAAGATAACTTAAAATCTTCAATCCTTTCTCTTTTTATATGTCTAAGTAATTTTAGTGTTACTTTTGTTAATCCATTTAATTGGCTATATCTACAAATCTACTGACGCACAATGTAATCTGCTTTTGAAAGTTGAATAAGAGACATATTTTGCTCTATTTCGTTAAACAGAGAAAAGAGCTCACAACAAGATAGTAATCACAACCGCAATCTTCTTATTAAAATTGTTGGTTGCTAATTTAACAGTGTTCTCATAACAATTTTGATAAGAAGATTACTGTTGTGACTAATATCTTCTTTCCAGAACCTAATATCTTCTTTCCAGAATCTAAATAAATGGCAAATTTGTTAATGTATTAATTATTAGGGTAGATATCTTAGTTGTAGCAGTTATTTTCTAGCAGTTATTAAACTGCTATATGACTACCTTATTTACGGAATGAATCTTGATGAGCACAATACAATAAAATTCTGATTATTTCAGATTATATCAGATTTCCCAGCCTAATAGTGGTATCAGAGAAGAGAATATTGATATAACAGAGAGAGGGGACAATATGTGATTAAAGATGGCTCTCTGACTGTACAGCCAAAACCATCCAAGTGAAGGATCTGAGGATGGTATTTTGGTTTGGTTTTTATTTATGTGCTTTAGGACATAGAGAAGATATTGTTCTTGTTACTATTGAAAGCACCTATTAAATGTTCCAATAAACTCAGCCAATGTGTATTAAATTTTTTTTTAAACTTCTCACAATCTATAGGATGGTAGGATAACACTCTCAAGAATATATAGCAGAAGATTTGATAGATTTCTAGTGTGGAGAACTTAGAGAATCTATAAGTGTAAAGCCTTGCAAGGACAACTACAATTACAAAAAAGAAAATAAATTATCTTAATGTAATTTCTGATGAAGAGGGGATGTTAATATATTAATCATTAAGGTTTAAAAGTTAGGTTAGATATTTTAATTATAACAGTTATTTTATAGCAATTATTAAACTGCTATATGACTACCTTATTTATTTATGTAATGATTTTTGATGACCAGAATACAATAATGATTATTTCAAATCATATCAGATTTCCAGGCAATTATTATTTAAATAAAATCTCTACATAAATGACCAATCTTCTTTGTCATTCCGCGGCCTTCAGTGTGACTAGACTATTTTACGCATTGATACGTTGTATTCAAAGCAGAAAAACATATATCACATGACATTATAATTACCCGCTGACAATTTTGAAGGGACAGTACCGCATATAGCGTTTTTCTTTTTTTGTCTTATCCTACCCTCTCAAGATTTTTATTTGGTGAACATCATTTCTGTCCTCACAGTATGTAAAGAAGTCAATGGCACCGGCTACGGTGCAACATATTTGCACCGTGCCGTTTGCGTTTCTGTCAGTCTCCCCACTCCTCTGACGGCTTCTCCAACATGCACGCTTTCAACTCTCCCGTACTCTGTTGAAAGTGCTGGACTTTCTGACATGTACTTTTACATCCCTCTTTTATTATTATGATGTTTATATTATTTTGTTTTTGTAAATTGTAAATGTTTAAATGAGTAGAATATGTATTATTTTTTTATTTTAGATAAGTAAAAAGATTTTAGATACATGTAAATTTTAAATTTTAAAAATATAGAAATAAGATAAAAAAACATTTATTTTAAATAAGTAAATTGTCTATAAAAAAATTTGAATTTTTTTAAATTTATTTATTTATTATTATTATTTTTTAATTAATGGATAAGAAATCGAAGCCACAAAATTTGAATATCTTAATTAGAATGGGAGATTAAAAAAATTCAATAATTTCTTATATTTTATAATCACATTATTATCAATATATTATAAAATTTAACAATTTTTTATATATTATTAAATAAAAAATACTTTACCAATAAGTAAATTTTAATATATTTAAGATTTCTAAAAATCTTTCATTTATTTTATAAAATTTAATTTATTAATTTTATTTTATTATATATTCTATGTTTGTGTACTTGTGACTCTTTTATTTTTTATTTTTTTTATCTTTATACTATAGTTGTGCATCATCTTTAATTTTGAAATAATCATAATGTTAAGATATTAGATCATGACCATTAGCTATGTTAATTTGTTACGTTATTATTCAATTTTATTTTTTTAAAATTATAAATGAATTTATTTAGAATTTTGTCAAATAAATTGTTTAATTGTATGTTGGGCCTATCAATCACTATAATTATTATACTCATATGCATTTATTGGATGTCAGAGATTAATGAACATGAGCATAAAGTTTTTACTTTTTTCACATTTATTTCACTATATTATGTTATAGTTATTTCATGAATGTTCCATTCAGATTTCTTTACCCATATCTTATTTTCATGATAAATTACAGTGTGTGCTACGAGATTGAAATATCAATAATATTTAAAAATTTATTCTAATATTTCGTTCACTAATTGATATATTTTACTTGGTTTTTAAAATTTTAAAATTAAAAGTCACCTTATCATTGAGTTTAATCTATCCACATTCTAATTAATATAATATTTTTTTCTTATAACTATTTTACTTATATTTATTTAATTACTATATTTCAAAAATTTAAAACTTACAACAATATAAAAATCAAAATAATAATCTATTTTAATATCTAAAATAAAATAATTATTTTCATATTATATACTTCTTTAAAATATATTTTATTAAATTTATAATTAATTAATTTAATAATATATAAAATTATTTCATTATGTTTTATAATATATTAACAATAATTTAAATTGAATTTCTCTATCTTCCATTCTAAGTAAAATACTTAAATTTCACTAAAAGAAAATTACTTCTCCAAAAAAAATTATTCTATCATTATATTTTAAAAATTAAAAAATTAAAAAATATATCTAAAATCTTCTTTGAAACAATTTTAACGTACAATGTGTCTCACAAACATGATTTCTAATTCATTTAAGATGAGGACTCTCACTCCTCTAATTCATTTCACTCCTTTAATTCCTTTAACATGATCATTCCTCTAATTCTAATTAATCTAATTAATTTAACACTAATTCTTTTAGAATGATCACTCCTCTAATTTTATTTCATTTAAGTCATGTTAATAACACGAGTATTAAAAAATAATACGAATATTAAAAAAGGTGAAGTGTTAAATAACATGAGTAATAAAAAAGGTGAAAGTAATATTAAATAACATGGCTAATAAAAAAGGTGAAAGTCATATTAAACAACATGAGTATTAAAAAAAGTGAAAGTCGTGAATATTAAAAAAGGTCATTCTTTAGTGTTAAAAGGTCAACTTAAATTCAATTTAAAAGAGACTTCAACTTATTCATTTAATCTATCTAATTCATCTAAGTCATTTAACATGAATACTAAAAATGAATACCAACTTATTCATTTAATCTAATTCATCTAAGTCATTCAAAGACTCTCACTCCTCTAATTCATCTAATTCACCTAAGTCATTTAATTCATCTAAGTAATTCCTTCATTTAAGATTACGACTCTCACTCCTCTAATTCATCTAAGTCATTTAATTCATTTAAGTACTAAAATGTGACTTCCACTCCTCTAATTCATCTAAGTCATTTAACATGAAAATAAAATACAAGTAAAGGAATCCCAAATCTAAAGTGGAACATTCATGAAATAACTATAACATAATATAGTTAAATAAATGTAAAAAAAGTAAAAAATTTATGCTTGTGTTAATTAATCTCTGATGTCCAATAAATGCAATAATGCAATAGACAATAGGTTCAGAATTTAAGAATAATAATTATAGTGATTGATATGCCCAAATACAATTAAAAAATTCATTTAATAAAATTCTAAATAAATTTATTTATAATTTTTTTAAAAATAAAATTGAATAATAACATAACAAATTAACATAGCTAATGACGATGATCTAATATCTTAACATTATGATTATCCTTCAAAATTAAAGATGATGCACAATTATAGTATAAAGATAAAAAAATAAAAATTCAAAGAGTCACAAGTACATAAACATAGAATATATAATTAAATTAAATTTTATAAAATAAATGAAAATTTTTTAGAAATCTTAAATATATTAAAAAATACTTATTGATAAAGTATTTTTTATTTAATAATATATAAAAAAATTATTAAATTTTATAATATATTCATAAATAAATTCATTTATAATTTTTAAAAAATAAAATTGAATAATAACGTAACAAATTAACATAGCTAATGGTCATGATCTAATATCTTAACATTATGATTATTTCAAAATTAAAGATGATGCACAACTATAGTATAAAGATTAAAAAAAATAAAAAATAAAAGAGTCACAAGTACACAAACATAGAATATATAATAAAATAAAATTAATAAATTAAATTTTATAAAATAAATGAAAGATTTTTAGAAATCTTAAATATATTAAAATTTACTTATTGGTAAAGTATTTTTTATTTAATAATATATAAAAAATTGTTAAATTTTATAATATATTGATAATAATGTGATTATAAAATATAAGAAATTATTGAATTTTTTTAATCTCCCATTCTAATTAAGATATTCAAATTTTGTGGCTTCGATTTCTTATCCATTAATTAAAAAATAATAATAATAAATAAATAAATTTAAAAAAATTCAAATTTTTTTATAGACAATTTACTTATTTAAAATAAATGTTTTTTTATCTTATTTCTATATTTTTAAAATTTAAAATTTACATGTATCTAAAATCTTTTTACTTATCTAAAATAAAAAAATAATACATATTCTACTCATTTAAACATTTACAATTTACAAAAACAAAATAATATAAACATCATAATAATAAAAGAGGGATGTAAAAGTACATGTCAGAAAGTCCAGCACTTTCAACAGAGTACGGGAGAGTTGAAAGCGTGCATGTCGGAGAAGCCGTCAGAGGAGTGGGGAGACTGACGGAAACGCAAACGGCACGGTGCAAATATGTTGCACCGTAGCCGGTGCCGAAGTCAATATTGCTATTTTCTTTGTCCCCTAATAATGCTATTTTCTTTGTCCTTTAATAAAGCTCCGTGTGACTACATATTTGTTATTTTAATGCGATTTGAGTTGTTCTAACTTTATCAGTAAGGTATCTATCATATGACAGACAGATACCAACTTACAATTTTGAGCAATGATTATGTGAAGAAAAGCGGGACAGATGATAAACATAGCTTCGTAGTGACTGTAATGATTAACTCAAAACTCTACAAAGACTACTTAGTCCTGGTTTGCGTACTGATCCCGTTTAATAAGATGTTAATCAAATTATTGTTAGATAATTGCAAATTAACAATTCATATAAAAGTTAGCAATTTAATTGTCCAAGTTCATTGCACATTGTACAAAAGTTGTACAATTATTGTGACATTTTGTACCCAAAAAAATATTTTTTGTAATTCTTTCAAACCTTTTAGTTATCCAAGTAAAATGAAGTATTGTAGTAATTTTTTCAAACTTTTTAGTTGTCTAAGTAAAATGTTAGTAATGTATATTTTTTTCCAAACTATTTTTAGAAATTTTTTTAGTAATTAAGTCTAGATTCTGAGTTGTTATGGTCCCCATTGTGTTTGTTTGTGTTTGCTTTCATTTCTTCTACCGCGGATACAACACAATATGTCTCCCATGCAGTCTAGGTGTTGTAGCTAGTTCCCATTCTGTACCTAGGCTCAGAAAACTATAGTAGCTCTTTTCATTCCTACTAAAAGTTAACTTTTGGTTTTTGATTAAACAAATTGTGTTCTCTTTAACGTTGCTTTAGTTTTTAAATAGATAAATAGAGTTTGGAAGAATGGTAGGCCCGGAACCCACAGGCCCCTAGATCGAAACTAGGCTCTGATAATAAGAACTCGAGACTCAAGACTTCTTATTTCTAAGGTTCATCCAAACACCAAAACATCAGAGGCTGGTGTTGGTGATGGACCTTAGTTTCATTGAGCTTGTATTACTAGGAAGTTTTTATCAATTTAATGTTTCTAGTCATCTCTATTTTCTCCATTAACTTAAACATCACAATCTATGTGTTTGGGACAAAAGTTGAGATAATAGGCTTTGAGTAAATGATTCTCAACCCCATTTTCTTTCATTGATAGGCTCCATTCCCAAAATCATAACCTAAACATTCCCATTACTATTTGTGGGTTGGCGTTAAAGAAATTTATTTGACAGGGTGTGCCAAAAATAATTGGTCTTTTTGAAACTCATATTGGAGGATTTCCACAAGATGCATTCATTATTATTATTATCAAACAATGAATTTTATATATTTATGTCAATTTATATTTAACTTTGAAGCATTTTTAAAGATGTTATTTAATACAATTATACATCCAAAAATAGTACAATCTTATTAAAGTTGGATTCATCTCCATCACCTCTCTTAAGTCACACTTTTTCCAATCTATCTGATCCTTACGTTACCTTTGTTAACATAACATAAAAGCATCATTTGTTTATGCAACATAAATAATAGATTTTTAGTAAAATAAGGAACGAAGAGGAAAGCAAGGATTTAGTTTAAATTCATTCTTCATGCTTGATATTCTCTCTCCCTTCTTTCTTGGTGGCTTCGGTTGTTGGAAGTGGGCAATGCTTCCTTGGTTAAATACTATACTTTTGCACATCAAATATCTTGAATTTCTTTTTATATTTATGGAATCATGGAGGACTTCTTCAATTTGCATTGAAACAAAAATATATTCTTTCAATGTGATTATTGTGTGCTTTATTTATTTATTATTAACCATGATCTATTGTATTCTTATGATTGTAGTTGAAAATTTGATATTAAAAGAGACATATGATGCATGTTATTTAATTTAAGCTATACATTTGAATATGGGGTTGCGAGCTTTGGGTTTAACCATGGAGGAAACTCTGTAGTTAAGTGCATTGGAAGTCCTAGCGCTTCACCCCTGTGAGAATCACCTAGATCCAATGAGTTCTAAATGTTCCATTTATTCTCATAAGAGATGGATTCATGTTGAATCACTACTCATGAAACATGGGTCAATGAGTTTGACTCAAAATCACACAGTTAAATCTTGATAGCAATATCACAATATACATTGAATATTTTGGCCTTGCTATGACAAAAAAATGTTTAAACTTACAAATGATGGAAAATGTGATGGGTACCATTTGATGGAATCTTATATATAACCCTAACCCTCCTTAATCAAATGGGAAACTCTAACATGGATATTAAGAATGATGTAAACCATAACTCCAATAGTACATGGATATTGAGAATGATGTAAACCATAACTCCAATGGTAATCTTAATCCTCAACTCTAAACCTTAATGCTAACCTTAATCCTAAATGCTAACTCTAACCATAATACTAACCATGATGAAAACTTTTACCCTCCAATTATATTATCATAATCCTAACCCTAATTGTAATCATAATCCTAATCCTAACCATAAATCCGAATCCTTATCTTAAACTCTGAGCCATAATCCTAAGTACAATCCTAATCACAATCCTAATCTTCACCCTTAAATCCTAAGTTATAATATTAATATGATGTAAACTCTAGCAATAATTCTAATCTTAAACACTAATGCCAATACTAACCCTAAACCTTAATGCTAATACCAACTCTAAATCTTAACTCTAAAAAACCTTAAATCTTAATTGTAATACTAACCATGATCTAAACCATTAATCCATTCTACATTTATCTCTCTCTCTCTCTCTCTCTCTCTCTCTCTCTCTCTCTCTCTCTCTCTCTCTCTCTCTCTCTCTCTCTCTCTCTCAATTGGGCCATCGATCTACCATAGAGCACAATAATATTTGTTGATAATAGATCATATTCCTTAACCTCGTATAAAATTCAATAAGGTATATAGGAACATGGTGTTATTGGAAAAAAGATTTGCATTATACCCCAAGGAAGGGAATTAGAGTATCTAGCATTCACACAAGTGGGATAGTGTGAAGGTTAGCCTTTGTTGTTATTTCATCATGGACAAGAGATAACATAGGAAAATAATAATTGGAATATTGCTTGATGAAAATAGTATTAGATGAAGTTGTTTAAAAGTGTTCTTTGTGAATGGTTTGTTGGAGAAGAAGGAGAAAAAGAAAATTTAGGATTAGAGTTGGAATGCATATATAAGGAATTATTCTAGGAATAGAGAGAGGGAGGGACGACAAATACGAAGAGAAAGAGAGGGAGATATCTAGAAATATGGGAAGGAAAAGGGCGGTGGTATATTCCTATCTCTGATTCTCTTTCTAAAGAGGTAGAGGAAGAGATAGGATATATAAACATAAATATTTAGATAGAGTAAGAAAGGAGATCTGAACAAAGGGATGAAAAACATAAACAATTATACATGGACTTATCTCTATAAAGATAGATTAGATATAAGATTTCTTTAATCACTATGTTTTCTATTATAGTTGCAAAGATTGGAATTGGGTTCCCTAGGATGCATGGAAAAACTAGGAAAGGTGGAAGAAAGATTTGAGATCAATGAAAATGGGATAATTTTCTTTCTTAGTAAGAGGAGAGAAATGAACAATAATAGTTTGAGAGATAGAGGTATGAACACTTCAACTCTCTTAGTCAATTCATGGTTGAACCAAAGAGGGTGCATTGGAGAGCGGCTAAGCATGTATTGTGTTATTTGTGTGGTATATTTGATATGGGATCATATATAGTTTAGGTGAAGGAATCAAGTTGATAGGCTATATAGTGCAGATTAGGTAGGAAGTACAATGGACAAAAGGAGCACTTTAGGGTATTGTTTCAGTTTGGGATTAGGAGTTATTTCTTGGTCTAGTGGGAAGTGGAATACATAGTAGCTAGCATGGTGACATGTGAAGTTATATGGATTTAGAAGTTTGTCATAGCCTTTTTTGGTCAGAGCGTTGAAACTACTATGATACACTACAATAATTAGGGTTGCATAAAGTTGTCTGAGAATTGAGTATTTCATTCAATAGGTCTAGACATATAGACATACAGACATACAATATCACTTCATTAAAATTAATGTACAATGAGGGATTATTTAGCTACAGTAAATAACTACAAAGGAGCAAGTAGTAGACATTCTGACTAAGGCATCAAGGAATGAAAATTTTATCTTCTTTAGAAAATATTGTGCTTATTATTTTTCTTTTTTCTTTACTTATTTTATTGGTGAAGTTGCAATTGTGTTATTTTTCAATATTAGTTGTGCATTAATTTTTGGTAGTTAAATAATATTTTAAGATTGAGCATTAATAATCAATACCATGCCAATACCATGCCCTAATATAGAATTGACACATTTATCATTGTGGTCTGTGTCGCTACAGATATCAAATATCCTCTTTTAAGTAAATGACATTTTTTATCTACATGTGCTTTACTTTGCGAGTAGTTGCGAAGTCTAACCATTCTAATATCTTACTTGTATCTGTATACATATACATTTTAAATGTATTTGATTTGAAGAGCATCTATAAATTTTGGGTATGAAAAACATCATATTCTTAATAGAAAGAATTATTGTTTTTGACATGCAATTACTTAGTTCATACATTATCTACAAATAATTAAGATTAATTGAATTCAACAGATCTAGCATATTGATTAAAACCTAGTCATTCATAATAGAAGGAAAATTTATATCCATCTTAATGGACTATCCAAACATTAGTTAATGTAGATTTCAAACATTTATTAGGATAATTGTGAGGATAACAAATTAAAAACCATATTCAACCATCATCAAAAGGCCTACTAACCATGGAAATCACATTTGGATCTAGAGTAAAAATTCAGTAGTTAAATTGAGAATCTCTACTTTTGTTCAACTCCTTCACTTATAGACATGTATAGTTCTTTAGCAAACAAACACAAAAAATTATCTTTAAATTGTCAATAATATAATTACATTATTTTTACTAATTAAATTATTTAATTTAATTTTAGTTGTATAAATATAAGTTAGATCAATATATATCTTTAATTATTTTTAGAAAAGAGGTCTATTTTTTAAAAAATAATTATATAAGAAAAAATATTTTTTTATATTATTTATTTTAGAAATATTATGTTCATAATTATTGTTTAGATATATATGTGACTCTCAAATTTTGAGAACAAAGAACTTTTCCTTGAAATATTCAAGACAATGTTTTGGATCAAAAAATAATAATTTTTAATTTATTTCTAAACTTATTATTGTTTTTTTTTTTTAAATAATGAATTATATATTATTCATAGTGATTTTTTCATATAAAGTGCTGTAAGAAAATAAAATTATTGCAATATCTTCATCACATGACAATATAATTTGGAAGGCACATTGCAATAAAAAATGAATTAGACAAGGATAGTGAATAAGTAAAGTTATATGAAACTGGGAAGTTACAAAATATAAATAAATTTCTTAAAATTATCGAAGCATAGATAATCAAATCAAGAAACATCATACATTGGTCAATACAGTGTTGATCTTTAATATGAAAAAATGCATTCAATTTATATTGATCTTAGTTGATACAATTGTGTGCTATAATGCACTTCCACTTTCCAATGCTCCCCATGCAAAATAAAAGATGATGTGTAATAGCTATACGTGCATAACTTATCCTTTGTCAAGCGTACAATTTGTTTATTTTTGAATCACTAGTGTAAACATGTCTAGTTTCTCGTAGCTAAGAAAAGCATAAACAAAGAAATGAATACATATAAAATGAGAAAACTTTTACCATCTTAAAATTGACCATCATCTCACTACTACACGTGATTGCATTTTTACACATTTATTTAAGACATAATTTATATTTTGTCTTTAAAATTTAAATTATTTTTAATTAAAAAATAACAATATTTTAAATGTCTAAACTAGAAAATTAAGACTAAAAGATATTTTAGCGGCAAACAGCAACAAAGCCAAAATTACATGCATTTTAGCTGGGATGCCATGCATTTTAGCAGTGAGAGAATGAGGAATAGTGGGAAGTAATTTTAGAATGTGAAATATGTTAAATATTAGACATTGTCCATTCCTTGCAAGACTTTGGATAGAGCGATCAAGGTTATTGGTTCAAAGCACTGGCATTGAAATAGGATGCAACTGCAATGAGTAGTACAGTAAGGTAGATAGAAGAGAAACTTTTTTAATTGAATTTAATTTGTAGGTTTCCACATTCCAAATCTGGGTTTTTTTTGTGAACAACAAAATGTGTAGGTATTTCTTTTTGATACATTCCTCCAATATATTTTTCATGGCTAACGTTCCTATATATTTCTACAAATTCTCATTTAATCGGGCTTTTCTTTGTCATGTCTAGATGTATTTCTATTTCATGTTGTGACTGTAAAAATGTGTTTGAGGGTTTGATTAAAACAAATTCAGCAAAAAGATTTAATTTTTCTGAATTTTTGCAATATATTTTGTATCATTCTAGTTTTTTTTTTGTGCTCTGCTTTGGAAATGGATATTTTTCTTATCTCTTCATTGTAGCTTGTTGTTTGATTTTTTTTGGGGGGAGACTGATTGATTTATTCTAACTTTTTTGGGTGCTCTGCTTTGGAAATGGGTATTTTTATTTTATCTCTTCATTGTAGCTTGTTGCTTGTTTTCATTTTTAGGGTTGACTGATTGATTTATTCTAATTTTTTTGGGTGCTCTGCTTTGGAATTGGGTATTTTTCTGTTAGCTCTTCATTGTAGCTTGTTGCTTATTTTCTACTTGGAGCAAACTAATTGATTTATTTTCTTTTCTCTACCATTTTTTCCACAACACTTCTCCATCCCTTAAATCACTGTGGGTTTCCCTCTTCCCTATTATCATTGGTGCTCTATTAATGCCAGCCAACCATAAATATAAGCATGCCTCATTTTTCTATTAGTTTGTCCCCTCATTTTTCTATGAGGCTTAAGATCACTTGTTCGATGTTCCCATGGCATACAAGCATTCTAGCCATTCTACACTCTTTGTGGATTAATCATATTCATCCATTTTATATGCTGGCTGGGCCATAAAAATAGCCAAAACTGAATAAAATATTTTTGTAGTTTAGCCAACCATTGTCATAGGAGTCACCTCCATGCTTGGTCTAGTTGAGTTTGGTAGGGATTAGCTCCTATTTCTTTCATAGATGGCGTCTTTGTTTAATGGAAACATGCTCTTAAGTCTCTCATGTCTAATGAGTCCACCAACTTACTTGAACTCAAGAAAGAAACCCTTTCCTTTGTTGGTTTGTTGTTTAAGTTTATGTTGGATTACTTTGTTAACCCCTTATTCTATTCTATGGGGTTATACTTAGTCTCAAATGGAGAACCCATGTGCTTATACATACTCAATTTTTCAGGAAAAAGAAATATTACCAAAATTTACACAGGGTTCTCCCTAGATATTTGTTTTTATAATAATAGTACATATTGAACACATTTGTTTTGGTTTAATTAATCGTGAATTTCATAAGAGGGTTTTTTCTACTTGATTTAAAAGAGCATTTGTTCCAGATAATATATGGTGTAATGTTCATTAAACCTGCATTTTTTCTTATTGCAATGGTAGTATCTTATAACTTTGCTTTGCTTTAATCTTATACTTAATTTTTTTAAATCTCTATAGACCTATGTAGGAGCTTTGTATTGTTTGGGGATTCTATTGATGAATTCAAGAGACTTAGGTGAGTTAAGATTTACCTACATGATTTTCTTAATTTGTTCTGCATGTAGTAAATTCATATTATTTTAATTTTTGTAGAGGCCAATGGAAACTTTCTTATATCTTTTTAGCATAGCCTACTATTTGAATGACATATTTTATAGGAGGTGTCTATTTTATTATGCTCAACCTTTGAGGGATTTAATAGTAACTAATGACAGAGGTGTCTATTGAATTATGCTCAACCTTTGAGAGATTTAATAGTAACCAATGACATACAACAAGAAATCTAGAAAGATAAAGTGGATGAAACAAATACGGTGTTTCCTTACACCTGAACCTTTTCTTCAATACTCAAGTAATGCATCACACTGGAATGCAATGTCTATTTAAAAAGCTATTTGCAAAACCTTCAAATATAGTCTACTTTAAGTTTAGTTTGCCTCAACACTTTCAGTTAGGGAAAATTACAAAGTTTTTGGTCTATGAGTTGGGTTTTAACACTTCAAGCCCATTCTTTTCAAACCTGATCTGCCATAACTTTATCACATTCATTCATAAATCAGCTCCATAAATTATCTCATCAAATTCCTTTGTGATGCTACCTACTTATGGGGGAATGTTTCTTTAATAATAAACACCTATCATTGTTTACTTTATCTCTCTGTACATCTGTACCTTGCCTATAAAGTTGTATCTTTGTTGGAATCTAGTCTTATTTTGCATATTTATCTGAAAAGTAGAAATTTCCAACTAAAAAACATAGTTGATGAGATGTTGTTTGAAGCACATCAGCCTTAGAACTTAATATGTCTCCTTCCTATCTTTCTTAAGCAATCCCAAGTCATGAAAGACAATACAACACATATTTGTGTGAAACATTTGTATCGGATCCTATAATCCTACATTATACTGAATACATATGATTCAACATAGATTAGAAGAAACCACCATTCGCTGTAAAAAAACACAACTAAAATATTTGCGTCATGATATTTCTTATATTTCTAGCTAAAGCTTTAGGAACAGAGCATCCTCTATTTTGTGTCATTATGAACATATTGTAATCTTCAACATTTTGATTACATTCTTTTTTCAGATAATTGAACAACCTGAGTTTTTTTTTTTTTAAATATACTAATAATAAAACTATTGATCTCATAAGTTGTAGACGTCTTTTGTGTGTGTATATTTGTACAGGCCTTCTGGGCATATGTGTCTGCTATATGTCTAGAGGCCTGTCTAGACCCCTTTAATTCCTTAATAAGATTCTACTTTGTGTGTATGAAATTTTCCCAAATCTTTATTTATTCTCCATAAATTTCTCATAGCATTTTCATCAATATTTTCATTCACAATAAACTTTTCTGAATCGGGTTCTTTCTCTTTTTCGATTCTGCTCAAATTTTCTTCATAATAAAATTCTTTCTAAAACCTTCCATTAATATACTCATATTTATTCAATTTTATTGATGCGGAATATTTCTATTAATTTGCTCATATATTTTCAATTTTATTAATGTAGAATATTGCTCTCAAATTTACCCAATTATCAACATCTTTTTGGATACACAATATGACTATAGGCAGTCCAATGTTGCATCCTGGGCAAACCCATAATTATTAAATCATTACATTCAATATAAAAGTTCCTTAAAATCTTGTATACCATGTATTATCATTGTATAGTTTTAAATTTAGTTCGATCTTGGTGACCATTCCCTCATAATGTTAAGAATGATTTACCATATATGCTTTTCAGTTTCTGTTATAATAGAAAAAATAATATGCTAATAAATATTAATGAACTTTTAAATTAATGTGGATGGAGGCTTTTGCATAGGAATTGAGAGACAAAACAAAATTTTAGGAGACACCGTATTCAACCAAACATTTTGAACTGAAAACATTTGTGAAGATATCCTTTATGTCCATAAAATAGAGCAATCGTATTATCTTCAAATCAGATTTCAATCTTAAACCATCCAATAGAAATCTAGAAACAAATGTGTTCATTAAAAAGGGTCTACCATTAATCAACGTTCCAAAAGATTGATATTCATTATTCAATATATTCCTACTTGCTATTTTGACTTTGTTTTGATTGAAATGTGAATTAGATGCATTCAATATAAAATCTTCAAAGAACCAATTTTGGGATTGGTTTTTCTCTTCTTTGCAACAACCCCATATTCAAACAAAAAAATTTGGATCTGTTTTTCTTTTTCTAAACAAGAAACTTGAAACCATTGAAGTCAAGTGACCAGAAATTAGACCACAAACTGTTTCCATGTCATTTAGTTTTCAAATAACTCAAAAAGCATTGATTTTGGATCAGCCTCTATAAACAATTATAAACCAATTCTTCTATCATTTTTTCTTGGTTCAATAACTTGATGCAATGTTTTTGAAATGGTTCTTTAAACCAATCTCAATGAAATCAGATTTAACTAGAATATGACTTAAGATTT
Organism: Cupressus sempervirens; assembly: GCA_028749045.1. Classification (NCBI taxonomy): domain Eukaryota; kingdom Viridiplantae; phylum Streptophyta; class Pinopsida; order Cupressales; family Cupressaceae; genus Cupressus; species Cupressus sempervirens. The sequence continues at coordinate 393,013,667 of CM053789.1, read as the reverse complement.
CAATGCAAATAAGAAAAATTAAGCACATGGAATTCAAACTCTGATTGTACAATCGAATGGTAAATTCAATACTACATCAAACTTTAAAGCTATTTTGAATTGGAAGAATGTGAATAATTTAGAATGTGAATAGACACGAAGTATGTAAAATGTGTGAGTGAAAAACTCAAATGCTAGAGGATACACATTTACTCTTCAAGCTTGTTGACTAGTGTTTAGTTTTTGTAGGGTTGATATAAAGCTAAAGTTGAAGATTCTAAATATAACTTTTTTTTGTTGGGATATTTTAAGTGAGTTCTAGTTTTTGGGATACATATTTTAATATAATTAATCAACTAATTTTGTACTGATTCTAATTGACACTAACACACACACACACACACACACACACACATATATATATATATATATATTAGGACATATTGTTGATGTCCATACAAAATGAAAGACCAGGTATTTATGTTTCTTTTATTTGTACTTATAATATCAATTAATTCAATGAAAAAATATTGTAAAAATTACTTATGCATAGCAATAACCAAGTTGATAATTTAATTCAATAAAATACCATTATGATAGAACTAATGCCTAAACAAGTCCATATGACACACATAACATTGAGCACGTTTGAGCACACAGTTAGGAAACTTTGTACAATCACTAGATATTTGCACTAAAAACACAAGGAAAAAAGACAAGTTGGCTAAAATTTAAGTCTAGTAGTTGTCAGATTTGCTCATTTTTTTAGAAAGTTTTTGAAAAATTACCACCTTAAAGTTTGTTTATAAATATTTCAGATCGCTTCATACTTTTGTTTTTTTTTGTGAGAATCTTTCTTTGTTTAAACACAATTTGGGATATTAAACATAAACTTCAAATTAGGAAAATTCAAACACTCAAAAAGCTCCAATGAGCTCTATAATGGCATTATCATTGTAATATGAAGGGTCCTTCACAAGGGAATCAATTGCATGCTTTGCATCTAAGAGCAATCAAATACAAGGATCTTTCTACTTGTATAATATAAACTCCATACAGTAACATGATGCCTACAAACTTCCCACTTTGCCATGGACAACATCTATAGATGTTGGTCATTTGGTTAAAAATGTGACATGTAACCATTCCAAACATCTAAATTAATAACTAGGACTAACTAAAGGAGATTCATGAATAAGATCTGTGTATTATGTAAAGAATACAACATTTACCAAAGCAAAAGCCTATCCGTACTCATCTTGTCAAAGCATTCTAGCATCTCAGTCTTTCCTGAAACATCATTCCATTAAACCTATCTATCTTACAATGGCATTACACAAGTGTGCTCAATCATATATGTATCCACCAATACACCAATAAAATAATGTCAAAATCAAATCCATAAAATCTAATAACAATTGAACCTTTTTTACTTAACATAGAGCACATAAAGTATCCTAGTTAGTCTTTAACATTAGTTTTGAATTCCTATGAAGTATTTGGAGTCGCACATTGCTATTTTTATTGGGACTTATATGTATAAGAGAAATTTTTGGTAGTAGCTCATGGGTTATCTATTTCGATGCCACTAGATTGTATACTTTTTCTTATCAATTAGACCTATTTCTAATACTTAGGAATCTGTACTTCATGGCTTTAACCATTTTTAAGTTAAAAATTGTACACTCATTTTTGATAGCACATGGTGGATTTAGGGAAATACATCATCACCATCTGAATATTCAGATGAGCAGGCACCAAGGCTCGCTCTAGATACAAATGAATACTTCAATGAAAAGATATATTGCTCTTGTAATAGATGCTAAAATAGGAAACTAAAGAAGCGACGACTTATTGGTATCCATATATTGAAATATAGAGTTTTTATAGAAGAGGTACATTATAACTGATATATTAGTATTCTTATAATAAGTAAATTGCATACTATTTAATACATTATTGATCATATCAATTTTTTGATGAAAAGTCGCTTCCAACTTCAAATATTATTGAAGAACCAATGGATGTCATTGATGATAGCCAATCCCAAGACGAAGAAGAAGACACATTTATGGATGAAATCACTTCATAGATAAATGAGTCTAGTGTGAATGAATTTATCCAAGACTTCTACACATCTTCTGAAGAAGGTATTGATTCACCCCTAGCACAACTGGCTAGGATGCCTCTTTACCCAAATGTGAATACTTCCATATTGGCAACACTTATGTTGTTGATGAACTTGAAGGTTACACATGGATTGACAAACACATGCTTTACTAATATATTAAGGTAGGATTTGATATTCCTATAAGTTAATTATCTAGATGACTTTAAATTTTCATGTAGGATTTTGGCCGACAAAATACTCCTATAAGTTACAAATAAAAATAATTTTTTACATCTTATAGGCTTTTGGCCAAAAAAATACTTCCAAAGGACAATAAGCTGCCTCATTCTCATAGAGAAGTATCTTCCATGATGAAATACATTGGAATGGAGTACAATATATATGATGCATGTTCGAATGACCATATATTGTACTATGGAAAGAATGTAAATTTGCAACAATGCCTAGTGTGTCACATAGGTAGGTATCATGAAGCTCAAGTATCTAAGAAGGTTCCTCATAAAGTACTAAGACATATTCCAATAAAGCCAAGGTTTGACAGGATGTTCAAATGCAAGGAGTTGGCAAAATATATGAATTATCATGCACAAGGGAGGAGCCAAGATGGTGTTATGTGTATGGATGCATATAGAAAATGTTGGAAAGAGATTGAGGAAAAATTGCCACATTTGAGAAATGAGCCAAGGAATGCAAGAATTTCTCTAGCAATGGATGGTGTCAATCCTTTTGGAGATCTTAGAACAACATATTCTATTTGGCCAGTTTTAATTATTAATAACAATTTTCCCCCCTGGATGGCCACAAAAAAGGAGCACACAATGTTATGGGCATGTGCAGGATCATGGTGTACCAAACTATGGCCTTAAGTGGCAATGAAAAATCAGCAAATCAGGTTTATGTCAACTTGACACATAATTTTGAAGTGGTTATGGACTTTATAGCAAAAAGTTGTAAGAAAATAATCTGTAGGAAATTGAATGTAACTTCTAAACTATTAGGCCTTATCAGGAGAAAAGAATAATTAATTGGTTAAAAATTTGAATTTTAATGTAGTACTAAGAAAATTTCAGGGCGAAAATAAAAAGTAGGTGTATGTTTGACCACCTTAATCAAAATCAAATCATAATTTTTTAAAATATAATTATAGATATGAAAAGTAGACTCATGCACGGATGTGACACATATTTTTCAGTATTTTATTCCAAATAAATAATTAAATATGAATTTTCTACCAAAAAAATTTCGAAAAAAAAGAAGTCTCGTGTTTGACCACCCTAACTAATAGAAAATTTTACCAAATTTAAATTTTATTTTTTTTCTTATACTAGGCGAAGTACAGAATGTGACGCAGCTTTTAGATTTAAAAAATGGTATACCGTTTGAAAATTATAGCTATTTTTCAATTAGTATGTCAATCAAAACTTTACAATAATCTTCATTCATAATTAACTAATAAATACTTATCGAACTTAGAATTTGACAGAAATTATATTGATGGAATCTAGAGAGTGATATTAAAAAACCCTTTTCATTTTATTCAATTTTGATCAAAATAACGTTGTTAGACGGCTACCCGAAGTTTGAGTATCACTAAAACCCTCTTCAAACACGTCTTTTGGGTTGACTGGGTAGGCTTGGTAAATACCAAGCCTAATCGAATATCTGATATGCTGCGGTTGGAAAATTTCAAATCCCAACCCATTTTGGAGAGAAAATTGGGTTTAAACGTTATAGCTTATGATTTATAAATTATTTCACTTATATTATTATGTAAAGACGTATATATATATATATATATATATATATATATATATATATATATATATATATATATATATATATATATATATATATATATATATATATATATATATATATATATATATATATAACTTTAATAACGTAATATATATAGATATAATGAAATTGTGTAGTATGCCACATGCTAAAACAAATTAAAAACCATATTCAACCATCATCAAAAGGCCTACTAACCATGGAAATCACATTTGGATCTAGACTAAAAATTCAGTAGTTAAATTGAGAATCTCTACTTTTGTTCAACTCCTTAACTTATAGACATGTATAGTTCTTTAGCAAACAAACACAAAAAATTATCTTTAAATTGCCAATAATATAATTACATTATTTTTACTAATTAAATTATTTAATTTAATTTTAGTTGTATAAATATAAGTTAGATCAATATATATCTTTAATTATTTTTAGAAAAGAGGTCTATTTTTTTTAAAAATATTATATAAGAAAAAATATTTTTTTATATTATTTATTTTAGAAATATTATGTTCATAATTATTGTTTAGATATATATGTGACTCAAATTTTGAGAACAAAGAACTTTTCCTTGAAATATTCAAGACAATATTTTGGATCAAAAAATAATAATTTTTAATTTATTTCTAAACTTATTATTGTTTTTTTTTTTAAATAATGAATTATATATTATTCATAGTGATTTTTTCATATAAAGTGTTGTAAGAAAATAAAATTATTGCAATATCTTCATCACATGACAATATAATTTGGAAGGCACATTGCAATAAAAAATGAATTAGACAAGGATAGTGAATAAGTAAAGTTATATGAAACTGGGAAGTTACAAAATATAAATAAATTTCTCAAAATTATCAAAGCAAAAATCTCATAGATAATCAAATCAAGAAACATCATACATTGGTCAATACAGTGTCGATCTTTAATATGAAAAAATGCATTCAATTTATATTGATCTTAGTTGATACAATTGTGTGCTATAATGCACTTCCACTTTCCAATGCTCCCCATGCAAAATAAAAGATGATGTGTAATAGCTATACGTGCATAACTTATCCTTTGTCAAGCGTACAATTTGTTTATTTTTGAATCACTAGTGTAAACATGTCTAGTTTCTCGTAGCTAAGAAAAGCATAAACAAAGAAATGAATACATATAAAATGAGAAAACTTTTACCATCTTAAAATTGACCATCATCTCACTACTACACGTGATTGCATTTTTACACATTTATTTAAGACACAATTTATATTTTGTCTTTAAAATTTAAATTATTTTTAATTAAAAAATAACAATATTTTAAATGTCTAAACTAGAAAATTAAGACTAAAAGATATTTTAGCAGCAAACAGCAACAAAGCCAAAATTACATGCATTTTAGCTGGGATGCCATGCATTTTAGCAGTGAGAGAATGAGGAATAGTGGGAAGTAATTTTAGAATGTGAAATATGTTAAATATTAGACATTGTCCATTCCGTGCAAGACTTTGGATAGAGCGATCAAGGTTATTGGTTCAAAGCACTGGCATTGAAATAGGATGCAACTGCTTTGGAAATGGGTATTTTTCTTATCTCTTCATTGTAGCTTGTTGTTTGATTTTTTTTTGGGGGGAGACTGATTGATTTATTCTAACTTTTTTGGGTGCTCTGCTTTGGAAATGGGTATTTTTATTTTATCTCTTCATTGTAGCTTGTTGCTTGTTTTCTTTTTTGGGGGGGGCTGATTGATTTATTCTAATTTTTTTGGGTGCTCTGCTTTGAAATTGGGTATTTTTCTGTTATCTCTTCATTGTAGCTTGTTGCTTGTTTTCTTTTCGGAGCAGACTAATTGATTTATTTTCTTTTCTCTACCATTTTTTCCACAACACTTCTCCATCCCTTAAATCACTGTGTGTTTCCCTCTTCCCTATTATCATTGGTGCTCTATTAATGCCAGCCAACCATAAATATAAGCATGCCTCATTTTTCTATTAGTTTGTCCCCTCATTTTTCTATGAGACTTAAGGTCACTTGTTCGATGTTCCCATGGCATACAAGCATTCTAGCCATTCTACACTCTTTGTGGATTAATCATATTCATCCATTTTATATGCTAGTTGGGCCATAAAAATAGCCAAAACTGAATAAAATATTTTTGTAGTTTAGCCAACCATTGTCATAGGAGTCACCTCCATGCTTGGTCTGGTTGGGTTTGGTAGGGATTAGCTCCTATTTCTTTCATAGATGGCGTCTTTGTTTAATGGAAACATGCTCTTAAGTCTCTCATGTCTAATGAGTCCACCAACTTACTTGACTCAAGAAAGAAACCCTTTCCTTTGTTGGTTTGTTGTTTAAGTTTATGTTGGATTACTTTGTTAACCCCTTATTCTATTCTATGGGGTTATACTTAGTCTCAAATGGAGAACCCATGTGCTTATACATACTCAATTTTTCAGGAAAAAGACATATTACCAAAATTTACACAGGGTTCTCCCTAGATATTTGTTTTTATAATAATAGTACATATTGAACACATTTGTTTTGGTTTAATTAATCGTGAATTTCATAAGAGGGTTTTTTCTACTTGATTTAAAAGAGCATTTGTTCCAGATAATATATGGTGTAATGTTCATTAAACCTGCATTTTTTCTTATTGCAATGGTAGTATCTTATAACTTTGCTTTGCTTTAATCTTATACTTAATTTTTTTAAATCTCTATAGACCTATGTAGGAGCTTTGTATCGTTTGGGGATTCTATTGATGAATTCAAGAGACTTAGGTGAGTTAAGATTTACCTACATGATTTTCTTAATTTGTTGTGCATGTAGTAAATTCATATTATTTTAATTTTTGTAGAGGCCAATGGAAACTTTCTTATATCTTTTTAGCATAGCCTACTATTTGAATGCCATATTTCATAGGAGGTGTCTATTTTATTATGCTCAACCTTTGAGGGATTTAATAGTAACTAATGACAGAGGTGTCTATTGAATTATGCTCAACCTTTGAGAGATTTAATAGTAACCAATGACAACCAACAAGAAATCTAGAAAGATAAAGTGGATGAAACAAATACGGTATTTCCTTACACCTGAACCTTTTCTTCAATACTCAAGTAATGCATCACACTGGAATGCAATGTCTATTTAAAAAGCTACTTGCAAAACCTTCAAATATAGTCTACTTTAAGTTTAGTTTGCCTCAACACTTTTAGTTAGGGAAAATTACAAATTTTGTGGTCTATGAGTTGGGTTTTAACACTTCAAGCCCATTCTTTTCAAACCTGATCTGCCATAACTTTATCACATTCATTCATAAATCAGCTCCATAAATTATCTCATCAAATTCCTTTGTGATGCTACCTACTTATGGGGGAATGTTTCTTTAATAATAAACACCTATCATTGTTTACTTTATCTCTCTGTACATCTGTACCTTGCCTATAAAGTTGTATCTTTGTTGGAATCTAGTCTTATTTTGCATATTTATCTGAAAAGTAGAAATTTCCAACTAAAAAACATAGTTAATGAGATGTTGTTTGAAGCACATCAGCCTTAGAACTTAATATGTCTCCTTCCTATCTTTCTTAAGCAATCCCAAGTCATGAAAGACAATACAACACATATTTGTGTGAAACATTTGTATCGGATCCTATAATCCTACTTTATACTGAATACATATGATTCAACATGGATTAGAAGAAACCACCATTCGCTGTAACAAAACACAACTAAAATATTTGCGTCATGATATTTCTTATATTTCTAGCTAAAGCTTTAGGAACAGAGCATCCTCTATTTTGTGTCATTATGAACATATTGTAATCTTCAACATTTTGATTACATTCTTTTTTCAGATAATTGAACAACCTGAGTTTTTTGTTTTTTTAAATATACTAATAATAAAACTATTGATCTCATAAGTTGTAGACGTCTTTTGTGTGTGTATATTTGTACAGGCCTTTTGGGCATATGTGTCTACTATATGTCTAGAGGCCTGTCTAGACCCCTTTAATTCCTTAATAAGATTCTACTTTGTGTGTATGAAATTTTCCCAAATCTTTATTTATTCTCCATAAATTTCTCGTAGCATTTTCATCAATATTTTCATTCACAATAAACTTTTCTGAATCGGGTTCTTTCTCTTTTTCGATTCTGCTCAAATTTTCTTCATAATAAAATTCTTTCTAAAACCTTCCATTAATATACTCATATTTATTCAATTTTATTGATGCGGAATATTTCTATTAATTTGCTCATATATTTTCAATTTTATTAATGTAGAATATTGCTCTCAAATTTAGCCAATTATCAACATCTTTTTGGATACAAGATATGACTATAGGCAGTCCAATGTTGCATCCTGGGCAAACCCATAATTATTAAATCATTACATTCAATATAAAAGTTCCTTAAAATCTTGTATACCATGTATTATCATTGTATAGTTTTAAATTTAGTTCAATCTTGGTGACCATTCCCTCATAATGTTAAGAATGATTTACCATATATGCTTTTCAGTTTCTGTTATAATAGAAAAAATAATATGCTAATAAATATTAATGAACTTTTAAATTAATGTGGATGGAGGATTTTGCATAGGAATCGAGAGACAAAACAAAATTTTAGGAGACACCGTATTCAACCAAACATTTTGAACTGAAAACATTTGTGAAGATATCCTTTATGTCCATAAAATAGAGCAATCGTATTATCTTCAAATCAGATTTCAATCTTAAACTATCCAAGAGAAATCTGGAAACAAATGTGTTCATTAAAAAAGGTCTACCATTAATCAACGTTCCAAAAGATTGATATTCATTATTCAATATATTCCTACTTGCTATTTTGACTTTGTTTTGATTGAAATGTGAATTAGATGCATTCAATATAAAATCTTCAAAGAACCAATTTTGGGATTGGTTTTTCTCTTCTTTGCAACAACCCCATATTCAAACAAAAAAATTTGGATCTGTACTTCATGGCTTTAACCATTAGACCTATTTCTAATACTCAAGAATCTGTACTTCATGGCTTTAACCATTTTTAAGTTAAAAATTGTACACTTATTTTTGATAGCACATGGTGGATTTAGGGAAATACATCATCACCATCTGAATATTTAGATGAGCGGGCACCATGGCTCGCTCTAGATACAAATGAATACTTCAATGAAAAGATATATTGCTCTTGTAATAGATGCTAAAATAGGAAACTAAAGAAGCGACGACTTATTGGTATCCATATATTGAAATATATAGTTTTTATAGAAGAGGTACATTATAACTGATATATTAGTATTCTTATAATAAGTAAATTGCATACTATTTAATACATTATTGATAATATCAATTTTTTGATGAAAAGCCGCTTCCAACTTCAAATATTATTGAAGAACCAATGGACGTCATTGATGATAGCCAATCCCAAGATGAAGAAGAAGACACATTTATGGATGAAATCACTTCATAGATAAATGAGTCTAGTGTGAATGAATTTATCCAAGACTTCTACACATCTTCTGAAGAAGGTATTGATTCACCCCTAGCACAACTGGCTAGGATGCCTCTTTACCCAAATGTGAATACTTCCATATTGGCAACACTTATGTTGTTGATGAACTTGAAGGTTACACATGGATTGACAAACACATGCTTTACTAATATATTAAGGTAGGATTTGATATTCCTATAAGTTAATTATCTAGATGACTTTAAATTTTCATGTAGGATTTTGGCCGACAAAATACTCCTATAAGTTACAAATAAAAATAATTTTTTACATCTTATAGGCTTTTGGCCAAAAAAATACTTCCAAAGGACAATAAGCTGCCTCATTCTCATAGATAAGTATCTTCCATGATGAAATACATTGGAATGGAGTACAATATATATGATGCATGTTCGAATGACCATATATTGTACTATGGAAAGAATGTAAATTTGCAACAATGCCTAGTGTGTCACATAGGTAGGTATCATGAAGCTCAAGTATCTAAGAAGGTTCCTCATAAAGTACTAAGACATATTCCAATAAAGCCAAGGTTTGACAGGATGTTCAAATGCAAGGAGTTGGCAAAATATATGAATTATCATGCACAAGGGAGGAGCCAAGATGGTGTTATGTGTATGGATGCATATAGAAAATGTTGGAAAGAGATTGAGGAAAAATTGCCACATTTGAGAAATGAGCCAAGGAATGCAAGAATTTCTCTAGCAATGGATGGTGTCAATCCTTTTGGAGATCTTAGAACAACATATTCTATTTGGCCAGTTTTAATTATTAATAAAAATTTTCCCCCCTGGATGGCCACAAAAAAGGAGCACACAATGTTATGGGCATGTGCAGGATCATGGTGTACCAAACTATGGCCTTAAGTGGCAGTGAAAAATCAGCAAATCAGGTTTATGTCAACTTGACACATAATTTTGAAGTGGTTATGGACTTTATAGAAAAAAGTTGTAAGAAAATAATCTGTAGGAAATTGAATGTAGCTTCTAAACTATTAGGCCTTATCAGGAGAAAAAAATAATTAATTGGTTAAAAAATTGAATTTTAATGTAGTACTAAGAAAATTTCAGGGCGAAAATAAAAAGTAGGTGTATGTTTGACCACCTTAATCAAAATCAAATCATAATTTTTTTAAATATAATTATAGATATGAAAAGTAGACTCATGCATGGATGTGATGCATATTTTTCGGTATTTTATTCCAAATAAATAATTAAATATGAATTTTCTACCAAAAAAATTTTGAAAAAAAAGAAGTCTCGTGTTTGACCACCCTAACTAATAGAAAATTTTACCAAATTTAAATTTTATTTTTTTTCTTATACTAGGCAAAGTATAGAATGTGACGCAACTTTTAGATTTAAAAAATGGTATACCGTTTGAAAGTTATAGCTATTTTTCAATTAGTATGTCAATCAAAACTTTACAATAATCTTCATTCATAATCAACTAATAAATACTTATCGAACTTAGAATTTGACAGAAATTATATTGATGGAATCTAGAGAGTGATATTAAAAAACCCTTTTCGTTTTATTCAATTTTGATCAAAATAACGTTGTTAGACGGCTACCTGAAGTTTGAGTATCACTAAAACCCTCTTCAAACACGTCTTTTGGGTTGACTGGGTAGGCTTGGTAAATACCAAGCCTAATCGAATATCTGATATGCTGCGGTTGGAAAATTTCAAATCCCAACCCATTTTGGAGAGAAAATTGGGTTTAAATGTTATAGCTTATGATTTATAAATTATTTCACTTATATTATTATGTAAAGACGTATATATATATATATATATATCTTTAATAACGTAATATATATAGATATAATGAAATTGTGTAGTATGCCACATGCTAAAACAATCTTTGTTTGGGTGACGATACTATAGGATGAGGCATGCTTCAGGATAGTTCAAAATACCAAATGTGCGCTCTATCACATTTCGAAGAGAGGAGTGCCGGTGATTAAATAACTCTTGGGGAGTATTGATTGGGTTTGCTCTACAAAACTCTTTAAGGTGGTAACGCGTACAACGATAAGGAGCAAGAAACCCTGGTACATTTGGGTACCCAGCATCAACTAAATAGAATTTTCCTATGCAAAATAGAAATTAAGATATAGTCAAAAACAAGCATAAAAGTATTGATTTAATATAATCATAACAGAATAATATGAAATATGTCATAATATACCAGGGGGAACCACAAGTGGATTTGCTCTAGAGAGAGCTGAAGCAAGCACCCGACTATCTGCAGCAGACCCTTCCCAACCAGCAAGAACGTACTGAAATTTATAGTCAAATGAACAAACACCCAATACATTTTGTGACAAATTGCCCTTTCTATTATGATATTTTGATTGAATGTCCACATCAAGAGTAACTGGTATATGCGTTCCATCAAGTGCACCAATACAATCCTATAATAAGAATATTTTTATCAAATACATATTAATACTCTTAAATCTCTACCAACAAAATACTTCATAATCGGATATTTACCTTGAAGAAAGGATCAAAACGATCCTTCCTAGAAATTTCAAGAGGAGTTGTAGGAGCAGGGGGTAAAAGATAATCTTTATGAAGTGCTAAGATAGTGTTCAATACTTTGTGGAAGTGTCGACTCACTGTCTCTCCGGAGTGACCAAAGTTATGGCCAATCTTATGATTCCTTAGATTGTGGCCAAGTGTATGCAAGAACATTACAAGTTGTTCTTGTAATGTAATGTTTAGCGTATCCTGTATGTTCCCCTGTTGCCTTAGAATTTCAGCCAAACAAAAGAAGGTTGCTCGACTCATGCGTATTTGATCATGACAATCTGTGTTACTAGATTGGATAATACGCTTATAAAAAGGATATGCAGCTCTTCTTCGCTTACACTTATGTATTCTGGCTTCTTCGGAAGATGCTACAATGAATGCTGCAAGGGTGGAAAGTAAAACAACAAGCATGCCCATTACCTTGACCTTCTTGACAATGGCTCCTTGAACTTGTATATCATCAATATCATCAATTTCATCCATCGAATGACCTACAACCACACTATGGAGTTAATCTACTAGCAAACATTTCTTCACACAATGCAACTATACAACTATACTCAAGAGTCAAAATCACATCCACTCTACCCTAGAATTATTCGTTTACAATCAATAGTGTATTCCAAATAAACATTTACATATCTGAATATCCTAAATGCTATGGAGACTCTTAGTGATAGATGAAAAATTGACATAATTCATGATTTTGATAATAGAACAACAAATTATTGATGTAAAAACCTGTTTCACACAGTTAGAAAATTAAAGAATGCTTGTAATTAGTTTTGCATATTTTTAGTGAGAAGATTTAAGAATGCTTTTTGTAAATGTTATTTGAAATAATAGACCAGATTCCAGAGTGTTGATATAAGAAATTCTTTGCCCAGTTACGGTCAAAAAATTTAAGAATGCTTCCGGTTATAATTATTTGAGAGAACTTTTCACATTATTCATCATTTTTTTATGGTAGGTCAGAGTATTGATGTAAAAAATTCTCTTGCACAGTCACAGTCAACAGATTCAAGAATGATTATTTGAGAGAATATTTCTCATAATTCATCATTGTCCTAATTCAGCAGAGTCACAGTCAAAATATTAAGTGTGCTTTTGATTATAATTGTTTGAGAGAACTTTTCATATCATTCATCATTTTCATAATAGAGTAGAGTAATTTTCTTTGATTCCTTATGGAATGTGAGAATATTAAGAACTCTGAGTAAAATTTTCAGACGATTTGTCATTTTGATGATAGATCTAAAATATTCATTTTACAACCTAATGTCGCTTAGAATTAGTGCTTTCTTAGATCTGTCTACAAAGAACTTTTTCACTAATTCATAATTTTAAATATCAGATCTTTTGTCTCCTCAAACACAATTATACTAAAATGTGTGTTCATGTAATGCAGGGAAACTAGGTAAGATTTGACCTAGCACAAAAAGAACAAGTTTTCTGGCAAATGAAGAGTTCAATAGTCATTGTAAATAGTCAGAAGCATGGAGGCCATGTATAGATATGGAGCACACCCCATATGTTATTGTCGCATATGCCTTTAAAAAATTTATCCTCAATGTTTCAGATCTGGTTTACAAAATTCCTTGCTAGTTCTATGCAATCTCCTTCTAATGACATATTACAAAATAGAGATGATAACACTCTGTTCAAATAGTCAAATTAGAAATTACTCATGGCAGAGCATGCCCTAACATAGCGAATTAGTCTCTCCATTTCTCATGATGGTTTGAGGGTTCACGACTCTAACCCTAGGATCATCTCCTATTAACCACTACTCACCTGAGCAATCTATCCCTGATTGCAACAATGAATTGGATGCTTATAGCCAGCGTGGAGAGTATGACCAAGATCTACACACGCATCCACACAGTGATGAAGTGCATCCATGCACGACAGTGACCATGCATCAGCAGAGCGTTAGATTGAAACACCTTCGGAGGAACAGTTGCAAGAAAATAATGGGGGTGTACACCCTGGGGCGGGAGCGGGGGCCCCCGATAGTAATAATAATAATATGGGGGGGGTGGGATATACCTGTAGAGCGCCTCATGGTGCTATTTCGGGCAAAGGCCTCTTGGAGTGAGGTCTTGGACGAGCCGGAATTGGCCTCGATATGCTATAGCGATTATTTTACTTATCAAACTCTGTTTGGCTAAACAATCATTCTCAAGTGCCATGACCACTTGCCGTGCTTGGGACCCCTCATTCCCAATATTGAGCAGTATAAGAAGCTCGAGAACAACAATCAGGAGAACCCATTAGAAATGGACCAAAAATTACTGACAAAAGAGAATGGAAAGACCCACCAAGGGAAAGCATTGTGTTATCTCGCATTTTAGTTTTGGTCTCTGCTTTTCACAAATCAAGTTTTGCTACTTAATAAGCGTTGTGTTATCAAAACTGGTGATTTCTTTGTGTAGAGTGGCTTAGACAGCAAGCACAACATGGTCACATTACCATCTCATTGACAGGAACTTGGATCTGGATTACAGGGTTTTTGTTTAACCTACCTTCAAATTTTTAAACTTTAGCAAAAAATAATCCCACGATACTTGTTCTTGCGTGTTGAGTTATATATATACACACCTTCCAATCAAAGGCTACAGGTAATATCTTGAACCACTGGGTATTGTCACAAGGCCGCAGGTAAACACGAGGCCGTGGGCGAAGCACAAGAAAACCTGCAGAAACTCAGCATTGACGAATCCCAAGCGCGGTATTGTCACATGAACCTGTTTAATAGAGCATAAAAAGAGATCACAATGGCAGCCTATACGAAGTGTTTTCCATAATAACCCTAACGGCGACTTCCTCTGAAAGTGAAGAATGAATAAACTTTTACCTGTGCAAAATGTATTGCTAATGGAGACTTGGCCCTGAAAACTTCCAACCCCAAATTGCAAGAAAATATGAAACCACAGGATTATTTGTGCGGGATCCTTATTTGCGCGCGCGAACAACCGGATGTGAAAAAATTATGTAACGTGAATAAATGAGATTGGGAATAGGAAGACATATTCCAATAACAGATATTTTTTGGCATAGACATATGCTCATTTTAGGGGCAAAATTGGAATATGTCTTCCTATTCCCAATTTCGATTGAGCGTACCAAACAGAGAATATAAAACATATTCTAATTTTATCTTCCAATTCCAGTCCTATTCTAGCAACCAAACAGGGCCTAAATGCCCACTTAGTAACCTATGTGTAGCAGCGTGCTGCAGAAAAGAAACATCAGTCTAAATTGTTAGATTGGGAAAAGTATTTGGAAGTAGCGGCTATACAGGCATATCATTCTATATGGACAATTGTGAGAATGCATTTAAACTCTATTTTGAAGGGGTGCAATTTTTTTTGAAAATATATGTAAGTTTCAAAAGATTCTTTAAAACATTTTTTCAATTTCAAATTTGTCAAACTTTGATTGTATTCATTCTCCATTTTAACTATGGACCAAAATAAATGATCCAAATATATTTATTTATTTTTTATTTATGTTTTTCTAACAAAATAATTCATTATTATTATTTATATATTAAAATTTAAAATAAGAAGAGATAACTTGGATTTTTTAAATTACATTTAGATTATATTTTTATGTAGCAAGGCTGTAATGCAGCTAAGTTCCTGCCAAAATAGTTGTAGGGTTGTTTAAAATTTGCTTTTAAATAAATCTGTGCAATAGATATAATTAATTTTAAAGTTTGTATTTACTTTTTGTGCATTAAAGCCAATTTAATTTATTTTTTAAATAGAATTATAATATTGAGATAATATTATTTCTAATTAATATCAAGGATATTATTTTATTAGTAATATATTTATAATGAATTAAAAGTCTATTATTTCAAATCAAAATTAGTTTACATTAATTTTTTAAGCAAGTGAGGACTATAAATCTTGAGAGAAATAAATTATGATGTAGAATTTAATGTAGGTTTACTTTTTTAAAACTTTAGAATCAAATTAAAAATTAAGATGATACATTTCAAGTGAGATTTTGTCATAATTATCAAAGTAATTTGATATTTAAAAAGTTCACAATAAACTAAAGATTTGGATTGATCTATTGTGGAAAATAATTATAAAAAATTTAAGCTAACTTTTAGTAACTCCTATATAGTAGGGAAAAAATAAAATTGCAAAGCCTTGGTGGAGTTAGGAAATGTTTTAAGATAGCAATAATAGATTACACTAGACTTTTAAAAATATTTAAATTTATGAAACATTATTAAAACTTATAAAACTATTTGAAATTTTGTTTACATTTAATTGTGAATATTAGGATATTTTAAATCTTTGGTACTATATCATGTATAAAAAAATGTAAGTCTCATATTTATTAAATTTAAGTTTATTTGGAATATTTAAATTACAATCAATTTTCATTAGTGAATTAGGCTTGAATGAATGGAATAGAAATAAAATAAGTGTGAAATTATCAACATGATAAAAATGTATAGTTTACTATATAAAATGAAAAAAGAATGCACTGCACTCCGAAAAAAGGGCTATTATCGCTAAAATGTTTTAACCAATGAAATCTTAGAAAAATATTTTTTGAAGTAAGTTTTGTTATAAAATGTGCAACTTCACTTAAAGTTTTAAAAAATTATTAGAAACATATAGAAAAAATAATTATTTAATTGGTTCAAATATTTGTTATTAATAATTGGTTAAGTTTCAGCCGATGCCTATAGTTCTTAGCATACGATAGGAACTAATAAGAGGAAGCATCATTGTTATTTTCTCTCAATGTCTAATGGAAGTATTGTGTTTTTTTTTTTTTTTTTTGAATGGAAATATTTGACCAAATAAAATAGTTCAATAAGAGAAAATTTTCCAAATGGGGAGAATGTGGAGAAGCGTTGGCTGCCAGCTGGGCTAGGGTTTTTCCCCTAGCCTGTTCTTGGTGTTTGATCTTTACTATTTTTTTGTTTTGTTTGGATTGCTAGCTACTGGACATAATTTGCGTCGGTGTTTTTGGAAATCTTCTGCAGTCAATTTTGGATTGGGGTTTTATTGTTTGCATGGTAGGGCCTGGGATTTCTTCTCCATTGGTGAGAACAGATGGTTCTTCTCCAACTATGCATGCAATGTGATCTGAATCGATTTATTCAGGGGAGAGCTCCAAGCTGAAAAAAGTTAATGGTTATTTTCCGCGTAGCCATGATCGCCTTGTTCTGGTTATTCCTCCAACGGCTGTAATGGAGGACATTGATTATTGGACCAAGCTTGCTTTGATATGCAAATTTCTTGGAATCCAGATTTCCCTATCCGCTCTTGAGGCATGGATCCGCCGCTCATGGCAGGTGGAAGGCGATATGGGGATTATGTTGGCGGGGAATAGTTATTTTTTTGTTGTATTCTCTTGCATGTCTGATTGGAATCGTGTTTTTGAAGGAGGCCCTTATTTCTACAACCATCTGGGGTTATTTGTCAAACCTTGGCATTCAGGTTTTAATTCTGCTGAGGATCTCCCTTCAACAGTGCCAGTTTGGGTTCGCTTGCCTCGTCTTCCCTTGGAATTTTGGCGTGAAGACATCCTTCGACAAATTGTTGCTTTGTTGGGGAAGCCGACTGCGATCACACATCAATCCCTCGATAAAAAGGTTATTTCTTATGCTAGAATTTGTGTTGAAATTAATTTGAATAACCCATTACCAGATTCTTTGGAAATTTGTATGGGGGATTTTTCTTGGGTGCAGCAGTTAGATTATGAATCTCTCCCTTTTCGTTGTCGGATTTGTCATGAGTATGGTCATTTACTGCGTCAGTGCCCCCGTAACTCAAGTTTCAAAGGAGTGGATGGTTCTACAGCTGGCAATACTGGTGGTTTGGTAGATACTACAGGGAAAGGACAATCTCAAATGGCTAATACTACCAAGGGGATGAATCTGCAAGATGCTACAGGTAAGGGTAAGGCTCAAATGCAGGATAAGGATGGATTTACCCCTGTTCGCCCTCGTGCTAAGGGTCATGGTCAAAAGAGGCCTTTGAAAGAAAGATTATCTGATTCAGGTTTTAACCGCTTTGAGGTGTTGGATAGTATGGTTCTAGAGGAGGGTATTCCTCCTCCTATCTCTTCTGATCCAGTTTGCCCAGATGAGAGATATGTTCCTAATGATGCTTGTGGGGCATCCCAAGTTGTAGTATATCAGAACTGTGAGGTCCCTATAGCTCCTGTGACAGAGGCTCTGGTGACTCCTGCAGTGTTGGAGGATAATGATGTTGTTTTAGCTGACTTGATTAAGGATGTGCTACCATCAGGTAAGGGCAAGGGTTCTCCTCTCCCCTTGGGGTTGATGTCTCGACCCTTTAAGCGGGCTTCTTCTACTCCTCCTCTAAGGAATGGGCGCAAAACAGACCAAGAGAAGATTAAACTCACAGGAGATATATTGATTGAATCTGGTTCAGTGAAACCTTTGGATTCTCATTTTCCCAATTCTACCCAATGATGATTATTCTCTCATGGAATGTAAAGGGGTTGAATAGCATCCCTAGACAAAAGGCTATTCATAACTTGGTGGTTGATCATAGCCCTGATGTTTTTTGTATCCAAGAGACTAAGCTCTCTGTGGAGTCTATGGTCCAACATGCCTCTAGTATTTGGTCTTGTGGCCAATGCCAATGTGTTGGGGCAATAGGCAGTGCGGGTGGTTTAGCTATATTTTGGGATCCTCAAAAAATTTCTCCTCTTGGTTGGATGTCTTCTCGCTTAGCTCTCTCTATGGTAGCTTCTGCTCTAGACTCAGGAGAGGTAATCATGGTTACTAATGTGTATGCACCTGTTGATCTTGTGGGAAAGGAGGAACTTTGGGAACATATTCAATATGTTAGAAATTGTCATCCTTATCATCATTGGGTGTTAGCAGGGGACTTCAATTCAGTTTTAAGTCTGGAGGAGAAGCATGGTGGTTTGGCTAGATTGGGGCCTTCTTCTGCTCTTCTTTGGCAACATATATCTCTTTTGCATCTCTCTGATGTTAAGCCTTCTAATGGTCTCTATACCTGGAATAATCATAGGACTGGTGTTGCTGCTATCTCAGAACATCTGGATAGATTTCTTATTTCTTGCTTCTGGGTTAGTGGCACCCTTACTATCTCTTCAGAAATCCTTCATTGGAGGGGTTCAGATCATTGGCCAATCAAATTTTTTGCTATAGGGGCTTATGTTCCGAAGCATCCTCCTTTTAAGTTCTAGTTGATGTGGCTTCGGGACTCCTCTCTTCATGATTGTGTTTTCTGTTGGTGGAAAGATGGTGCTCTTGCATATGGTACTGCAATGTTCTCATTTTCTAAAAGGCTTCAATATATTAAAAGGCAGCTCAAGATATGGAATAGGGAATGCTTTGGGAACCTTTACTTTATGAAGAGGCTTGCTCAAGAAGATCTTGATGTCATCACAAGGGAGATTAGAGATCGAGGTTTCTCAGAGGATCTTGGCAAGGCTGAATCCCTTGCTTCTAGAGCTCTAGAAGAATGGGAACTTCGAGAGGAAATTTTTTGGAAGCAAAAGGCTAGAGTTGATTGGCTCCAGGAAGGTGATCGTAACACTGCCTTTTTCCATAAAACAATGCAATCTCACCGGAATCAGAGCACTATCTCTTCTTTGGTTAATTCTCAAGGTGTCCAACTGAATTCCTTGCCAGCTTTGTTCCAGGAGGCTATTTGGTACTTCTCTACCCTCTTCTTTGAGGACTCTCCTCCTGCTGATAATGAAGAAAATCTTATTTTGTCCTGTATTCCTTCCCTTATCACTCAAGAAATGAATGATTATCTCATGCGTCCTATTTCTTTGGAAGAGATGGAGGAGGTGGTCTTTGGCATGCCTAAGGGGAAGGCTCCTAGTCCTGATGGCTGTCCAGTTGAATTCTTTCAGGAATTTTGGGACATCATTAATCATGATTTGTTGGAGGTGGTTAAAGAATCCTATGCTAGCAAGTAGATGCTTCGAGCTTTGAACTCTACATTCTTGACTCTTATTCCTAAGAGAGAGGGTACTAATCAATTGGAGTTTTTTAGACCAATTGCCTTATGTAATGTGGTTTACAAAGTTATTACTAAGTTGATTGCTCAAAGATTGAAAAGGTGGCTTCCCATTATTATCTCAGAAGAATAAGTTGGTTTTGTTGTTGGCAAAGAAATTTTGGATGGGGTGGTTATTGCTACTGAGGCTATTCACTCTATGGCTACTTCAAGGGAGAGAACCATGTTTGTTAAGCTGGATATGGCTAAGGCCTACGATAGAGTTAAATGGAGCTTCCCAAGGAGTATTCTTCTTTCTTTTGGATTTAGCTCTGACTGGGTGAGTTGGGTTATGAGTTGTGTTACTTCTGCATCTTTTTCTATTCTTATTAATGGTCAACCTTCTCAACTATTTGGTGCTTCTAGAGG
Organism: Cupressus sempervirens; assembly: GCA_028749045.1. Lineage (NCBI taxonomy): Eukaryota > Viridiplantae > Streptophyta > Pinopsida > Cupressales > Cupressaceae > Cupressus > Cupressus sempervirens. The sequence goes on along the minus strand of CM053789.1, from coordinate 392,993,320 downwards.
CCTCCGCCAGGGTGACTCTCTCTCCCCATATCTATTCATCATCATGGCTGAAGGCTTGGGCAGATTCATTAAGCATCAGGTGTCCCAGAATTCTATTCAAGGCTGGCGGTGGGGTAATGGCTTACCTTCTCTTTCCCATCTTCAATTTGTTGATGATTCTGCTCTTGTTGGTCTTGCTAGGATCAAGGAAGCTGAAGCCTTTCGACATGCTTTGGACGTTTATTTGGCAGCTTCAAGCCAAAAAGTTAATGAGCACAAATCTTCCATTTACTTTTTTAACACTCCTGATTCTATTCAGCACAGGATTGTTGCTATCCTACGGTTTTAGATAGGATCACTTCCTTTGACTTATCTTGGCATCCCTATTGCTGTTTCCAGGCAGCCACGTCTCTTCTGGAAAAAATTGATTACCAAGCTTCAGGATAAGGTAAATCATTGGACTCATAGATGGCTTTCTACTGCTGCCCGGGTTACTCTTCTTCAAGCTGTTATCCAAGCTCTTCCTACTTATCGAAGCATGGTTCACGCTGCACCTATTTACTTTCTCAAGGAGTTTGATGCTCTTTCTTGACAATTCCTTTGGAGTGGTAATTTGCGTAATACTAAATGGAGTTTGGTTAATTGGGCAACTATTTGTAGGCCTAAAAAGGAGGGTGGTCTTGGTCTTCGATCTGCTCTATTGAGTAGTCAAGCTTTGGCTACTAAACTTTATTGGCGATGGTGCTCTGGACAACATCAACTTTGGGCTTGTATTATCACTCATAAATATTTTCATGGTGCTGATCCTTGCTCTGTTTCTGCACTTCCTCTTGAAGGTATGTTATCTAAATTTTCAAATTCTTTTTTGATCTATCGATTATTTAATTTTTAAAAATTAAGTTATATATTTTGATTTTTTTTATAAATTAGATTATGTAATTATGTTATATTGTTATCAATATAAATAAAATTGTAAACTCTACACACATATAAATGTGTGTGTAAGTAAGTAAGTATGTATGTATGTATCTGTCTATACACGTGTATACTATATGCATATGTATGCATATATGAAAATACATATACATGTGTGTAATGTTAACTTTTAAATATATAAATATAGGTTAAATTATTAAAATTTTGATATAATATATATCTTAAAGTCATATTATAATACTTTAATTAATATAAAAATTAATTATTATTTTAAATTAGACAAGCAAAGTTTATTAGATTATTGGTTTTGAAAATAATATTGAAATATATATTGTCAAAATTAAAAATATTTACTAAAACCTTATGATGCAATTTAAAAAGCTAAATAATAGAATTATTAAAATCTATACATAATATATATTCTAAAATGAATAAACTATATATTTGAAGTTATATTTTTTATCAAAATAAATATAAATTAAAACATACAAAATATTAAGAACAATTAGTAAAATATAATTAATTAGAATATAGTATATTTATTAATTTATTAGTATGACCTTTAAAATAGTAATGAAATAATAAATAAGAAATTAAAAAATAAAATAAACTATTTAAAAAAAATCTAATATAATATTTTGGGTCAAAATATTGAATCAAATTGTATAAAACTATAATACAAGCTTGAAAATCTTATGTACGTTTTTAAAATTTAAAATTAAATAATTGTGTAAATAGTCTTTTGAAACCTACATGACATTTCTAACCATTGTACTATCTTTGTCCCATAACATGCACTACTACAATGGTATAGGCATGGTAGTTGGATGGATGTAGTATCCATCCAAACATATCAAATGATGTAGCTAGATAACCATTACCAAAGAAAAGTCTAAATTCTAATTTCCCTTGTTTGATCTAAATTGTTGGCATCTTGCTAAGCCTTAGATGTTATAAAGATATTGACGCATTGGTGGAGAACATTAGTCTCATATTTTCATTGTACAATATGGAGAAACACATTGGATTAGGGGAAACAACCTACAACACCATTATTTATTAGTAGTACCATATTTTACTATTTGTCATATTATTTAGAATTTTATGTCTAATAGTTGTAATAATATAATACTGCCAATGGTCCTTGTGTGTGCAAAGGGAAACACTAAAACATTGTTCATATGGATCAAAGGGGGTCATAGGTTGACCTATGACCCCCTTTGACCTATTTAATATTGACATATGTCCCTAGGGGTCCTAGGACACCCAGGGACATATTAGAATTGTTCATATGGGTCAAAGGCGGTCATAGGTTGACCTATGACCCCCTTTGACCCATTACATGATGACATATGTCCTGAGGACCCCTAGGAACATATGAGAATCATTCTTATGGGTCAAAGGGGTCATAGGTTGACCTATGATCCTCCTCGACACATTACATGACGGCATATGTCCCTAGGGGTCCTAGGTCCCCTAGGGACATATTATAATTGTTCATATGGATCGAAGGGGGTCATAGGTTGACCTATGATCCCCTTTGACCCATTAAATGACGACATATGTCCCTAAGGGTCCTAAGATCGCTAGGGACATATTAGAATTATTCATATGGGTCAAAGGGGGTCATAAGTTGACTTATGACCCCTTTTGACCCATTACATGATGACATATTTCTCTACGACCCCTAGGCACATATGAGAATTGTTCTTATGGGTCAAAGGGGATCATAGGTTGACCCATGACCCCCTTCAATGCATTACATGATGACATATGTCCCTAGAGGTCCTAGGACCCCTAGGGAAATATTAGAATCGTTCTTATGGGTCAAAGGTGGTCATAGGGTGACCCATGACACCCTTCAACCCATTACATGACGACATATGTCCCTAGGGGGCCTAGGACACCTAGGGACATATTAGAATCATTCTTATGGGTCAAAATGGATCATAGGTCAACCTATGACTCCCTTTGACCCATTACATGATGAAATATGTCCCTAAGGGTCATAGGACACCTAGGGACATATTAGAATTGTTCATATGGATCAAAGGGGGTCATAGGTCGACCTATGACCCCCTTTGACCCATTACATGATGACATATATCTCTAGGGGTCATAGGACCCCTAGGGACATATTAGAATGCTTCTTATGGGTCAAAGGGGGTCATAGGTTGACCTATGACCCCCTTCAACACATTACATGACGACATATGTCCCTAGGGGTCCTAGGTCCCCTAGGGACATATCATAATTGTTCATATGGATCGAAGGGCCCTAAGGGTCCTAAGATCGCTAGGGACATATTAGAATTGTTCATATTGGTCAAAGGGGGTCATAAGTTGACCTATGACCCCCTTTGACCCATTACATGATGACATATTTCTCTACGACCCCTAGGGACATATGAGAATTGTTCTTATGGGTCAAAGGGGATCATAGGTTGACCCATGACCCCCTTCAATGCATTACATGATGACATATGTCCCTAGAGGTCCTAGAACCCCTAAGGAAATATTAAAATCGTTCTTATGGGTCAAAGGTGGTCATAGGGTGACCCATGACACCTTCAACCCATTACATGACGACATATGTCCCTAGGGGGCCTAGGACCCCTAGCGACGTATTAGAATCATTCTTATGGGTCAAAAGGGGTCATAGGTCAACCTATGATCCCCTTTGACCCATTACATGATGACATATGTCCCTATGGGTCATAGGACACCTAGGGACATATTAGAATTGTTCATATGGATCAAAGGGGGTCATGGGTCAACCTATGACCCCCTTTGACCCATTACATGATGACATATATCTCTAGGGGTCCTAGGACCCCTAGGGACATATTAGAATGCTTCTTATGGGTCAAAGGGAAACTATGACCCTCTTCGACAAATTACATAATGACATATATCTAAAGGGGTCCTAAGAATCCTAGGGACATATTAGAATCGTTCTTATGGGTCAAAGGGAGTCATAGGTTGACATATGACCCCCTTTGACCCTTTACATGACGACATATGTCCCTAGGGGTCCTAGAACCCCTAGGGACATATTAGAATAGTTCTTATGGGTCAAAGGGGGTCATAGGGTGACCTATGACACCCTTCAACCCATTACATGACAACATATGTCCCTAGGGGTCCTAGGACCCCTAGGGACATATTAGAATCATTCTTATGGGTCAAATGGGATCATAGGTTAACCTATGACCCCCTTTAACACATTACATGATGACATATGTCCCTACGGGTCATAGGACACCTAGGGACATATTAGAATTGTTCATATGGGTAAAAAGGGGTCATAGGTTGACCTATGACCCTATTCGACCCATTAAATGATGACATATGTCACTAGAGCTCTTAGGACCACTAGGGACATATTAAAATTGTTCATTTGAGTCAAAGGCGGTTATAGGTTGACCTATGACCCCCTTTGACCCATTAAGTGATGACATATGTCCCTAGGGGTCCTCCCCTAAGGACATATTAGAATTGTTCATATGGGTCAAAGGGGGTCATAGGTCAACCTATGACCCCCTTTGACCCATTACATGACGACATATGTCCCTAGGACCCCTAAAGACATATGAGAATCGTTCTTATGGGTCAAAGGGTGTCATAGTTTGATCTACGACCCCCTTCGACACATTACATGACAACATATGTCCCTATGAGTCCTAAGACCCCTAAGGACATATTAGAATCATTCATATGGATCGAAGGGGGTCATAGATTGACCTATGATCCCCTTTGACCCATTAAATGACAACATTTGTCCCTAGGGGTCCTACGACCCCTAGCGACATATGAGAATTATTCGTATGGGACAAAGGGGGTCATAGGTTAACCTATGACCACCTTCGACGCATTACATGATGACATATGTCCCTAGGGGTCCTGGGACCCCTAGGAAAATATTAAAATCATTCTTATGGGTCAAAGGTGGTCATAGGTTGACCTATGACCTACTTTGAACCATTACATGATGACATATGTCCCTAAGGGTCCTCGGAACCCTAGGGACATATTAGAATCGTTCTTATAGGTCTAAGGGGGTCATAGGTTGACCTATGATCCCCTTTGACCCATTACATGATGACATATGTCCCTAGGAGTCATACGACCCCTTAGGAACATATTAGAATGCTTCTTATGGGTCAAAGGGGGTGATAGGTTGATCTATGACCCCCTTCAATGCATTACATGATGACATATGTCCAAAGGGGTCCTAGGACCCCTAGAGACATATTAGAATCATTCTTATGGGTCAAAGGGGGTCATAGGTTGACCTATGATCTCCTTCGACCCATTAAATGATGACATATGTCCCTAGGGGTCCTAGCACCCCTAGGGACATATTAGAATCATTCATATTGGTCAAAGGGCATCATAGGTTGACCTATGACACCATTCGACCCATTACATGACGACATATGTCCCTAGGGGTCCTAGCACCCCTAGGGACATATTAGAATCATTCATATGAGTCGAAGGGGGTCATAGGTTGACTTATGATCCCCTTCGACCTATTACATAATGAAATATGTTCTTAGAGATCTTAGGACCCTTAAAGACATATTAGAATCATTCTTATGGGTCAAAGGTGGTCAAAAGTTGACCTATGACCCGCTTCAACACATTACATGATGACATATGTTCCTAAGGGTCCTTGAAACCCTAAGGACATATTAGAATCATTCTTATGGGTCAAAGGGGGTCAAAGGTTGACAAATGACCCACTTCAACACATTACATGATGACATATGTCCCTAGGGGTCCTAGGACCCCTAAGAACATATAAGAATGCATCATATGGATCAAAGGGTGTCATAGGTTTACCTATGATGCCCTTTGACCCATTAAATGACAACATATGTACCTAGGGGTCTTAGGACACCTAGGGACATATTGCAATCATTTTTATGGGTCAAAGGGGGTCATAGGTTGACATATGATCCCCTTCAACCTATTAAATGATGACATATTTTCCTAGGGTTCATATTAGAATCATTTTTATGGGACAAAGGGGGTCATAGGCGACCAATTACATGACCACATATGTCCTTAGGAGTCTTAGGACCCGTAGGGACATATTAGAATCATTCTTATGGGTCAGAGGGGCTCATAGGGTGACCTATGACCCCCTTAGACCAATTAGATGACGACATATGTCCCTAAGGGTCCTAGGACCCCTAGGGACATATTAGAATCATTCTTATGAGTCAAAGGGGGTCATAGGTTGACTTATGACCCTCTTCGACACATTACATGATGACATATGTCCCTAGGGGTCCTAGGACACCTAGGGACATATTAGAATGCTTCATATGGGTCAATGGGTGTCATAAGTTGACCTATGACCTCCTTCAACCCCTTAAATGATGACATATATAGCTAGGGGTCCTAGGACCCCTAAGGACATATTAGAATCATTCATGTGGATCAAACGCGGTCATAAGTTAACCTATCACCCCCTTCGACCAATTACATGACGACATATGTCCCTAGAGTTCCTAGGACACCTAGGGACATATAAGAATCGTTCTTATGGGTCTAAGGGGGTCATAAGTTGACCTATGACCCCCTTCGACCCATTACATGATGACATATGTCCCTAAGGGGTCTTAGGAACCCTAGGGACATATTAGAATCGTTCTTATGGGTCAAAGGGGCTCATAGGGGTACCTATGATCCCCTTCGACCTATTAAATGATGACATATGTTCTTAGGGGTCCTAGGACCCCTAGGTAGATATTATAATCATTCTTATGGGTCGAAGGGGTTCATAAATCAACTTATGAGCTACTTTGACCCATATGAACGATTCTAATACGTCCCTAGGGATCCTAGGACCCCTAGAAACATATGTTGTCATGTAATTGGTCGAAGGGGGGTCATAGGTCAAACTATGACCCCATTTGACCAATATGAACAATTATAATATGTCCCTAGGGGTCTTAAGACACCTAGGGACATATTTCATGATGTAATCTGTCGAAGGGGGTCATAGGGGTCATAGTTCAACCTATGACCCCCTTGAACCCATTAGAATGATTCTTATATGTCTCTAGGGGTCCTAGGACCCCTAGGGACATATGTCATCATTTAAAGGGTCAAAGGGGGTCATAGGACAACCTATGACCCCCTTTGACCCATAAGAACGATTCTAATATGTCCCTAGTGGTCCTGGGACCGCTAGGTACATATGTCATCATTTAATGGGTTGAAGGGGGTCATAGGTCAACCTATGACAACCTTTGACCCATATGAAGCATTCTAATATGTCCCTAAGGGTCTTAGGACTCCTAGGGACATATGTCATCATGTAATGTGTCGAAGTGGGTCATAAGTCAACCTATGACCCCCTTACATCCATAAGAACGATTCTAATATATCCCTAGGACATATGTCATCATGTAATGGGTTGAAGGGGGTCATAGGTCACCATATTAGCCCCTTTGACCCATAAGAACTATTCTAATATGTTCCTAGGGGTTCTACGACCCCTAGGGACATATGTCGTCATTTAATGTGTCCAAGGGGTCATAGGTCAACCTATGACCCCCTTTGACCCATAAGAACGATTTCAATTAGTCCCTAGGACCCCTTGGGACTTATGTCCCTAAGACCCACTTTGACCCATATATACGATTCTAATATGTCCCTAGGGATCCTAAGACCCTTGGGGACATATGTCATCATGTAATGGGTTGAACAGGGTCATAGGTCAACCTATGACCCCTCTTAACCCATATGAATGATTCTAATATGTCTCGAGGGATCCCAAAACCCCTGGGGACATATGTCGTCATGTAATGGGTCGAAGATTATAATATGTCCCTAAGGGTCCAAGGACCCCTAGGGATATATGTTGTCATTTAATGGGTTGAAGGGGGTCATAAGTAAAACTATGACCCCCTTTGACCCATATGAAGCATTATAATATGTCTCTAAGGGTCTTAGAACCCCTAGGGACATATGTCGTCATGTAATGGGTCAGAGGGGGTTATAGGTCAACCTATGACCCCCTTTGACCCATAAGAATGATTGTAATATGTTCCTATGGGTTCTAGGACCCCTAACTACATATGTCATCATTTAATGGGTCGAAGGGGGTCATAGGTCAACCTATGACACCCTTTGACCCATATGAAGCATTCTAATATGTCCTAGGTGTCCTAGGACCCCTAGGGACATATGTCATCATGTAATGTGTCGAAGTGGGTCATAAGTCAACCTATGACCTCCTTTGACCCATAAGAATGATTCTAATATGCCCCTATAGGTCCTAGGACCCCTAGGGACATATGTCATCATGTAATGGGTTGAAGGGGGTCATAGGTCAACCTGTGACCCCCTTAGACCCATATGAATGAATCTAATATGTTCCTAGGGGTCCTAGGACCCCTATGAAAATAAGTCATCATATAATATGTTGAAGGGTGTCATAGGTTAACATATGACCCCCTTTGAGCCATAAAAATGATTCTAATATGTCCCTAGGGGTCATATGGCATCATTTAATGGGTCGAAGGAGGTTAGAGATCAACTTATGGCCCCATTTGACCCATATGAAGCATTCTAATATGTCCCTAGGGGTCCTAGGACCCTTATGGACATATGTCATTACGTAATGGGTCGAAGGGGGTCATAGGTCACCCTATTACCCCTTTTGACCTATTAAAAGAATTCTAATATGTCCCTTGGGGTCTTAGGACCCCTAGGGACATATGTCGTCATGTAATGGGTCGAAGGGGATCATAGCTCAACCTATGACCCCCTTTGACCCATAAGAATGATTCTAATATGTCCCTAGGGGTCCTAGGACCCCTAGAGATATATGTCATCATTTAATGGGTCGAAGGGGGTCATAGGTCAACCTATGACCCCCTTTGACCCATAGGAACGATTCTAATATGTCTCTAGGGGTCCTAGGACACCTAGGGACATATGTCATCATTTAATAGGTCAAATGGGGTCATACGTCACCCTATAACCCCCTTTGACCCATAAGAATGATTCTAATATGTCCCTAGGGGTCCTAGGACCCCTAGCGACATATATCATCATGTAATAGGTCGAAGGGGGTCATAGGTCAACCTATGACCCCCTTTGACCCATAAGAATGATTCTAATATGTCCCTAGGGGTCCTAGGACCCCTAAGGATATATGTCATCATTTAATGGGTCGAAGGGGGTCATAGGTCAACCTATGACACCCTTTGACCCATATGAAGCGTTCTACTATGTTCCTAAGTGTCCTAGGACACCTAGGGACATATGTCATCATTTAATGGGTCGAAGGGGGTCATAGGTCAACCTATGAATCCTTTTAACCCATATGAAGCATTCTAATATGTCCGTAGGGGTCCTAGGATCCCTAAGGACATATGTCATCATGTAATGGTTCAAAGGGGATCATAGGTCACCCTATGACCCCTTTGACCCATAAGAACAATTCCAATATGTCCCTAGGGATCCTAGGACCCCTAGGGACATATCTTGTCATTTAATGGGTAAAAGGGGGTCATAGGTCATCATATGACCCCGTTTGACCCATATGGAGCATTCTAATATGTTCCTAAGGGTCCTAGGACCCCTAGGGACATATGTCATCATGTAATGTGTCGAAGGTGGTCATAGGTCAACCTATGACTCCCTTTGACCCATGCAAACGATTCTAATATGTCCCTAGGGGTCTTAAGACCCCTAAGAACATATGTCATCATTTAATAGGTCGAAGGAGGTCATAGGTCAACCTTTGACCCTCTTTGATCCATATAAACGATTCTAATATGTCCCTACGGGTCCTAGGACCCCTAGGGACATATGTCGTCATATAATGCATCGAAGACCCTTAGGGACCTATGTCATCATGTAATGGGTCATGAATAATTTTAAAACATTCCTAGGGATCCTAGGACCCCTAGGGAAATATGTCATCATGTAATTGGTCAAAGGGGGTCATAGGTCAACCTATGACCCCCTTTGACCCATAAGAATGATTCTAATATGTCCCTAGGGCTCCTAGGACCCCTAGGGACATATGTCATCATTTAATGGGTCGAAGGGGATCATAGGTCAACCTCTAGCCCCTTTTACCCATATGAACAAATCTAATATGTTCCTAGGGGTCCTCGGACCCATAGGGACATATGTCATCATATAATATGTCAAAGTGGGTTAGAGGTTAACCTGTGGCCCCCTTTGAGCCATAAAAATGATTCTAATATGTCCCTAGGGGTCCTAGGACCCCTAGGGAGATATGTCGTCATTTGATGGGTTAAAGGGGGTCATATGTCAACCTATGACTCGCTTTGACCCATGTGAAGCATTCTAATATGTCCCTAAGGGTCCTAGGACCTCTATGGACATATGTTGTCAGGTAATGGGTCGAAGGGGGTCATAGGTCACCCTATGACCCCCTTTGACCGATTAGAAGGATTCTAATATGTCCCTATGGGTCTTAGGACCCCTAGGGACATATTTTGTCATGTAATGGGTCGAAGGGGGTTATAGGTCAACCTATGACCCCTTTTGACCCATAAGAACGATTCTAATATGTCTTTAGGGGTCCTAGCACCCCTAAGGACAAATGTCATCATTTAATGGGTTGAAGGGGGTCATAGGTTAACCTATGACCCTCGTTGATCCATAAGAACAATTCTAATATGTCCCTAGGGGTCCTAGGATCGGTAGGGACATATGTTGTCATTAAATGGGTCAAAGGGGGTCATTGGTAAACCTATGACCCCCTTTGACCCATATGAACGATTCTAATATGTCTCAAGGGATCCTAGGACCCCTGGGGACATATGTCATCATGTAATGGGTCGAACAGGTTCATAGGTCAATCTACGACCCCCTTTAACCCATATGAATGATTCTAATATGTCCCTAGGGATCTTAGGACCCCTGGGGACATATATCGTCATGTAATGGGTCAAAGATTCTAATATGTCCCTAGGGGTCCTAGGACCCCTAGGGATATATGTTGTCATTTAATGGTTCGAAGGGGGTCATCGGTCAACTTATGACCCCCTTTGACCCATATGAAACATTCTAATATGTCTCTAGAGTTCGTAGGACCCCTAGGGAAATATGTCATCATGTAATGGGTCAGAGGGGGTTATAGGTCAACCTATGACCCCCTTTGACCCATAAGAATGATTGTAATATGTCCCTAGGGGTCCTAGGACCCCTAGCTATATATGTCATCATTTAATGAGTCGAAGGGGGTCATAGATCAACCTATGACACCGTTTGACCCATATGAAGCATTCTAATATGTCCCTAGGTGTCCTAGGACCCCTAGGGCCATATGTCATCATGTAATGTTTCGAAGAGGGTCATAAGTCAACCTATGAAACTTATGACCCCCTTTGACCCATAAGAATGATTCTAATATGTCCCTAGGGGTCCTAGGACCCCTAGGGACATATGTCATCATCTAATGGGTCGAAGGGGGTCATAGGTCACCCTATGAGCCCCTTTGACCAATAAGAATGATTCTAATATGTCCCTAGGGGTCCTAGGACCCCTAGAGACATATGTCATCATTTAATGGGTCAAAGGGGGTCATAAGTCAACCTATCGCCCCTTTTGACCCATATGAAGCATTCTAATATGTCCCTAGGTGTCCTAGGACCCCTAGGGACATATGTCATCATGTAATGTGTCGAAGGGGGTCATAGTTCACCTTGTGACCCCCTTCAAACCATATGAAAGATTCTAATATGTCTCTAGGGGTGTTAGGATCCTTAGGGACATATGTCATTGTGGAATCTGTCGAAGGGGGTCATATGTCACCCTATGATCCCCTTCGACCCATATGAATGATTCTAATATGTCCCTAGGGGTCTTAGGACCCCTAAGGACATATGTCATCGTGGAATGTCTCGAAGGTGGTCATTGGTCACCCTATGACCCCCTTTGACCCATATGAATGATTCTAATATGTCCCTAAGTGTCCTAGGACCCCTAGGGACAAATGTCGTCTTGTAATATGTCGAAAGGGTTCATAGGTCATCCTGTGACCCCCTTCGACCCATATAAACTATTCTAATATGTCCCTAGGGGTCATAGGATCCCTTAGGGACATATGTCATCATGGAATGTGTCGAAAGGGGTCATAGGTCATCCTGTGAGCCCTTTTGACCCATTTAAATGACTCCACTAGAAATAATATAGTAAAAATAATAATAATATAGTATAACAATCATATATATATATATATATATATATATATATATATATATATATATATATATATATATATATATATATATATATATATATATATATATATATATATATATATATATATATATATATATATATATATATATATATATATATATATATAATTTATAGATTATAATAATAATAACATAATATATTATATATTATAATTTACATATTATAATAATAATAATAATATATTATAGATTATAATTTATATATGATAATAATAATAATAATAACATAATATATTATTATATATTAATAGATTATATATTATATCTTTACATTATGTTATATATATATATATATATATATATATATATATATATATATATATATATATATATATATATATATATATATATATATATATATATATATATATATATATATATATATATATATATATATATATATATATATATATATATATATAATTTTATATATAATAGTTATGTTATTATATTATATATTTATAGGTTATATATTATATCTTTACATATTTCATAACTCAAATTAGTTATATCACTTACAAATTTATTTTTCCCTCTAATTTTTGTGCCTTTTCCCTCCAATTTTTATGCCGCCAATATCGGATATCGGATCTCATATCGGATATCTGATATGAGATCCAATATCCGATATTGGATTCGATATCCGATCTTATATCAGATATCCGATCTCAAATCGGATATCCGATATGGCTTTGGCCTTACTTTCCAAGTTTGGTACTTGGATAGGTAAAAAAAAGTCAGAGCGGATTTTGAAGCGCTTTTAGACTTGTTCAAACTCTATTTTTTTCAGATTGCCACTTTTTGGCACACCATGATCCTGCACATACCCATGGCCAATCAAGAATGTCAAAAAATTATTTTGAGAACTTCTTTAAAAAAATTGCAAAAAGGTTTTACTCCATCCAAAAAATAACAAATTGGCCAATGACAGGTGAGGGTCCTCCAAAAACACTCCAATAGACATCATAGAAGAAGATATGCTGATGTGAACTAGTGGAGTTCCCAAAGCGGGGTGGAAAATAGTCCACGTGGAGATCTTGGGTCATGTCTCCAAAATAAAAGGCTACATTTATTGGGTTGGAAGTGCTAATAGGAGCATGCAATGAATGTGGCATTGATACCAAGTTGGAGCCACTAATGGGGGAGTCGATCCCAAAAAGGTGTCACTAAGAAAGGCTCTAAAAATATGCAACTCCCTATGAAATACATTCTAACTCACACTGCGGCTTTCATTGTGTGTGTTATATCATCATTCATTTAATGTGTGGATCACATTGCTTCAAATCACATGGGGAAGCACAATTTGCTGATAGGAAGGGGCCTTGTTTCATGAGTGTTGACTCATTGTACATCCTCCATGGGCTCAAAAAATCATGCATGTAATAAAAATTATTCATGGATCAAGGTTCTTGCATCAATCATAGGTGGCCCCAATGAAATCACCCTCCACTCATAAAGTGTTGATGTAGGGTTGAAGGTGACAGGTAGGCCCAAACCCACAGAAAAGTGCAAACCACTCACAATTCTCTCCAAAAAACAAAAGGTAGATGCTAATGACAAGAACTAGCAGTACCTAAAGTTGATGTCGCAACACTTACAAAGCATGGGTGGTCGTAATGTTGATCCAATATGGGCATGTGCATTAAGATTGTCACTTGTCAAAAGTACTTCTTTCAAACAAAGGCCAAGACAGAAATGTGTGGGCCCAATGAAATGATAGTACTGACACACTATCAAAAAGTATGGCATGTGGGCCTCCAAAAATAAGAACAATACTTCCTCCAAAAAATGTGGCCTACGACAAGATGGGATAGGGCCCAGTATACCTTAAAAATCCCCTTCATTTTTAAAAAAATGTGCTTGCAAAATAATTGTTGGCATTTTATCAAATACAAAGCCCAGCGTCTCGTTTTGCATGCCTAGGTCAAAATAGCCTAGGTGCAAAACAAATTTTCCATAAATTTCAACATCGTCCAAACCAAATGCATTATATATTGAAATGGAGTTTTTAAAGTGCTTTAAGTTCAAGGGTGATGTCCATTTTTTTCTCAAAGTGCCTCAAAAATCATGGACCCCCTAGATCCAATATAAAAAATCGTTGAAAGCTCAAATATGAAAACCAATGCCAAATCTCTCAAGAACATAGTAGGGGCATGAAGATTTGGATCTTTGATACCATCTTGAAGTTGATGAAAGATCAACCCCATAGCTCCCAAGAATCACTTGCATGCAAATTCTTCTCATAGAGAAAGAGAGAAGCAAAAAGCTATGTAGGTTGGAATTGCTAGATCCATAGATGATACATTCTTGATGAGCAAACAAAGAAATTGCTATTATTAGAAGTGAGTGAATTGAATGAATAAAATTACAAAGAGATCAATCCTTATAAAAGGAGATCAAAACCCTAAGAGGTAAAACCTAGGTTGCATGATAATAATTAATTATTATATGCCTAAATTTTAGCTTAAGTAAACTATAATTAATTAGAAAATATCTAATCACTCTAACATCAACACCTTAATCAATCATCATCTCAAGCTTCATTCCTAGCTATACTAGTAATCAAGGTATGAGTGAGGAAAACAACTATTTTACTAATATTTGAACCCATTCCCAAATTTTATTAAGTTATCGCATATTAAGTCAACTTACAATGAGTTACCTTAGTAGACACTTAGGGCCCCGACCCCCATTGCAAGCCACTTGCCCCCTATACACCTAGATAACCCACCCCAATGCTTCATTCAAAGAAAACCAAAATAGAAGGATAAATCAATTCCATAAAAGATTCTCATAAAACAATAATAATAAAATTCACCAAATTATAATAATGAAGCATATAAAAGAATATCATATTCATACAAAAATCCACTATCCACCTCAATATAAATGTATCAAAGATCATCTATCCCATGATGGATATCTTACAATCATATTAACAATCCACAAAGTCTAGTAACATTAACATAATAATAGATCAACATTAATATTGTCTATCTCTAATATCAACTTCATCACACATAAGTTAACCACCCAGATCATAGAAATAATATAAAGTAAGATAATCTATAAATACAATCATCCAAAATATAGAACAATATAAATGATAAAACAAGGTGACCAATTAAATCAAGTTTAACAAAATAATGGTCATTGACCCTTTTGGTTAAAAGATATATGATCAGAATAAGTAACATTTCAGAGTTTCATCCTAAAATAACACAAATTGATTGTGACATAAGACTGGTTATAACATTTCACATAGAAAATTAATCCAAAAGCATCTAGATCCTACATCCTATTGGTTCCCAAATCAACATATTAGAAAGTACTAAAAGGATACCAAGATTTGTCTTCGAGCTCACCAACTAACTTTGCCAATTGATATGAACAAAAATGGAGAGAAAATAGGCTCCCAAGCCTTTAAGTCATTGTATTAGGCTGATACTAGCCATAATCCAATTGGATTTCTAAGATTCAAATAACTCAATCATGTTATTAAAAGCATAAAGTGCCTATTTTAGACCATTCTTGATTCAAATAGATGAAAAATAATAATAAAATATGTCTTGGCAATGGTAATTTGATTTATTTCGTTAGATTTGTTGCTCTTATGAACTCAAATCATTCTTTTAATCTATTTTTTATCTTATATTTATTATTATTTTAATACTATTTTTGGTAGTAATAAATTACTAAATAATAATTTGTAAGATATTCTATTTGAAATTTTCTCTCTCTACTTTATAAAAATATAGTAATAATAAGTAAAACAATTATGAATAAATAAAAATCATTTTTATTTTTTATCAAATGTATTAATATATAATAATTGGTGGTACAATTACAAATGTAAAATTCATTAATAAAGTCTATTATAAATATTTTATGAATAGAAAAAAGAAAAGAAAAAAGACTACAATTATTTTTTCAAATAAATTTAAATTATTTTTAATTAAAATATTACAATATTACATATTTAAAAAAATTAAGATCATTTTTTTTTAATTTTATAATTTTCCACCCTTGTATTATTGTGCACTAACATGTTTTTTTCACAACCTCCCTTAAAGCTCTCTCTTTACATAGGTGACTCCAAACTATGAAATTATTTTGTAGTCTTTGTTCTAGAACATGTATATTGTTTAATAATGACTCCACTTTCCAAAGTTTTGTAATTATTACCTTGAAAAAAAAAAAGCAAGTCTTTGATATGTCACATCACTAAATATTGTTAACATCCATATACATGCTAAAGGGTTATCCTACTAAACAAAATTTAAAATACTACTTCTTTCCAATGAAAAACTAAATAGTTCTACCTTGCATTAACAGGAATGTACCTTGTTTGCATTCATTTAGAGATTCACATTTAAGCTCCCCTTCCATACATTTTCGATGTACCCATTGTACAACAAAATATAATTGCTTGTTATACATTATATGTTAAAGTGTCGTTAAAATGTGGTCCTAAGTTAGCCTTCCTAGAAAAGGTTAATTAACACCTTTTAGCCAATACGAATATAGTATGGCGTACACACTCTTAGAAACAAATTAAACATAGCTCTAATTAGATGTTATCGGATTCCTTGGAGGCAGCAAGTATGGGTGGTGTCATCTACAATGTCACGAGAATGTACCTTTCTGAAATGAAAATATAATATAATATACTTCGAACTATTAACACCATATATGGGTGCATATAAGTTGCCCCATAGCCGATGGTTGTATGACTTTCATGGAGAAGAGAGTTCTAGAAGAGGAGGCAATTGAATCTCAACTGTCCCTTCGAGCATCAGAACTACATTTTTCATTGTTGGTCATAAGGAAGAATCTTCTTGAATGCACCAAAGTCCCACCAAAACCATTCTTTCCGACTGTCTTACCTCCATACCTCTGCAATCTTGTCCCTCCACTAACTTTGGAAGTCGACCATACTTGAAGCAATCTTAGACCCAGTCACACAAAACCATTTCATTTTTTGGCACATGCAACTCGAACATTTTCCTGCAATAGATAATCTCTAAGGGTCCGTTTGGTTCCTGGAAGGTGTCAAGAATTGGCTTTTCCAAAATCCGGATTTGAAAAATTTTGCGTTTGTTTCAAAATTGGCAAAATGGAATTAGCATACCGGACTTCTAATTTTGGCTCAAAATTGGGTTTTCCAACTTCCTACTAGCAAGTAGGAATTGAAAATCAAAACCGGGTTATGTTTTTTAAGGATTGTAAAAACAATAGATTGGACTACTTTTTGGAATTTGCTTTCAAATCCAAGCTCATGCATAAAAATGTGTCTTCACACGCATCTTCCGAGTGAAACAAACGGTTCAAGTAAAATCCCAAAAATCAGAATGAAGATTTGCAAAACCTTGATTTGGCTAAACCAAGATTTGTAGAAATCCTAATTTTTTAAATTCCACGAACCAAACAGACCCTAAGAGCACCACTCCAAACAGACCCTAAGAGCACCGCTCCGAAGCTGTACACATCCACTTTCACAGTAACTGCCACATTCTTATGCCATTCAGGAGCTATGTAACCGATGGTGCCACGGGCCACAGTAAATATTCTCGTTTGTTCTGCACCAATCAATTTTGATATATCAAAGTCGGCTATCTTAGCACGGTAATTTTCATCCAGCAGGATGTTTTGGGGCTTTATATCACAATGGATTATAGGTGTTTCACACTCTTCATGAAGATAGAGAAGTCCCCTTGCAATTCCTGAAACAATCTGAACGCGCAGCTCCCAATCGAGATCTCTCGTGCCCTTAAATAGAACGTTGTCAAGAGATCCATTGGACATGCACTTGTATATCAGAAGCCTGTGGGAACCTTGGGCAAAGAAACCATAGAGTTGAACAAGATTCTTATGATGGCATGCCCCGACGATACCCATCTCTGTTCTGAACTTCTTTTCTCTATCGTGCTGTTGCTTTAGCAGATCTTCAAGTTTCTTCACAGCAATTTCCCGTCCGTCAGATAAGACGCCCTTGTACACCTTCCAAAAGGCCCCTCTCCCTATTTCTTCTTTGAATCCTCCAGACGCAGCCTCAATCTCTCCATAACTAAATGCTTTCAACCCCACTGGATTACTAGCCTTACTATCTTCTCGCAAGGCTTTCACCTTCGGTTTGCATGAATACAACCAAATTATTAACAAAACTGCTGCAAAGACGAGGGATCAACTCATGAGGCTTATTCCAACAGCTGCAAACCCCTTCCCCTTGATCTCCTCCTTCCCAGCTTGCTTTGACGGCGTGGGTGGAGGCGCAGCAGCATCGTAGCCTCCGCTGTAGATTTTCACAAAAGCTGTTGTGAAGTTGTTTTCAGCGCCATTCTTCATAGGCAGTGACTTCATCCAGCAATCTTCTCTTTTGCTGTGATTGGCGTAGACGGCCACTACGCATAAGCAATCTTCAAGGCATGCCTGCTTGCAAGAAGTTGCATTTCTGAATTTCAATCCCACGTAATCATTGCCCTCAAAATCTACTTTTTCAATTGTATGCATTTTTGCTCACTAGTTCTGCAGCTTTGAAGCGGGAACGTGTTTTGGCGGCATCCTTTTGATGGGTTGTCACTTACCACAAAGTGGAATCCCGGAGGACAAGTGCAATTACCTGAGCCTCGGCAGATTCCATTCAGACCACACATAACAGACCCACAAGGACTACCTTGCTGCCCAGTAAATAGGCTTGTAACTAAGAGCAGATACGCAACATATATGACATGGAGAAGCCTTCTCTTAAATCCCATACACTAGGCATAGACATAGACATAGACATAGCCATGCAACGAATGCACAGGCTGCAACTTCGTCTTAGACAAATCAAGCAGAAAGTCTGTTTTAAAGGCGAAAAAACGCGTTCTAGCAAGATTTTCGGGGAAAAAAGTCAGAGGGCAGCACAATTCCGGAATCCGAATGCAATTTTTTAACTAGTATTTCTGGGAAAATATATGGCTGCATGGCCACTGCGGGTCTGAATTTGAGGTCACCCCCACCGCTCATATGATTTGTCTATGATGGTTTGATAATTTTAATACTTTTATTTTTATATTGAATAAAAAAAGTTGACTGTGATTTTTAATCTTTGAATAATTAATATTAAAAAAAATTAGATTCAAAAAATTTTAATTAATAATATGTAAAAAGTTTTTTTTCTAAAAGAACAATTATAAATTTATAACACATAAAAATGAAATTAATCAAAAGTTTATTTTACAAAGAGAAGTTATAAAGAAACTTTTTTCCTAAGTGAAAAAATAAAAAACAATTATAAATTTATAACACATACAAAAAAATGAAATTAAGTATAAGTTTATTTTAGAAAGATTTTAAATTAATATAAATATATAACAAATAAAATAGAAACATTACATTACACTTAAATATCCTAAATTAGTAATATATACAAAAGTATAATATATTATATACTAATATAATAATTATTAATAACAAGTTCTAAATTTAAATTACAATTTTTTTAAATTTAAAAACATTCTTATTTATTAAGGACATAAATAAATAACATATGTTTTTATTATTGAATAAAAGACTATATGATTTACAATAATTTTTTACCATTTATTGATATTTCGAAGTGTCGTAGACCGTTCGTTAGTTTCCTGCTCGACAAGGCAGGGGCTAATAATAGCGAGTGAAAAAAGTGTTAGAATATGAAAAGATTAATAACCCAGAAAACTAGTGCAAAGAGTAAATATCTAAACTATGAATGCAAATGATACAAAATCAAAATAGCATCATAGAGTTAATTTCCAAGAGAGTAATGCAAATGCTGGAAGCAAAATAGCATTAAGAGGATGCAAAAACAAGAGATGCAAATACAAACCAGGTAGCATGCTTATATAGGCTAGGAAGAGGGAGGAGGTAGCAACACCAACCAATGAGGAGCAACCATCTATCAGACTAAAGATAGCAAAGTATCTTCCCAAGATAGCTAATGGATGCTCACATGTAGGAAGATGACACCTCATAACCATTCACCTAATAAGACATGCTTTATTAACTTAAACGAGATTATTAAAAGTGTAGGAAAAACCTAGCAAAATAGAAAAAATAAAAAACTACACTAACACCCCCCCATAAGCGAAGCTTAGGTGGATGTAAAAATGGGTTCCGACAAGTCAAGCCTGATGAGGTACCCATGTACATAAAATTCCCCCAAAAGAGAGAGAAAAGAGACTCCCCAAAGAAAATTAGGACTCCAAGTGAGAGGAAGAGGCCCCCCCAAAAGATGTAGCATCCTGCACCTCCAGCAAAGCTTGCAAATTTTGTCCGGTAGATCCACTTACATCGAACAATTTTTCTTCCCTTAGAAAAATGGACAAGATCCCAAGTGTGGTTCCTCATCAAGGAACTATACTCTTCCTACATAGTTGTATCCCACTCAAAAATACCAGAAGCCTCATGAAAGGACTGTGGATTTGAGGCAGTAGCAATGAAAATATGTAGAGCATCCTGGAATTGTGAACGAGTCTGCTTGGTGTCTGATGGATCCTCAACCCAATCACTTGCAAACTGTAAGGTCTGTCTAGCCCAAAGTGGACCAAAAGATGGAGAATCTAGAGGAGAATCATCAACCTGTGAATGATGACTAGGAGAGGAAGGAGGTGAGTCCTCTGAATCACTCTCTGCATCAAAAGTGGAGGTAGAAGACTGCTCAAGTGAATCTGACCCATCAAAAGATCTATCATGTATTCCAAGTGACTCCAATGTCAAAGTAAAAGGCAACCCTGTGACCATGCTCTGCTGGTTAAGCTGATGCAAGTAGTGGAAGTTAAGATGGCCAAACTGCTCATGCCATAATCTGCTCACATCATTAGAGTGAGTGAGAAAAACAGTCAAAGGAGGATCAGGAACAAGGTGAGAAAACATATAGAGTCTTGACTGATGATCTGCTCTCCCAACTGCAATTGTAGAATCATTGTGCAACTCACGTATCTCCACTAAATCAGGAGTGAACTCAACCCGCTTGCCTAAACCTGTGTGAGTGATTTGGTGTACCGATAGGAGATTAGTTGACAATGAGGGTACATAAGGAACATCATAGAATGTGCCATCCCCCACATCAACAGACCCTCTCCCACACACCTCAATAGGAGTGTTGTCACCCATCAACATAGAAGGCATAGTACATTGCTCCAAGGATGCAATTTCTTCCTTAGATGAAGCCATGTGGTGTGAAGCACCCGAATCAAGAACCCAAGTGGATGGTGAGGAAGCAACTACAAAAAGGGCCTTGCCCTTTCCTTTCCCCTTGGTGTTTTCTTTTTCTTTGTTAGACCCTTCATTAGAACTTTGTTTGATAGACTCAGGAACACTGATATTATTCTTCTCAAGAATGTATGTCAAGTGATCAAGTTGTTTCTGCAAACATTTATGTTCATCATGACCAGGTCTTTTACAATAAGCACATTTGACCTTTTCTTTCTTAGGTTTATCGCCCTTGGAAGATGGTGTATCAATAGTTGCTTTTGAAAAAACTGGCATCTGATCCTTCTTCTCCTCGCTATTCTTTTGTTTCTTGTCCTTACTATTGTTGTTACTACTTTGTCCTTGTTGTTCTTTTATGCCTTGGTTGGCAGCCAAGGCATGTGACTTAGAGGACTTAAGAATGCCCATCTGGATTAGCTTGTCCTGTTCTCAAGTGAGATTGATAGCAAAATCATCTAAAGATGGCATGGTGAATTGAGTACCAAGTGCACCCTTAGTAGCATAGAAGGTAGAGACAAACACAGAATATTCTGAACTTAGCTTAGAGAGAATACTAAGAATCAGTTGTTCATCTTTCTTTTCAATTCCACATTATTTTAACTGCAACCTTAGTGATTTCAATTTGGTGAAGAAATCTCGGATTGTGTTGAAATTGCCTGGACTCAAACTTATTAATTCATTTTCCAACATATGACCCCTCATTGAATCTTGTGTGCCAAATAGTGTTTCTAGCTTTGTCCATACTTCATTTGGTGTATCCAAAGACTCAATATGAAATAGCAAGTCAGGAGAAACAGACAAACACAATGTTCCAAATGCCTCATCACATTTGTTAAACCACTTAGGCTTATCTTCATCTTTAGCAGGTTCAGTTTCAAGTCCCATAGTTATCCTATTTAATCCAGCTTTCTTTAAGTGAATTGTCATGCGTGATTTTCACTCAAAGTAATTGTATGGAGTTAGGATGGGCATATTTGTTTGATCCATGATGAAGAAATGCAAAGAAATGCTAAAAAGAAGAGAACCCAGCCACGACAATGCGCCCCCCCCCCCCCCCCCCCCCCCCCGCCCCCCTTTTTACTCAATCAAAGAACCCCCCCCAAAGAAATATGATTTGACACTTTATTTTAGTGCATTTACAACTACCACTAGAAAGAGATACTTAGTGGTCTTGATTTCAATGCATTACAAACCCTCATGAAGAGCATATGCTAAAAGTGAAACTTGGGCACAATAATCAAGGAAACAAACAGCACCACTGTGATCTACTCGAAAAATCATGCACTTTCAAAAAAAGAATTGCCTCGATACGAGGTCGTATGAGAAAGTTATGATCCTCCGAAGTTTCCAAAATGAGAACTGTGCACAGTCACGGCTGAGAATTTGCAATTTCTGAAGAATTCATGCATGAAAATCAAAAAATAACTCCACTAGTGGATAGAGCACAAAAAAATAGCCAAGTTCATAACAAGAATCATCAAAATCAAAGTCCGTATGAGCAAGAACGAGACATTTGAAAACTGCATTCAAATCTGCGGCTGCCAACGGAGAGGGGTATGACTGTAGCTTTGCATGCTCGATCCTGAAAAATATACAGCTTGCATGCAAAATCTAAAAGATACCCAGATGGTTTTTCGGGGCTGCGAACAAAACCCAAAAAACGTTTTTCTTGCTGATGAACAGAAGATGTTGTTGTAGTGTAAATCAGACGCCTTTAACAGTAAAAAACGGCTCCAAAAATTAGAAAACGACCCCAGCAACCAAAATTTGACATGCAAATGCTGGATTAGCTTCTTAAGTCCATCAATGACATGCTGGAACCTGCAAAACTGATTAAAAACTCCAAATATGCAAGTTGATTGTCAGATTTGAGATTGAAACCCCAAAAAAAAACTGTTTTTGTCAAAACTTTTCTGATTCTCAGGATCATCCAAAGATGCAAGAGAAGAGCATACTTCGTTTTTCAAAAAACTACAATAAAGTTTATTTGCCCCCCCCAAATCTCTCAAATAAAGAAACTAAAATCTACTCTTGCACATAGAAAAGCTCTGATACCATGTTAGAATCTGAAAAGATTAATAACCCAGAAAACTAGTGCAAAAAGTAAATATCTAAACTATGAATGCAAATGATACAAAATCAAAATAGCATCATAGAGTTAATTTTCAAGAGAGTAATGCAAACGCTGGAAGCAAAATAGCATTAAGAGGATGCAAAAACAAGAGATGCAAATACAAGCCAGATAGCATGCTTATATAGGCTAGGAAGAGGGAGGAGGTGGCAACACCAACCAATGAGGAGCAACCATCTATCAGACTAAAGATAGCAAAGTATCTTCCCAAGATAGCTAATGGATGCTCACATGTAGGAAGATGACACCTCATAACCATTCACCTAATAAGACATGCTTTATTAACATAAGCGAGATTATTAAAAGTGTAGGAAAAACCTAGCAAAATAGGAAAAATAAAAAACTACACTAACAAAAAGACGTGGAAGAAAGAAAGTATATGCATTGACTACAAAGAAATCACATGGTTAACACCATGGTCTCGAGGAAAGTATATGTATATGCCGTGTCAAACCATCTTCCTGTGCGTTCGGATTGAGATTCAAGCAGACCCTAGTAAAGTCAGTCGCTCAGGAATAGACAACTGAGCAACCGTCATTTCCTGGTTCCTTCCTCGCTATTAAAGACAAGGGTCAAGTTTGAAAAATTATCACATGATTTGAAAATTAGATTATATGACAAACAGAAGACTTTGACTACAGACTTTTGGAAAATGACTTGGCTTAATCATACACGACTTAATCTTACACGCCAAGCCCTAAATTTTCTCTCCACACAACCTGGCCGTGCCGTGCAGCAACAGGTTTTTCCCCTTTAAAGTAGACTCCTCGTTCCAATATTCGATCGGGACTTGAACTCGCCATTCATTCATTGTGTGACTTCTCTGAGAATGGGATTCAGAAGAAATCTCTTCCACATCATCTGTGTCATCTATCTGTTCATGATCACATGCCTGTTAGCTCAGGACAATCCTTGTGCATCCACTAGTGCTGATGAGGTTAACGGAGTATGTGGCCTCAATGGAATATGCCAAGTTTCCGGCCAATCACACAGTTGCTCCTGTCCTCCGGGATTCCACTTTGTGGACACCGAAACACAATCTAAGGGCTGCACTCAGAACGCATCGCAGTTACAGAACTGCGGTACGACCGGCGCAGAAATGGTGGCCATTGAGCAGATTGATTGGTCTGGAAACGATTACCAGGAAATAACATCAACGAACAAAAGTGCCTGCCAGAAGGCATGCATTGATGATTGCTTCTGCACAGTGGCCATCTACGCCGATCTTACCGACGGTGGCCATTGCTGGAAGAAAGCGATGCCTCTCAGAAATGGCGGCGCAAGCGCTACACGAACATCCTATGTAAAAGTCTACAGCGGAGTTTCTGAAGCTGTGCCCCCGCCGCCTCCAAAGGTAATAACGGTGAAGGAGAATAAGGGAAAAGGGCTTGCAGTTGTTGGGATAAGCCTTATGGGTTGCTCCTTAGTTGTTGCAACAATTGTGTTATTCGTTTGGTTGTTGATATGCCGACCCAAGATGAGATCCTCGAAAGAGGACCATAAGGTTAATCCGATGGGACTCAAGGCGTTTACTTATCAAGAACTAGAAGCCGCAACTGGAGGGTTCAAGATAGAAATAGGAAGGGGGGCCTTTGGGACGGTCTACAAAGGCGTTTTATCAGATGGAAGAGCAATTGCTGTGAAGAGGCTTGACGATCAGCTGAAAAGAGAGAATAGTACCCGAAATGGAGAAAAGGAGTTCAGAACGGAGGTGGGTATTATTGGAGCAAGCCATCACAAAAACCTTGTTCAACTCTATGGTTTCTGCGACGAGGGGTCCCATAGGATTCTTGTGTACGAGTACATGCCCTACGGGTCTCTTGACAGCCGTGTGTTTAAGGTCACAAATGGTCTTGATTGGGAGCTGCGTGTTCAGATTCTTTTGGGGACTGCGAGAGGGATACTCTATTTGCATGAAGAGTGCAGAGCCCATATAATTCATTGTGACATAAAGCCTCAGAATATTCTTCTTGGGGATAATTACTGTGCCAAGATATCTGACTTTGGGATATCGAAATTGCTCGGGGTAGAACAAACAAGGACGTTTACTTTGGCCCGTGGCACCATGGGTTATATGGCGCCTGAGTGGCAGAAGAGTACGGCGGTTTCTGTGAAGGTGGATGTTTATAGCTTCGGCGTTGTGCTCTTGGAAGTCATCTGCTGCAGGAAGATGTTGCAGTTGGATGTTCCAGATCAAGATCAGATGATGTTGTCTGATTGGGTTTACATCTGCCTCAAACGTGGTAGACTCGCAAAATTAGTTGAGCAGCAGGAGGGCACAGCTGTGGAGGCGAAACAGCTGGAAAGAATGGTGTTGGTGGGGCTTTGGTGCGTTCAAGAAGATCCTTCTCTCAGGCCATCGATTAAGAGAGTTGTTCAGATGCTTGAAGGAACAGTGGAGATTCCAGTGCCCCCTAATCCAGGATCTTCTTTGTCGGACAGTGTAAACATTAATGTAGTCTGATATTTCCTCTATCTTGTCGGAAGCGTACTCCCATGTGACTAGATTAGCTGTTATGCATTTTTATGTGTACATTATGACTCGGAAAGCGTCAGTGGTGTGACAGGATGGTTTGGTACCGATAAATTTGAGCAATTATAGCCCATATGGATTAGCCATACATGTGTTACTAGCTAGTAAGGTCGGATTTAGCATTTTAAACTGTCTGGGCAGTTGTAATGATAATAGGGATAGGAAATCACATCCTCTGTTGAGCATAAATTGAGAAATCAATTATAAGATGCGTATTTTATTTTTTAATATATTGTTTATTGAATAATATTTAAAAGTAGGTTTATTAAAATTATTATTTTGGAGTATATATTTGTATGAGTTCGAAGAATAAGTCAAATAAATTGAATCAATTTGAATGAGGAAAAATGTTGAATGTAATTATGGAAGAACAAAAGTTTTGAATTCTTATTTGTATAACATCTTTAAATAGAAGAATTATTGGCTTCAATTTATCTCTCTTGATAATAATAATAATGAGCTGAATTTTTTGACGTCAAACAATGATAAAATGATGCAATTTATTTTGTTTATTTTGAAAAATGAAAAACGTCAATTTAATAAATCTCAACAAGCTCTAAGGTTTTAGACCAAAACATATTGCAGATCATAAAACTCTAATGCCACATTGGAGCAAAGCTCCTAAGTTGTCAGGGCCGTGAATGAAGACACTTTCACAAAAGGAGACAAATGATATAATTCACCAAGTTAGATGATTGTATTCAAGATGAAATAAATGTACAAACACCCTACTTATAAAGGCAAGAAAAAAAAATGACATAGAAGAGGACACATTTCAACTATATTCACAAGCAATTATAAGAAATTATAAAAGGTTTAATATCTCTAATCAAATAATTAAAAAATAAATAAATTAGCATCTTGTTCTTTTATTTTCTAACAAAACCGCTTAGGTAATTTGTTGAATTAATTCTCTTATTTACTTATGTATTTTACTCTTCCGTCTATATAATTAAGTAAATTGCATAGCTTATGACTAAACCTCTATTTACTAATGTACATATCTTGTGGCTAAGCCTAAAGTGTAGCAACATTTTGAGGATAATAGTCCACCACATCCATGATAAGTTTTTATCAAAATCCAACTTGACTATGGTAGTATTTTGGAGTGATGTTGAAGCCATTCTATTATTTCTCATGCAAGGACTATATTGTCAAGAACATATTTCTCTCCAAGAAAATTTGTCTACTCTAACAATCCCTTTTGTCACAAGTTTAATCCTTGTAGAAATAGCTTTAGAATTAATTTAATAAGAAGTGTTAAATAAAGTAATAGAAAGTCAACATGTGATCCCTTTCTTTGGGATGGGATACCCTTTTACTCTTTTTGTGTTTACTTTTTAAAAAACCTTTCTTCTTAAATGTACCGTTGGTGTTCTCTCTTGTATTTTTTTTCCCTTCAAGGAATTAATTTGATAATACACCTATTGATATCTGGGCCTAGCAAACCAAGTTCTAAAGCATCCAAATACATAATATAAAAGTTGTCCTTAATATGTTGTCGCATAATTTGTTAAAATTCTACTAAAAGTCCATCAAGATCAAGTTTTCTATTAATTGTCATAAAGCAAACAACATGTTCTAAATCTTCAATGGAGAATGCACAAACTAAAAACTAACTATAATCAATATCTAATTTCTTAGGAATATGATATTTGATTACATTCCAACACAAATTAAGCATCTTGCAAAGCTTAAAACTAAAAACTAAAAATAAAAATAAGGAAAGATAAATAACAATAGAAGTTGTCTACAATATACAACAATGTCACTGAAGATGAAAGTACATCATTGTTAAAACAACTAACAAATAACATAATGAAACCACCAGCTACTATCTACAAAATATTTAACACACTATGATAGAATAAATACAATTAGAGCTCATAAAACATAAAGAGAAGAGCATAATTATCCTTGAAATTTGAAGAAATATTATAGTTGTCTATTGCATCTCAGACTTGCATTGTGAAGATGCAAGAACAGGGGCTTGATCTCATCCATATGCCTATTATATTGTCTATTCTTTAACTGCAAGTATAAGAAACTAAATTGTAGCATAATGTCACAGATAAACTTTAGAATATCAATGTCCTAATATAATATATGACTAGAAAACACTATTTTCAACATCAACTTTTCCATAAAAATAACAAAATACACTAGCTCATAAAATTAACAATTATGTTCTTACGAACCCCCTCAAAAAAAAAAATCCATTGCATGACACAAGCAAAAAAATAAGAGAGATGATGTCTTAAATTTCCTTAAAAAAACCAAGTAAATGATTGTAATTTCAAATATTAAAGTTTTTCCCATACAAAAAGCTTACGTTGCAAAATTTTCTAACAAAAGATTCGTACTTAGACCTTTAAATCTGAGCACTTACGACTCCTTTAATCCTTTCCTTTCAACATGTATCTCCTTTAAAAAGATTCGCAATTTTCGAAACAATGCGAACCTCATTTTTCTTGTTACAACCTTATCTCTTTGTCACATGCTTTATCGCAAAGGTTTCAAAACATCGCTATCCTATTCAAAGCACTATTTTGGTAAATTTGAAAGGCTAAATTTCTGAATGATGTGCGTGGCGATATGAAATGTACGATGCCACGACATGGACCGGAAAATGTTAATTGAATGGTGACACGTACACTACCAGACTACCACCGCCTCTTCTTACGTTTTATCCCCATTAAAACAACCTTCCCCTCAGTTTACCGTGGTGTAGTAAACTAAATCATTGACTCGGGAACAGACCGCGAAAAAAGCCATTGACTCGGGGATAACGAGCAGGGTAAAATTTGAACAGCTAAACCCTATAATTTTGGACCATGACGGGCTTGGATCGTACACAAGTTTTTTCCTTTCACGGCAAGACTTCCATTTTCCTGTACTGACTCTTCCTGTGCTCTGCAACAACCCTTCAAATAAACATCTTGAATCAGCCAATTAAGCTTTGGATTCATTATTTGGCTATGGCCGTGTCTGTGCGTATGGGTCTCAGAAGACCACTCCTACATCTCATATGCGTTACATATCTTCTGTTGATCATGAGTGTATTGACCCGGCAGCAGGATGATCCCTGTGAAGGAACTTCAGATGGGATCGGCAAATGTGGGCTCAACGGAATCTGTCGAGTCTCCGGCACTTCCCACAATTGCAGTTGTCCTCCGGGATTCGACTTTGTCGAGAAAGATAGCCCGTCAAAGGGATGCCTTCAGAACACATCCAGCCAAGATACGTGCACTACAACTGGTGCAAGAATGGAGACGATCGTGCACATAGATTGGCCTGATAACGATTACTTGCACATGTTTTCCACAAATCAAAGTACCTGTCAGCAGGCATGCATTGAAGATTGCTATTGCACGGTATCAATCTATGCCATTGTTAACGGCTCAGGAAATTGTTGGAAGAAGGCCATGCCTCTCAGAAACGGCAAGGCGAGCAGCGACCGAATTGCTTATGTGAAAGTCTTCAGCGGGGTTTCTGAGGATGTGCCACAGCCGCCATCAAAGGTAATAAAGGAGAAAAAGGGGACGGGGCTTGTAGTTGTTGGAATAAGCCTGATGGGTTGTTCCTTTGTCTTTGCGGTGGTTTTTCTATTGCTTTGGTTGTTTACATTCAGACCCAAGTTGAAAGTCTTTCATGAGCAACATAGGTTTAATCCGATGGGGCTCAGGGCATTTAGTTATCAAGAGTTAGACGCCGCAACTGAGGGATACAAGGTAGAAATAGGAAGGGGCGCCTTTGGGACGGTCTACAAGGGGACTTTATCTGATGGTAGAGCAATTGCCGTGAAGAAGCTTAACGATTTGTTCAAGAAAGAGAATCCTCAAGAAGGGGAAAGAGAGTTCAGAACAGAGATGGGTATTATTGCAGCTAGTCATCACAAAAACCTTGTTCAACTCTATGGTTTCTGCGATGAGGGCTCACATAGGATTCTTGTGTACGAGTACATGCCCAATGGGTCTCTGGACGGCTGTTTGTTTCGAGGCACGAATGGTCTTGATTGGGAGGTGCGTGTTCAGATTCTTTTAGGGACTGCGAGAGGGATTCTTTATTTGCATGAAGAGTGCAGAACCCATATAATCCATTGTGACATAAAGCCTCAGAATATTCTGCTGGATGAGAATTACTGTGCCAAGATATCTGACTTTGGGATATCGAAATTGCTTGGGGTAGAACAAACGAGGACGTTTACTTTGGCCCGTGGCACCATGGGTTACATGGCGCCTGAGTGGCAGAAGACTATGGCGGTTTCTGTGAAGGTGGATGTGTATAGCTTCGGCGTGGTGCTCTTGGAAGTTATCTGCTGCAGGAAAATGCTACAGTTGGATGTTCCAGAGAATGAGATAATGTTGTCTGATTGGGTGTTCGAGTGCTTCAAACGTGGGAGACTTGCGACGTTAGTTGAGGAACAAGATTGCGAAGGTATGGAGGTAA
This sequence comes from Cupressus sempervirens, assembly GCA_028749045.1. Classification (NCBI taxonomy): domain Eukaryota; kingdom Viridiplantae; phylum Streptophyta; class Pinopsida; order Cupressales; family Cupressaceae; genus Cupressus; species Cupressus sempervirens. The sequence continues at coordinate 392,962,795 of CM053789.1, read as the reverse complement.
GGCAGCTGGAAAGAATGGTTTTGGTGGGGCTTTGGTGCATTCAAGAGGATCCCTCTCTCAGGCCGTCGATTAAGAGAGTGCTCCAGATGCTGGAAGGAACGGTTGAAATTACAGTGCCCCCTAACCCAGGATCATCTTCTTTGCAGAGTGTAAACAATATATAGGCTCGTATTTTGTCTGTAGCGTATTATTAGACTCTTATGTGACCATACGTTCCACATCAGTTGGTACGTTGTACTGTTGTAAATAAAGCACACCAACTATGGTGGAATAGTTTTTTAACCCTAGTAATTGGGAAAAAGAGAGATCACTTACAAAGGAGATGATAGTGTTGTTCAACATATAGTACAATATTCATATTTTGAATTTTTTTAATTTTATTTTTAATAGTTGTTTGTGATATTGTTCTCATGATTCAACTCTCTAGGCTTTTAGTCAAATTCATTGACCTATGTTTCATGAGTAGTGGTTTACACAAACCTATCTTTCAAACACTTAGCACTCATTGGATCTATGTAATGCTTACAAGGTACACTTTTTAGTTGTTCTCGAAATTATACTTTTTAAGTTACTCTAGAAAATGTACTTTTATTGATCTTTATCTTTTTAAGAAGTTCTAATGACAATATTGTTACTAAATTATAGAGTATAATGGAATTTAAGGAATTTGGTAGTCTATATTATGTTGCTTATTACATCTTCTCTTCAACTGAAGCCCTCTTCTTTTATATATTCTTCTTTAATATTATTTCAATAAAAACTAGTGAATCAATACATCCAAAAATTATAAACTATAAAAATTACTTAAAAGACATTAAATTATCCATCAATGTTATATGTGTTAAATAATATATATAAAAGTAGGTTGTATTAGAATTAGAATACTAGTTGTAAAGGCATATTTGGATGATCTTCGCAATGTAAAATTAAATAAGAATATGCAAGTAATTTAAATCAAATTGAATGAGAAAAGTGGTTATATACGAGTATCAAGAAGGTGAAAGATTTATACTTATTTATACTATAAATATACTCTTTGAAAAACAAATGTTGTAAGAAATTTTATTTTATCCACAATTTTTTTTTATTTCAAAGATATTTCTCATAAAATAAACCCTAAAAAATAACCCATTGAATTGTCTACATGAATACTATTTGCATTGATAAAATAAATGATTATAAGTTACTATAAAGTATATGAAAATATAAAGAGAGAGGAACAAGAAGAATTCATTTATAAAAAGTGAGAAATCAAAAAGAAATTTTGGTATTGTTTGAAGTTTATATAAATGAAAAAGATTATTATTAAATGTTATGACAATTTCAACCCACAAGTTATGAATTATTTGCAAGCACTCTACATGTCACAGCAAGAAATTAAATAAAATAATTTTCTCAACACATTATGTATTGATTGCACAAAATAAACTGGTATTATAATGAGATGAATTACTATACATAGACAAATTACTTTTATAGAAAGCAATCATGCTCAATAAATAAAAACTCTAACTAGATCTAGAAAAGTAGAGGCCCACTGGAATGAACTAGGTTAAGTTAGACTAAACTAAAGCTCTCATAAGTGGGATTAAGGTAAACATGCATGTGTAAAAATATTTGCAATCATGCATGACCATGTGCACAATTATGATATTCAACAAGAGAAAACATGTGTGAAACAACAACTATATGCATGTGCATGTGTGCCTTGAGTAGAAATAGGGAAAAATAAGAACATCTAAGCATAAAATTGATGGGTTTCAACAATAAGGCCTAGTTAGGCACTCTTGTAAAAACCAATAATTATTTTGAAAATGTATAAAAAGAGAAAAACAAAGAGAGAGAGAGAGAGAGAGAGAGAGAGAGAGAGAGAGAGAGAGAGAGAGAGAGAGAGAGAGAGAGAACTTATCTCCAAAATAGAGTTGATATAATGAATACACCATTTAAAGAAGGAAACAAGAATTCAGCATGGCCCCCAAGGGATACTTCTATTGCAATAGTATAATTAATACCCCCCTACAAGAGAGAAGAAAATGAGGATTGGAATACCCTAATGAAGAAGCAGCTCACGTGCTAATGATAGTTGCCTAAAGATGCAACATGATCCTCAAATGTGTATAGTCTAGGATCTCTTTCAATGGTTGTTATTTACCCTTGACTTTCAATATTATTCTTTCCCCTTAATTTTATAAATTGATTTATTATGTTTAATTAATATAATTTGATTGACTAAATATGTTGCAAGCAAAGTTAAAGATATGAAAATTAAGAAAATAAGAGATGGTTCTTAATTTCAAAACTTAGATTATGACATAATTGGGATGTGAAATCGCTCTACTAGGGTTTTGCATGTTGTACGATATTTTTACTAAAATCACTTCTAGTTTTACACCTATCATACCACATTAATTGCAGGATCAATAGGGCTTTTTATTACACAACTCTATTTAACTCTAGCACCAGTAGGTGCTAGAGTTGTTGCGATTGATGCTCATGGCACCTCCTTTGAATAAATGGCCAAGAAAGTTTGTTATGAAAGTGTTACATGAGGCAAGCACTCCTCCCCTGATATTGTTCTTAATATTGAAGAGTTTGAGGATGCATGCAAATGGTTAGAGCATCATACCTTGATAGGGTATTTTGTGGGCTACACTCCTCCTAAAAGCATGCTCAAAGAATTGGTTGCCAAGAGTTGGACTCCTCATGAGTCCGCCATCTAGCTTGACGACATTTAGAGCCTTGTAAAGGGCTTCTTTTTGTTCCTCTTTGCAAACCCCTCCCATGACAATGCAAATTTCAACCACGAGATGTGATCAGTTAGGTCCTCATTGCTAGTTTTCCAATAGTATTCTCATGACTTCTCGGTGTTGGATGATAAAAAGCTAAAAGTTCTTGTCTAGGTCAAGTTTTGAGGCCTCCTAGTTTCTAGCAAGAAGTTTATTCATGTTATTGCACAAACCCTTGGAAGGGTGGTTTGTGTAGCTTGCCAACAAAATTTTTCAATGCGTGTCCTTAAAGGAGGGTTTGCATTGAGGTAGACCTCTCCCGCGACCTCAAAGAATTTGTGGATATTCAAGTTGGTGCACATACCTTCTCTCAAAAGGTACTTTACCTGAACCTGTCGAGCACATGTTACAGGTGTTAGTTGGATGATCACAAGATCAAGGACTACCCCTTGGCCATGCCTCGCAAGTCATCCCCTGCTAAGGAGACATAGACATGTTACAAGCTAGGGTTGTCATTGCACCAAAAGATCGACCTGATAATGCCTAATACAATCACTAGACTTATAGAACATAGGAGGTGGTTAAGCCATGTGAGAAATCTTGAAGAGAAACATAGGCAGTTAGTCCAACAATGCCCCCCTCAGCATTACCTACGGAGATTCAAACCTGTGACCAAGCTCTGATACCACTTGTTACAATCTAGGGTTGTTGTTGCACCAAAAGATTGACCTATTAATGCCCAATACAACTACTAGACTTATAGAACACATGAGGCAATTAAGCCATGTCACGAATCTCGAAGGGGAACATTGGCGATTAGTCCAACAAGGCAAAACTTGCTGATAATAACAAAAAGGATGAGTGGACAATAGTGATGCACAAGACTAAGACTTCCTTACCACCTAAGAAACAAGGGTCTTCTTCTTCCTAGCCTTCTTTGGAGATTATTCCTATTACCACCTCAGTTGCACCTATCACTCTAGTGGTCCAACCACCCATTTCAAACCCTAGTTCCTAGGGAATGGATTCAACTATGATCACTTCTCGACCTACTTGGGTCCACACTTCATAGGCAATTTCTATGGTTTTTCCTCATGGGTCTCAACCCTTGTGTTTCTTGTGTAGCCCTGAAGGTCATGGAAAAGACCTAGGTGTTGGTTTGGAGAAGTAGAGGATCATTTTTATGGGAGTCTCCTCCCCTATAGTCACCTCTAGTTCATTCCTTCACAACAGTTTTTCCTCTCTTAGGAACAAGCATTATATGCAAGGGTTGTTTGCATAAATGTTCGGGGTCTCACCAACATCTCTTGCAAATATTATGTGCAAGATACTAGATGCATGATTGGTATCCTGGATATCCTTTGTCTCCAGGAAGTTGAGATTTAAGATTTCATGTTAAGTGTTGCTTGTCATGTTATTGGTGAGATAGTGCTATATATTCTTCTTAGTATATATGAAGTTGGTCAAGGTAGTTTTTTTTCTCTTCTCTCATCTCGTTTAATTTCTTCTGTTATTACTCATGGTTCTGACCCCATGCACAAGATTGTATGGATTTTGTTATCCTTCCAAAATCATCCCTTTGGGATTGTTAATGTTTATGCTCCAAATGATGTTGTTGAACATTCCCAACTTTGGCGTTGAATGTCAAATTCTCTTCCAGTTGCCACTTGGGGTTTTTGTGGGGACTCTAATATGATTGAGTTGGCATTTTACCATTTTGCTAGATAACTACAGAATAGGAGGCCTAGTATTACATGAAAAATAAATTAGGTCTTTTTAATCCCAATGCTCATTGCCACCAACCTAGTGAGATTTGGTGCACTTGGTCAAATTTTAGGGCTAGCTTTGATAGAATTTTTAAATGGTTTTATTGTGTGATGATTTCTACACATTATTTTTTTCTTTTTTTGAGGAAAGAGCTTTACCTATCATTCCTCTATCGAATGTGACCTTGTTAGATCATTTCCCCATTCTCTTTACTGTCACCTAACAAATAGCTTAGAGGCATCCTTCTAAGACTCATTTTTTTCTCAACACGTCATTGTTGAGTCATGATCCCACTATGGCTAATATTTTATGTGTTTAGAATTTAGAGCCTCAACCCCACACACAATTTGGGTGGATACAATGTTGTAATGATGCCATCACCTGTACAACCATATTTCTCCAGATCTATAGTAGGCATCTTATTTTGTACCACAAACATTTGTATGAAGCCACCACCAAATATTTGTGCATTGCCTTAGATGATCGAGCCTTCAATCCTTTTAATTCATACCTGCAAGTGTGACTTTCCAATCTTCATTGTCAAAAGCAAATTGTTGATAATTATGCAGCTAGGGGAGCCCAAATGAAAGCCTGCCTTCACTAGCTCTAGGTTGAAGACTAGGCTTCTAAAGAATTTTTTCAAGCTCTTTGAGCTCGTCACACCTTTGTAGGGATAAAAAGAATCAAGGATGGGTAGTGGGTTCTTTCAAACCTTCTTGAAATTCTTCAAGCCTTTGTTCACCACTATGAGAAGGTTTTCACTGCTTGGGATTTCACTTCGAAGTGTGAGCAAGTCTTGAAGAAGTGCATTGTTGTTACTTCAAACTTCTTTCGGTTAAGTAGCATACTTTTTGTGAGTAGCTGCTTACCCTTAGTGACCTCAAGGAGGCTATTTTTTCCATGGCCTAGATGATAAGGATCTTGGTTGTGATGCGTTCCCCTACAAATTTTATAAAGTTTTTTGGTGCTCTATTGGGCCTTATCTCCATATGATGTACCTAGAAGAATATGATTCCAAATCATTAGGAAATATTATGAACAAGGGCAACATTAATTTCATGCCTTAATCTGGTGATCTCGAAGACATATGTAATTGGCAACCTATCACCTTGCTGAATGTATCCTACAAAATCATAGGTAAAGCCTTAACGCTCAAAATCCAACATCTTTTGTTGTTGATTGTTCAACCACAATGCAGAATGGTTTTATCATATCCCAATTTATCCTAGACAACATCATTATTGTCTAGGAAGGTATGGAATTGGCCTACAAATCTAACTAGCAAGCTCTTTTTCCTAAAATTGACTTTGCTTAAGCTTATGATCACATAGAATGGTATTTCATTCTGGCTATGCTTCATGCTCTTGGAATTGGACCAATTTTTCTTCAGTCTGTGGAGATGCATTTTAGCAAAGCTTCCACTTACATCACCATTAATGTCAGGAAATTTGAGGCCTTTGGCCTATTCAGACCCATTTGTCAGGGATGCCCTCTGGCTTTTGCTATTTATGTCCTGGCCGCTAAAGGATTTGGCTATTTGTTGGTTCATTCCATTTCTTCTAGATGGGTCCATGTCATTTCTCTTCCGGAGTCCCTGTCTTAGCTGGTCAATGGACATTTTACTGATGACTCCTTTCTCACCCTTATTAAGGATTAAGCAAATGTTAGTAATGCACTTCAATGCTTAGAAACATTATGCTTAGCTTTTGGGTCTTCCATTCAATGACACAAGACACTTTGCTACAAACAATCCTTCATCCCCTCTCCATTGTGGCTTTCTCAACTCTAGTGGAGATGGATCCAACATGGAGAGATGTTTCAATTTCTAGGAATCCCTTTTGTTTTCCAGGCTTTATGGTTGATCTTTGGAATGCTATGTTGGAAAAAATTACTAAAAAGATGGACTACATGCTTACCAAGCCTCTCTCTCTCTCTCTCTCTCTCTCTCTCTCTCTCTCTCTCTCTCTCTCTCTCTCTCTCTCTCTCTCTCTCTCTCTCTCTCTCTCTCTCTCTCTCTCTCTCTCTCTCGTGCTGGGAAGTTCCAAATTTGCTTCAAAGGTTTAGTTATGACTCATGTTTATTACTCTTCTTGTTGGGGCCCCACTAGAGCCTCAAATGCTAAGTTGGAAAAAAATCTCATAGATTTTCTTTAGGCCTAGGATGCGGAAGACCATGGTTTCCACTGAGTTGCTTGGGAGTATTTATGTTTTCCCAAAGAGTCTGGTTGTGTGGGCCTTATCTCCACTAAAAAATAAGAAATTTCTTTATGTGTCAAGTGGGTCCTCAGAGCTCTCTTCGAGGATGAAGTCTAGAAATTTCTCCTCCGACATTGCACTGCCTCTAGCTTTCCTATTCATAGGACGACATGGAAGGGGATAGGTTTTTAGACTCTTCTCATCACCACTGAACCTATGCACATTCAAGGCTCCTTTGTGGTCAAGAGAATCTAGAGAGCTTGGGAGGCGGTCAAGTTATGGCTTCTTGGGTTGGCAATGACTTCAGAGATGGGCTTTCCATAAATCATCATAGTATGTGGTGGTCACCCTTATTTTCTATTGAGGGTGTTCCTTTGGCCATGATTCAAGGTGTTAGTGCTCTGTATTTTTTCAAACATGGCATCAAGACACCCAAAGATTTATTTTCTAGAGTCACCATGAGTATGAAATTTTGGGAAGATATGCAGGTCCAATTTCATCTGACTTGCCTAGATCAACAAATTTTTGATTTACTAGTCTCTTCTTTTCTAGGTCTCACTTGCTTCACAAGCTTGATATTTAGTTAGTCAAGCCTTGGTAGAAGGACTAACAATGGTATCTATGTACTCCTTTTGTCAATTACAAGCCTAAATTGGGATACTTGTGGTTGGTTCGCACTTGCTCATGGTTGAGACTCTCAACCAGTGCTGGCACCTCTACTCCATGCAACAGAATTAGAAATACAAGTTTAACACTATTTACAAATCCATCACTGAGCCAAAGATTACACACTTTTCCTAATGTGTCCTCTTCCAAGGCTTGCCTCTAGGATCGCAGCTCAAGCATCTGGGTATTCGTGACCCTAGTGTCCATTTTGTGGACACCCCGAGTCTTTCTTACACATTTTTTGGTTTTGTTGAAGAGCTCAATATTGTTGGCTTTGGATACTTGTTTTCTTTAGACCCTTAAGGCCAAATCTATTTCTTGGCATATGGTCCTACTTGGGGACTCCACTAGAATACCCTTCAAATTCTCTCAGACTTGGCATGCTTTTAGGCTAGAGATTTTATTTACTTCATGGAAAGATAGAAATGCGGTGCATTTTACTCAAACTTTTCTTGATACCAATGCTTCTATATATTCTAAAGCTTGCATATGTTATCTATTGCTACATATCCAAGTAGAAGCCAACAAGGTGTCCCACCTAAAAAAGCTACTCAATCATTAGTGAAATGCTATGTGTACGATTTCTTAGCTGTCACGAGATTTTTCTTTAGCAGACCAGACTCCACCCTTGGATGCCACCATGGGCATAGCTCTTTAGCTTGCCGCTCGCAGACACCTTGCTCCTAGGCCCCATGCCGCTCTCCTAGCGGTTGGGATGTTTAGTGTCATCACTCTGCCTCTCCACGACATAGCTCTAGGTGGTCCCCAATTGTTCCTCCTACTACTCCTTCCTTTGCTTGTTGATTGATTCCTCCTACTTTGATCCCAAGTGGTCCTTCCCCTACCTAGATCTGTCCATTTTGCCTCCTAGGGTGGAAGAAGAAGATAAAGAAGAAGCTACTATTATTGATGATGATTGGGCTCCTCCTAAGATTCCCTCCAACCCCATAGATCATTGAGGTTTTCATGACTAACAAGATCCTCCTCTGTAGGTTGGCGTTGCTCTAGTCGCCTAAGGGCAGACATTTTTTTTTGATAAATAATTGTTAGTTGTTTCTAACTTTGTACCATGTGGACTCTTGCAGGGTGATCTTGTATTCCCTAGCCCCTTTTTTTAATAAATATGTAACTTTTATTTTAAATTTAATTGAGAACAGATTGTTCATAAAAAATAAAAATAAAAAGTAAAGAGATATATTCTAATATGCCAAAAAAATTCTATTAAATGACAAAGAGGAATTCAAACTCATCTTAAGGACTAATAGAGGAAACACAATCATATTAGAAAATGGATTTTTTTTTCATTCAACAAAAAATAACTAAACTAGATTTGTAACTTTCAAGCTAAATTTTGATTACTAAAAACATATGCGAAGTCCCAGGAATAGGCTAGTTTTGGGTTATGGGTTGACCCTTGCCTTATCTACACAAAAATGTGTGAATCCAAAGTTCTATTAGAGATTATAATCCTAGATCTATAATTCTTGATTATGTAGATCCAAAATTTGATGAATTTTCTGCCACACAAAGGGAAAATGAAAATTGTTGAGGGGGAGGGTCTTTCCTTAGTCAAGCCCCCGTGTAGGAATAAAAATAAAAATAAGAAAGCATGTAAAAGAAAGAAAAATATAAATATTCACCTCATTTGTCAAACCTCCATTAATGGATTTGAATTTACTATCCATAAAGATGTATGAATACTTTTATGTAGATGTATGTATGATGTAAGATGTCTTCACCAATACGATAAATCTATAAGTGCCAAATCATAGATCCATGGATATAATTATGCTGAAGTGCTCAAATGCTTGAGTGTTTGTGTAATGTTTATGAATGCCAATGTCCTTCTTATGACTAACTCCACTATCTCTAATAAAGAGATAAGCTAGATCTTGTTAGAAATAGGAAATATAGAGACCAGGGAGGGGGGTGAATCAGTATTCCAACACTTTTTACCGAATTATGGATTTCAACAGTAAACTATTGCATCATGCATAAACTAGTGAATTGAAAAACATTAAAGAACATCCCACAAAGAAACTCATAACACCATTTTTTTTACTAAGGAAAACTTGGCGAAGGGAAAACCCTAGTGGGGATGGTACCCACAAAATGATCCACTAGTCCAAAGCACCTTGTAAAAGGTTTTGACCTTGTTAGGAGCCTATTACATACATATAGTGTATTTGTCCTTGTTAGAGGACTTGACCTTGTTAATGGTCTCAAACCTTTTAGGATTTGTGTTATAAAATAAGCTCATAGCTCTACAACAATATACAAATTTACATGTAGTATAGAGAAAGTACCAAAAGGTTGACTATACTAATATCTCAAATATTTGATGAGCCCTCTTTTGTTCCTTACATCTAATCATGCCCATATACGTTTTATCTTCTCTGACCATTAAAAAATTCTCAAATCATTACAAACAAATCCCATACAACATAGTCATAGCATAACTTAATCATGTATTTCTTTGCATATCAAAAAGTCCTTCCTTTATACCTTTTTCCTTAACTCTTAATTCAGTCATCCTACATAACCAAGTAACATGTTATCACAACATAAAAGTAAGGGCAGTAGGTGCAAGAAGTTGGGTCTCACTTTTGGGCAAAAAGTGGATGTGTTTGGAATCTACTTTTTGAATATGTAATTTATTTGTGTACCCATATGATGGATTTTTTTCTTGGTATGGATCTTTAAAAACCACTTTTTCAAAATCCCTGTTTCAGGACCATACCACACTTGTGTACGGGCACCATAATTTGACACAAATAAATGAATTTTCATAAATCCTTTTAAAGGGAGTTACCTAATACACCTAAGATTGATGACAATATTTTTTCTTAATTTTTTATTGAGTAATTTTATTATTAATAATTATTAATTGGCTATAAAGATGAATTTTAAAACCTCTCGTGTATAGACACCATAATTTGATCAAAATTTAATTTAAAAAAAAATTAAAAAAATTTAACGTTAAAAGAATTGTATGTAGATTGATGACATATAAATTAATTTAAGAAAAAGTATAAAATAAAAGATTATTAAAGTTTTAGTGAACTTCACTATTTTACATTTAGGTACCACCTTTCATTGAAAAATAATGCAACAATAGTAAATAAAATCATAGCACTATAAAATTTATATTTCTGAAATCAAGATGGTAAGAGCTCTAATGAGTTTTTGTTTCATAAAAAAATTTGATCGGGAAGAACCTCTAAAAATTATAGCAAGGTGTGAATTTGTCAAAGTAATGCCTTAGTCAAATCTTGAGAGGTCAAGGCATAGGCTTGGTAGGAGGAAAAAATTCCAAACCAAAATCTGAGATAGGAGGAAAAAATCCTGCCCAATGTTCTACAAAACAGGCACCTATTATTTAAGTTCAAAATTGTCAAATCGGCACATAAAATTCTCCCCCCCCCCCCCGCCCACCCCCCCCACCACCCCCCCCCCCCCCCCCCCCCCCCCCCCCCCAAAAAAAAAAAAAACAGAATTTTTAGAAATGGGTACCCATTTCTAAAAAATACAAATTTTTTATGTTTTCAAAAATGGGTACCCATTTTTTGAAAATAAAAAACATGTACCCAATTTTTTTAAAAATGGGTGCCCATTTTTAAAATTTTGGATTAGGCACCCAAGCCTAAAATGGGTAACTGTTTTTTTAAAACAAATACTCGTTTCTAAAAAGAGTGCGATCTCAATTCATGGACTTCTGCAGTATTGAGACCTAACTTCTTGCTTCTACCTAGGGTTAACGTTCAAAATGTTGTCCCTACATTACCAAGTCCTTGGATTGACAAGTCAATTTAATGACTTAGCCAAAATACACATTTTGTCCCATATAATTTGCCTCTGTGATATAAAACTGCTTTTTGATTATCCAATCATAACTTATGCCAAATATCATAGTAACATAAGTGAACTTATGTATATCATATATGCTCCATAGGTAAGTGCACCAAGTTGTGGTGCCAAAAGGGCGATATAAGTCAACACCTTTTTTCTAAAATCAACATTTTCTGAACTTCAACAAGAATTTGAAGATAGTTACAATCAAAATTTTAAGATATGACAAAAACAAAACTGGTAGTCCTTTGAATCTAGTTTCTAGACTACTTTTTTTTTTTTCAAAATGGTTTAGTTTTAGGTCCTCAAAAAAGAGGGCCACAAAAAGTAGTACTGTTTATTTAGGAAAAATATAACACAGTACAAAGTGTGACCCCCCTAAAATTTTTACTCTTTTTTTGAAATTCTTTAATCGCACCTAGTTAAAAGTTACCTAACACTGTGTAGTTTATCCTAGATTTTTTGGGTAATTTTATAATGTGTATTTTATTTTTTATGAATTTTTTAATTGGACACATCCCAAAAATGTGAACTATCTGTGTACTCCCCCCTAGAAATGATTGAAAACTAATCTAAAATCAAAACTTCCTTTTTTCAAAGTGTGTAGAATGGAGTCTATTTTCTAAAAAACTAAGTTGATTCGAAATTCAATGAATGAGCTAAAATCTATAGCCCAATTAGTACATGTTGGTTTTTGACAAAAAATGGACATACATTCAAAAGAAATTATAGTTGAAAGACTTGAAATAGTTCAAATAAAAAATAAATTATATGGTTATATAGCTAACATAGAGACCTATAATGTCATGTACCGTGATTTTATCGATGCTCAACCATGAGAAAACTTGAAGGAGAGCACACAAGAAAAATCAATCATTTTTTGTATGTTTGCAACAAAACATGTCTTAGACTAGTTTAGAGACTCCAAACTTTTGGGTTGGATCCTGTTATCCATTTTTGCGCCCCCCCCCCCCCTGCCAAAAGTTTAATTTTGAATGTTGCCCCATCTAACGGCTACCCGCCAAATTTATGATATTTTAATGCCCAAGGTATTTTAATGTTTTGCCTCGCCGGCGTGCAACTTTCCTCGCCTTCAGATCTTCTTAAATCGATGATCACTGCATGCTCGCATTATCAAGATGCGAGGGACTTTAAAATTGTGAGAATACCCCTTTCTGATGCGTAGACAACATGATGTCATGCGGGGTCTTCGCCAAGTTTCAACGCGCAAGTTACGGGCACTATCAGATCGAGGTAGATCAACGGATGGCGCTACGTCGCTATGGAAACTTGCACGGTCCTTTGCCATAGCGACATAGCGAGGTTTTTCCGCGTGTTAGGTGGGTCCCTCTTTGCCTGGTTGTTTCTTTGGCATCGATTTTGGATAAATCAACAAAGGGCGCTATCGAAAAATCCATGCTTCTCGCTGTTAGCGACATAGCGCCCCGATAGAAAATGATACGTCAGCAACATCAGGAAGGAAGGTGGGTCCCAGGTATGCCTCATCAGATATTAGTGATGTAACTAGGTCCTCGTTGGCAGTTGATCAGTCTTTTCATTAGCTAAGGCATGACTATGTGGAATGTGGGCCCTGCGAGGACTTGTTAGACAGTTTGGCACGTGGTCGGTTCTCATTGGTTAGTACATTGATAAGTCAAATCTATCTTGCTTGCCGTCAGATCTTCCCTGGATCCATGGCAGGGGCTATCTCACTATGAAGAACTGCGAGAATTTTAACCATAGTGACATAGCGCCTTGGTGACATGTGGCAAGTGGGTTTGTTTTCGTCTTGTGGGCCATAGGATGAACAGGTGGTGGCTGAGCTGGCAGATTGGTTGGTGCCTGCTTCCCTACATTTTGAGCTTTTTCAGACCTTCTAACAATGCGGGAAAGCGGGTTGTTGACACGCGTCCAGGTGGTGTCATGGAGTGTAGTCGTGTAGGTTCAAAGAGCGCAAGTTATGTTCATTGTCTGATGCAAACAGATCAAGGGTTGACGCTTTCCTGCATTATCAAGATGCGATATGTTTTAAAAATGTGGGAATGCCCCTTTCTGACGCGTGTCCCAAGTGACGTCACGACGGATGTGTTAGGAATAAGGTGTCTCAACCTTGTATAATTCCTATTCTTATTATTTGTTTTGTAAAATGTATTTCTTGCAAATAATGTTGATGTGTCGACATCTTGAATTGTGTGTAAAGAGATCATGACTAAAACGGTTATGACAGATTCCTATGACACGTAAGAGCTATGTTAGGAAGATTTAATGACAGGTGAAGACATGTGGCAACTAAGATATTTGAGTACTGTACACTCTACCCCAATAGTGGGGTTCGGGGCATCGCCCCAAAAAAATTTTTGGGGTTACTATTTTCTCGGAGAATGGTAAAACCCTAATTTTGTTTACCTTTTGGGAGTAGCCCTAAAGTGAAGCGCATGTTATAAGCATTTTTAGGGTTGCGAAGAGATGCGATGCGAAAAAGGGTATTGCGAGTAGCTACTGGAGTCTTCTATTGGTGATGTTGAACTTGCATTGCAAGTGTATTGTAACCTCGTGTTGAAGATAATACATTGTGCAGGTTCTGAAGGGGTGGGGTTGTTTTACCGAAAGGTTTTTTCCCACCGGCAAATCCTTGTGTTATGTGTTCCTTTCTCTGTCTATTTTCTGTATGCATGGTTCGCTGCAATATTGTTGTTTACATGATATTGAATCTGTAAGTGTAGAAGATTTTAATAGGATTTTCATCATACTTTCCTTATGAGATTAGTGTAGGAAGTTGTTTCTGCACTTGAGTTTCCTTACAGGATGGTCGCAGAGGTTTCAGAGCGCACGTTTCGATCACCATCGGATCTTCAAGGATTGAGGGTTGGCGTATTCCCACATTATCAAGGTGTGAGGAAGTTATAAAATGTCAAAAAATAGGTGGAGGGCACATGTTCGAGATGACGTCATTAGCCCATCCTCCTCACAGCTAGACACTGGATAAGCCCTCGCCGTCCGATGTAATCTGATCCACGGTTGGCATTATCGCGCTACTGAAAGTTGCTCATTTTTTACCATAGCAACATAATGCCTTGTTGCCACGTGTCCCTGTGGGGCCTATCTCTTTGGGATCGCCAGGTATGGTACGATTGCTGAGTCAGATGCTAGGTGTGCTGAGGTGTTTCGTGGACCCTAAAGGTTAAGGACAAAGCACAAGAAATGACGAGTCTTCACGATCATCAAATTAAGGAAGATCCACGACGGGCGCTATCGCGCTATGGGAAATTTCTCGAAGGATATCCATAGCGACATAACGCCTCAGCGACACGTGTCTTTGTAGGCTCGACCAAAGTTGATAGTTAAAGGGCTGGCGCAGTTATGTTGTAGGCCGTCACGGTCAGGGTTTAAGAGGTCTGCGCAGTTGGTAAAGAAAGGGGGCAGTCAACTCAAAAAGACCCCGTGAGGTGGCAAAAAGAAAGAGGTTCATTGGCCCACGTGGCTCCTACTGCTTACAGGTCTCATTTGACTTGTTGACTATGTTGACTCCCAGTCCAGAAATAGGGGAAATTAAGAGTTTTACACGAATTTGATCTTCATGATCTACTCTAGCTACTAGAAGTGAATGCGAAACATACAGGAACACTCTACCACCCCGATCCAATCTATCTACCTGGTCAGAATGGCTTAATGGCGCCGTTTCTATCTTCTTAAGGCCCCGTTCCAACCAAGATCAAAAATCATTGCATCTGGATCTACATCCAGATTAGGTTTTTTCATGATTATTCCCTGTAGGACTTGATGGTGGTGGTTGTAGGATAGTTTTGGAGGGAAAATCTCAGTTATGCCTGAACTATAAAGGCATTTTTTGTAAATTTTGTAAAGGTCAGATCATTCTCTGTTGCTCTCTGCTATTGCTCTGCAACTCCAGTGTAAAAATTCCCTTTGCCTCTGAACTGCATAAATTCTGCCTTATCTCTTTCAGCCATTGGGTGTAAAGTGCAAGAACTCTTTGCCTCCACTAGTGTTTTGTGGAAATTTGTAATCTGCATGACTGTATCTCCTTGGTCTATGAATGATAATATAAGTGAATCTCTCTTCCTTGTGTCATTCATTCTGGTTTTCTGATCTACATGTGATTATTAGATTAAAGCAAGTCTAAATGTGTATATCCTTAATTTCATTCTGATTCAATAGTGCATATATGGGCAGAGATTGGTCTGAACACTCTATTTTGGTGCATCACCTCTTTAGATTAGATTAGGTAGATTTGCTTTTCGTGCATTCTTTCTCCCTTTTCCTCTCCAAGAGTAGTTAGGTGCATCCTGATAGTAAGAGGAAGCCGGCCTTCTTCGGAGACTCAACCCTCACAGTTCAAGTCCCACAACTTGGAGGTTGTTTCCATGTTTCACTAGGTTGTCCTCATGCATAGGCAAAACCAAGCCTTTGGCTTGGTAGAATGCAACGCTTTGAATAGCACGTTGCATGCTATAGCATGCACACACTATTTAAAACTTTTTAAAATTTGGGTCTTAATAGTGAGTACGTGCTTTAGTGTGCACACACTATTAAGACCTAAATTTCAATAAAGAGGGAAGGAGAGAGGCAGAGAGGGTAGAGAGTGAGAGAGATTAGAAGATGTGAAGAGAGTAGGAGGTGGGATAGGGAGAGTGGGAGAAATAGAGAGAGAGAGAGAGAGAGAGAGAGAGAGAGAGAGTAGGGGATCAGAGAAGGTAGGATAAGGAGAGAAGGATGGAGAGAGAGAAAGAGAGAGTAAGGGATGGGAGAGAAAGTGAGAGAGAGAGAGAGAGTAGGGGATGGGAGAGAAAGAGAGAGAGAGAGTAGGGAGATAGAGAGAGGGATGGGTGTGTGTGTGTGTGAGAGTAGGGGATGTGAGAGAGAGAGAGTAAGAGTAGGGGATGGGAGAGAGAGAGAGTAAGAGAGAAAGGGGATGGGAGAGAGAGAAAGTGAGAGTGAGAGTAAGGGGATGGGAGAGAGAGAGAGAGAGAGAGAGAGGAGAGAGAGAAGAGAGAGAGAGAGAGAGAGAGGGGATGGGAGAGAGATAGAGAGAGAGTAGGGGATGGGAGAGAGTAGGAGATGTGGGAGAGAGAGAGGTAGGTAGTGGGAGAGAGAGAGGGGATGGGAGAGAGAGTGAGAGTGAGAGAGAGAGTGGAGGCTAGGAGAGAGAGTAGGGGTGGGAGAGAGGAGGGGGGTGAGAGAATGAGAGAGAGTAGGGATGGGGGAGAGAGGGTGAGAGAGAGAGTAGGTGGGTGGGAGAAAGAGAGAGAGAGAGAGAGAGTAGGGGATGGGAGAGGGGAGAGAGAGAAAGAGAGAGTAGGGGATGGGGGAGAGAGAGTAGAGAGGGAGAGAGAGAGAGAGTGGGTGGTGGGAGAGGAAGAGTGAGAGAGAGAGAGAGAGAGAGGGGGATGGGAGTGTGTGAGAGTAGGGGATGGGAGAGGGGAGAGAGAGAGATAGAGAGAGAGGGGGGATGGGAGTGTGTGTGTGTGAAAGAGAGAGTAGGGGATGGGAGAGGGAGTGGGAGAGGGAGAGTGTGTGAGAGAGAGAGGGATGAGAGTGTGTGTGCGAGAGAGAGAGAGAGAGTAGGGGATGGGAGAGGAGAGAGAGAAAGAGGGGGCGATGGGAGTGTGTGTGTGTGTGAAAGAGAGAGAGAGTGGGGGATGGGAGAGGGGAGAGAGAGAGTAGGGGATGGGAGAGAGAGGGGGGATGGGAGTGTGTGTAAGAAAGAGAGTAGGGGATGGGAGAGAGTGTGAGAGCATAAGAGAGAGAGTAGGGGGTGGCAGAGAGAGAGTACAAGATGGGAGAGAGAGTGAGAGAGAGTAAGGGATGTGAGAGAGAGAAAGAGTAGGCGGTGGGAGAGGGAGTGGGAGAGGGAGAGCGAGTGAGAGAGTAGGCAGTGAGAGAGGGAGTGGGAGAGGGAGGGCGAGAGAGAGGGTAGGGGATGGGAGAGAGAGAGTGGGCAGTGCGAGAGGGAGTGGGAGAGGGACATAGAGAGAGAGTAGCCAGAGAGAGAGAGAGAGAGAGAGAGAGGAGAGAGAGAGAGAGAGAGGAGAGAGAGAGAGAGAGAGAATCAATTATAGATGTGTTGGGATTTTTTAAGCTCTTGCTCTCTCATCTTGATGATGAATCACGTAGTGTGATTCAAAATGTTGATGGTAAAAATTACAACACAATCTAATCTAGAAGCAATTACGAACAATTTTAATGGATTGTGGGAAATTTGATCTTTATGATAATTGTTATTTTGTATTTCTCAAAATGAATAAATAAAAAATTGCATCATTTTATTATTGTTTGACATCAATATTTGTCTACTCATTTTCATTAACAAAAGAGACAATTATTAAAAAAAAAATTTGATTCTTCTATTTACAAATAATATAAACATAAGAATTAAAAAACTTCATTTGTATATTCTCATTCACTTAGTTCACATTAATCTTCAAACTCATACAAATATATCATGTAAAATAATATGATAATATTAAGACACCTAATTTATAATATTACTCAATAAAAAATACATCAAGAATTATAATTAGCATCTTATAATGGATTTCTCAATTTATACTCAACATGGATTTGATTTTCTATTAATATTATTATTATATCAATCTAGATAGAAAAGGATGTGGCTATCCTCCTTACAAACTGTAGGGTTGACCAATTTTCAAAAATTCAAAAATATCATAGATTTTTCTAAAAATTACAGCATTTGATCTTCATGATTTGCATAGTTTGTAGTCAAAAACGACAAAAAATTTGGGAAAAAAATCACTGTGTTATCCTGAATCTGAAAACAAACAAAATTGACTTTGTTTTGTCTTTAGTACAATTTCTGTATTCGAGCTTCTGGGTGTGATTGTGTATGATTTTTAACATCAACGTTTCCGATCATACTCTATGATCCATCATCAAGATGATAATGAGAGAGTTAAGAAAAAAAGAATGATCCTGATGATGGATCATAGAGTAAGATTCGAAACATTGATGTTAAAAATCATAAACAATCACACCCATAAGCTCCAATACAGAATTTTATGGATTGTAGAAATCTGTTACAATTTAGTACAATTCGTCTAGAGATTAGACTATCCTTTTACAAACACTCATACTAGTAGAGTTTTGAAAGCTTACTGCTACCTTGCTAGTAACATCGCTATAGCTAATCCATGTGGGCTATAGCTATTCTTTAGGATCCAACTGCTCAAATTCATAGCTATTCTTTAGGATCCAGTTGCTCAAATTCATCGGTACCAAACCATCCTGTCACACCACTGACGCTTTCCGAGTCATAATGTACACATAAAAATGCATAACAGCTAATCTAGTCACATGGGAGTACGCTTCCGACAAGATAGAGGAAATATCAGACTACATTAATGTTTACACTGTCCGACAAAGAAGATCCTGGATTAGGGGGCACTGGAATCTCCACTGTTCCTTCAAGCATCTGAACAACTCTCTTAATCGATGGCCTGAGAGAAGGATCTTCTTGAACGCACCAAAGCCCCACCAACACCATTCTTTCCAACTGTTTTGCCTCCACAGCTGTGCTCTCCTGCTGCTCAACTAATTTTGCAAGTCTCCCACGTTGGAGGCAGATGCAAACCCAGTCGGACAACATTATCTGATCGTGATCTGGAACATCCAACTGCAACATTTTCCTGCAGCAGATGACTTCAAGGAGCACCACGCCGAAGCTATAAACATCCACCTTCACAGAAACTGCCGTACTTTTCTGCCACTCGGGCGCCATGTAACCCATGGTGCCACGGGCCAAAGTAAACGTCCTCGTTTGTTCCACCCCGAGCAGTTTCGATATACCAAAGTCAGATATCTTGGGACAGTAATTCTCACCAAGCAAAATATTTTGAGGCTTTATGTCACAATGGATTATATGGGCTCTGCACTCTTCATGCAAATAGAGTATCCCTCTCGCAGTCCCCAAAAGAATCTGAACACGCAGCTCCTAATCAAGACCATTTGTGCCCTTAAACACACGGCTGTCAAGAGATCCGTGGGGCATGTACTCGTACACCAGAATCCTATGGGACCCCTCGTCGCAGAAACCATAGAGTTGAACAAGGTTTTTGTGATGGCTTGCTCCAATAATACCCACCTCCGTTCTGAACTCCTTTTCTCCATCTCGGGTATTATTCTCTCTCTTCAGCTGATCGTCAAGCCTCTTCACAGAAATCGCTCTTCCATCTGATAAAACGCCCTTGTAGACCGTCCCAAAGGTCCCCCTTCCTATTTCTATCTTGAACCCTCCAGTTGCAGCTTCTAGCTCTTGATAACTAAACGCCTTGAGCCCCATCGGATTAACCTTATGGTCCTCTTTCGACGATCTCATCTTGGGTCGGCATATCAACAACCAAACGAACAACACAATTGCTGCAATAACTAAGGAGCAACCCATAAGGCTCATCCCAACAACTGCAAGCCCTTTTCCGTTATTCTCCTTCACTGTTATTACCTTTGGAGGCGGCGGGGGCACAGCTTCAGAAACTCCGCTGTAGACTTTTACATAGGATGTTCTTGTAGGGCTTGCAACGCCATTTCTGAGAGGCATCGCTTTCTTCCAACAATGTCCACCGTCGTCAAGATCGGCATAGATGGCCACTGTGCAGAAGCAATCATCAATGCACGCCTTCTGGCAGGCACTATTGTTTGTTGATTTTATTTCCTGGTAATCGTTTCCAGACCAATCAATCTGCTCAATCGCCACCATTTCTGCGCCGGTCGTACCGCAGTTCTGTAACTGCGATGCGTTCTGAGTGCATCCCTTCGATTGCGTTTCGGTGTCGACGAAGTGGAATCCCGGAGCACAGGAACATTTGTGTGATTGGCCGGAAACTTGGCATATTCCGTTGAGGCCGCAGACTCCATTAACCTCATCAGCACTAGTGGATGCACAAGGATTGTCCTGAGCCAACAGGTATGTGATCATAAACAGATTGATGACACAGATGATGTGGAACAGTTTTCTTCTGAATCCCATTCTCGGAGAACTCACAAAATGAATGAATGGCAAGTTCACGCCGATCGAATATTGGAACGGGGAGTCTACTTTGAAGTGGAAAAACCTATTCTTGCACGGCACGGGAAGGTTGTCTGGAGAGAAAATTTAAGGCTTGGCGTGTCCTTAATGGCGATGAAGGAACCAGGAAATGATGGTTGCTCAGTTGTCTATTCCTGAGCCATTGACTTTACTAGGCTCTGCTTGAATCTCTATCACTATCAGAATACACAGGAAGATGGTTTAACACGGCGTTAAACACGGGTGCGATTAGCGCAATAAAGACGACAGGGCCGTGGTTCTCGGGCAGATGGTGTTAACCATGTGATATCTTTGTAGTCAATATCGATATCTTTGTAGTCAATGCATCAAAATGGCTGTATTTTATAATTTATTAATCATTTGAAATTTGAAAGATAGTGGATTTATAATTTTAATTTAATATTAAATAACAGATTAATATCTATTCTGTCTGCTGATAGACTCTTCCTTTTCTTTTACATCTTTTTTTTTCACTCTCTATTATTAGTCTTTTGTCTTATAGGTGTATATGAGCAATGTTAGTATGCTAATAAAAATCAAATTTAAATAAAGCTTCTACAAACTAAACAAAATCTATAAACTTCAAGATAGACTAAGATGAGCTCTCAATTGAGAACATGAGCCATTAATGGGCTCTCTCAATGAGAAGCTCTCTTGTTGAGTGGCTTTGTCTAAATAGATAGGATGTATGCTCAAGCTTATGCTTCAAAAAGGGTTTCAAATGGAGTTGGAATTTGAGTGTGAGTGTATGGTTTTGATGTAAAATGGCTTCTTAAAATGTCATTATGGCTTTATTTCATGGATTGTGTTCTTTTGCAAAGGGGAAGGATCCAATTTATAGGCAAGAGGCTTGGGAGATTAAGGGCTAAGATGCAAGGATGGGGAAAAACTCATGAAGGGCTCAGATTGCATGAGAGGATATCACATGGATTGTGCTTCTTTACAGCCAATCAGGGAGTGACACATGTCACAGGGTGAGAGGATGGAAGAAAGGGGGAGGATGAGTCAACAAAGGAGGCTCAAGGGATAAAATCTTCATAAAGACCCTCATAATGGCTTGTAAGAGCAATGAAAGGGCTTGGAAGAGTCATTTATGACCTAGTGGGCTTCATAAAGTTTTATGGTTGAGATATTTTGAGGGAGATGAGAGGAATTTTGACTTGAGCTTGATTATGAATGTTTTAAGCTTGCTTATGATTGTGCAAATGATTAGAGGATGGATTATGATAGTTTAGGATTAGCTTAAGGATAGACAAGTGGATGGCATTTAATGAGGGTGGGTGAAGGAAGAGATATTTGTTAACTTTAGTTTGGGTTAGTAAGTCTTAACCCATGTTTAGGGAATGTGACAAGGTTAGGAGGGGATTAGGATTAGGTTTAAAGACATCTTCTAGAAGAGTCTAGACTTTGGATGAGGATAAAAACTTTCTAGAATAGTCTAGAACTTCCTAGGATGAGGATGAAGACTTTCTAGAAGAGTCTAGAACTTCTTAGGATGAGGATAAATTAGATTTTTAGGAGGGTTTGGGTTGAGGAGATATTTATTAAAACTTTTTAAATAAACATGAGGATTAATATTTAATCTTAATTAAATATTTTGAGTTGGGATTAGAGGTAAGAAATGATGAGATTAGCTTTTAATCAAAATTAAAGAAGGATTAGAAGATTTTGGAAGAGGTTAGTGGTCTTAAGGAAATTGGCCAAGTTTTGGGCAAAAAATATTTTTTAAATTTATTTTGAGTTTTTTGGTCAATTTATTAATTAAATAATTAATAAATAAAGAAATAATGTTTAAATAAGATTTAAACATTTTTGGGAGGGATTCCTTAATTAAATATTTTAAATTAAGATAAAGGGATTTATTGACATAAAAATTAATTTATAAATGATGATGTCATCAGAAACTTTTTCAAAAAATAAAATACTTTATTTTCTAAAGGATTTAGGTGTCTACAATAGGGAACTAATGTCCCTCATGCATTAATCTTGGGATGAAAGAAAATCTAAGATTGGAAGTTTGAAATTCTTTTATTAGTCTCTATCGTAGGAGATTAAAGTTTTCGTGTGCATTATTCTCAATTAATCTTTCTTTAAAAACTGTGCCACTAACTTTTAACCTTTGTTTTTGCTCATTTTATTATATGAATTAATTTTTTAGCCTGTTATTTATATTTTTTGATTGGCTGAAACTATTTTTACAAGTAGTATTTTTCTAATGAATTAACAAAATTAATGAAAATTTGCATGTGTGCGCATATGGCATTTAGAAAATAGATTACATGCATCGTTTATCTTTCTACATTTGGGTTGCATGTAAAGACATACTGAAGAAAAGCCTAGACAATTTCTCGCTATTTGTAGGATATCTAATGGTAATATAGATTATGCCTACCAATAAGTTGATATAGAGCTGATTTTTTAGAGGATGAAATTATAAGTCTATTGCTTGGCCTTGAAGCCATCGGTTTCTATTTTTATGGTGATGTTATAGGAGGGTTTTGAGAGTGAAATCAGGGACTATGGTTTGGTGTTGTTTAACTGGGCGCCTCAAGTACTAGTTCTTTCTTGTGCATCTATAGATGTTGTTTTGTGGCTTGCACTCTAGGTTTAATGATTTTTAGCTTGGTTGTTGATTAATTTGGTTGCAGGTTCCAATCGAGTGTCACTAGTCAAATTTAATTTATTTTAAATGTGAATGATTATGAATTCTATTGGCCCAAATTTGTAGCCTCCTTCAAGAGGAGTTTGTAGTGGTAGATTTGGTAATAACATCTGAACATGGGAAAGTTCTAAAGAAAGAAATTACGCATCAGACATATGTATTTCCAGAGGTTTAGGTAGAAACTATAGACAATTATTTTTCCAAATTCTAGTCTGTAGGTTTTGGAAAGGATAGAGATCAAGTAAAATCTCTATAAGATTGCTAAGAAAAGTTACTAGATTAGCCAAAGAGAAAGGTATTTTTCTAACAGCTGGTCGAAAACTTTGTTCTCAAATGGGGAACATTCTTCTTCTCAAAATAAATTACTAAATTAATTACTTTCTTTTATATGTTTGCCTTATAGATCAGTTATTTGTTTTCTTTAGAGATTGATAATTGAACTGAATTTGAATTTTAGCATTTATCATTTTTTAGGATCACAATTTTATTTTTTAATATCAAATTTAGTGAATCTCTAAAATCTAAAAATCATTTTATTTTTAAATTATTTATCAATCATTAAAATTCTATTGTTTCAATTTTGCTAGAGGTAAAAGTAATTTTAAGATACATAAAATTATGAAATTAAACCTCCAACTTCCAACTTCCAACTTCCCAAATTTGAAGCTTCCAATTTCATTCTGGAAGCTTTCTATGACACTCTCTTCTACCCTGCCCACTTGCATGTCTCCATTGACGAACATGGTAATATGTGTCTGACAATAACAGGTGTCTCTTTGCCTTAAGAGAGACCAGAGTTGATTTAGTGCCTCTTGTTTTTGGGGGTTATTTGTGCTTGGATGAAGAAGAGGACGAATGCTCAGAATCATTGAGTAGCGCTTCGGGGGATCAAATCCCACTGACACCCACTTTTGGTCAATCCTTATCAAAGGAAGAAAAAACCCTCTTTGAAATCAACATCCCTTCCCCCTTCCCTACCACCCTCCACTAGTAGTACTTACAAACGCCTAGAAGCATTGATTCAGTCTTTTCCACACTTGCAAAGTATATATCCGTGCCTAATGTCATTTTTTTTTTTCAGTTGGAAAATAATTCAAAGGTCTACCTAAAAAGGGTGCTCAAATTTCCTGCTCTAAGAAAGATTTCTCGTCATTGTTGAGTCTAGATCTACAAGAATTTTGTTCAACTTTCCTATTCCCAAATGTAACATAGGACTCCAAAGAAACACTTTGATCTGCGCTTTGCTCAAACCCTGACTAGAGTTAAGTTTAAAAGCAATATTTTATCTCACTTGAGTGAATTTTGATGACTCGAGTAAGTTGATACGATCGATGCTTGGGTTCCAAATGTGAAATGTATGGGTGACTTCTATTAATAAAAAAAAAAACTTGAAAGATCATTTGCCAACTTTCCTACCTAGATGACCTGGATTAAAAATGTGTGAAGAAACTTGTAGAACTATGGGTAGATTAAGTCAAAAATAAAATATAAATAATGAATTTATCTCATGATTTCTCAAAAATTTAATTTATAAAATATTCTTCAAATTACAATTTTTATAATGAGAGAATTGTCACATCTGAGTATTATTGCTATTATAATTTTTCATTGAGCTTATATTTTTATTTAATTATTGAAAATTAATTAATTATATATAGAATATTACTTACATTCAAAATTAATATATTAAAGACAATTTCCAACTATAAATTATAGTCAAATGGTAATTTTTTTAAATTAGAATTTTCAATGAATGGATAATTAATAAAATTATCATTTAAAATTGTGATTTCTTATAAATATTTATACTTATACTGATTAAATAATTATTTATATTTTTATATTAAATGATATATAAGCTTAAATCAATATCAATATATAATCAAATTTTAATTAATAATTAATTATAATATGTTAAAAAACTGTAATATCATATATGATTGACCAATTAATTTAAATTAATAATAAATTAGAAGTTGTATCTATATTTAAAATTTCAAAAATAATATAAATCAAATTACATAACATTCTTTATATTTTAATCTTGAAGTAGATAACACAGTAAGTTGTATTGCCTAAAACATAAATCTTATCAATGGAACACTTAGAAGTTTACAAAAAGTTCCTTTGACAAATCTGAGCTGAGACAATGTACTATTCAATAAGTCGATGGACAAATGTTTATGATATGTCCATGCCATGAAGTTGCTACCCATCAAATGGAACATGGGGGCAAGGTTCACTATGTTCTAACCAAAGAAATAAAAAATAAAACTTCTCTCTCTTGCAAAAAGGCAAGGACTCTAGCTCTTTTCAAAGCTCTTATTTAAAAAATATTTTATGCACATGAATTTCAATATTTTTATTGGTTCTTATCAATTGCGGTGGGATTAAGGCATTTTAATTTTTTTGCCAAAAATATTTTTAATATATTTTATTTTATGTCAGTGAAGCCTGCTAGTGCAAGGTCTATCATATGTATGAGTAAAAGGCACCTTTCTCAATATCCATGAGAGCCAAGCTATCACCAAGCATTTTAATTAAAATAATAATAAAAATTGTACAGAGAAAAGGATAAGACATATTTTCACCATTTTTTTTTATAGGTAACAAGTTCTATGTATTATGTAAATAAAGATCATGCTTACAAAGATATGCCATTATATAAAGTGGCCATTAACACATAAGCAATCCTAACTTCCCTTCCCCATTGACGCTTGATAGTCAATATTTACAAGGGGCATAAACAATCATAAAAAAAAAAGACCAGATTAAAAAAGATTCAAAATGTAGTATGATGCATCAACTTCTAGGATTCATAGCTTTTGACTCAGATATGGGTTTTGGCTAAAATTTTATAGGCAATTGCATGAGGAGTTATTTGGACTGCAAATGGAGCTCAGCACAATAGGTGGCCATTTTGACATTTTTCTAGGAGCTTGAAATATTGTCTTGACCTCTGAAATTGGATTTTTGTGTTTTTTTTCTAGTTTTTTAGAAAGTTGTTTTTTTAATAAATCTGAAATCATATTCTTGATTTTGTAGATTAGTTGGCAATTCATCTTGCTTTAGTTGGGGGCTTTTCTTGGAAAAATTTGGGATTCATAGGATGGGTTTTGAAAATTACCAAAAATAGAAAAATCTGCCAAATATGGTCATTTTTGAATTTGTAATAAGCAGTGGTTTTCTTTCATTGTAAGATATAGTAGAGTTGGAGACGTTTAATGAAGAGTTTGGTATTTTGAGAATCTATGTTGTGTTAATATTTCTAAGTTACTAATTTGAAGGGTTTGGGCTACATCATTTGGTATCAAAGTGGGAAGATGGCTAGGAGAGGAAGAGGAGGTGTCACTCTAATGCAAAGATATATGTTGGATATGCAAAGGCAGATTGAACGAATAAATGAGCTAATGGATAATCAAGGAAGATAGGTAGCACAAGGAGAGGACAAATCAAATGAAGAGATAAATTGAAGAGGTGCTAATCAAGATGAAGAAAATGAAGAAGAACCCTTGGAAGAGTTGAGCTATGAAGATAGAGTGCTTTGGGCTTTAGACGAAAAAAATAAAGGGATCAAGATCAAAGTTTCAGACTATGTTGGTAGTCTTAAGCCATAAGAGTTGATAGACTAACTAATTAAGATGCGTAAATTTTTTGAATGGAAGCCTATGGTGGAGGAAAAGAAGATGAAGTTTTCCTACACAAAATTAAAAGGACATGCAATGATATGGTGGAATCACCTCCAAAAGGAATGAACCAGAAAACAAAAGGAAAAGATTAAAACATGGAGCAAGATGGAGAAAAAGATTTGGGAAAAGTTCTTATGCTTGGATTACTCACATACCTTGTTTCGTAACTTCCAAAATTTGAAGCAAAATTTGTCTTATGTACAAGAGTACACAAATGAGTTCTATAAGTTATCCATGAGAATAGAGCATCAAGAAGAAGATAAGCACATAGTTGCTAGGTATATGAATGGTGTCAAATTCTCTATCCAAGATGAGTTGAGCATATATCATGTTAATAGTATGGAGGAAGCCTACCAATTATCTCTAAATGCTGAAGAAAAGAAAAATCAATAGTACAATCAAAGGAATAGTGGAGGAAGAAAGGGCCCCTCAACACTATTTCGACAAGGTTCTAACTATGGCTGTGGAGAATCCTCCCAAGGATTCAAAAGACATACAGATTCCAGACTAGATCCCACAAAATAGGAAAGAGGACGAGGATTTCAATGAGGATGAGGTTATGGTAGCAAAAGAGGATGGGAAAACTAACAAAGGCCCTTTACCTATTTCAAATGTAGAGAAGAAGGACATAGAGCCTTTGAATGCTCAAATTATAACATGCCATAAATAGATTAAGGAAGACAGCCTAGTGTGAACCTAGCTCAGGTAGAAGAGGAGCAAGAAGTTTCACTAGATGTGGGAGAACCCATCATAATGAGGAGATCAATGATCATTCTAGAAAAAAATGAAGTTCCTGAAATGAACTGTGATGATTTGTGGCTCCGAACCAACAAATTTTAGAACTAGATGCACTTCAAGTGAAAAGGTATGTCAAGTTATTGTTGATGGGGGGTAAGTGCACCAAGTTGTGGTGCCAAAAAGGTGACACCATTTTTATTTTTTTAAATTTTCAATAGCACATATGCACTATGGCTTGGGTAACTTGAGCCACACTTTAAAAAAAACCTAATTTTTATAAATGGGTTGCATATTGCATCCCATTCATTTTAACTCTTTTTTGCTACTTCTCCTTGCTACAATGTGTACATGGCTTGCAACAATACCAGTTTTTTGCCACCCACCTTGCCAATATGCCTCCTCATCATTGAAGTTCAAGATCACGAGCACACCATATGTTATCTTTCTTTTTGCATTGTTTTATATGTTTTTTATATTGTTTTGTAGGTTCTTTTCAAATTTTCTTTAAATTTGATTATTTATTTAGATTTCAATTGATTTCTTATAAGGAACTATGAATAATGAACCTACACATCCCCAAGAAGGTCAAAACCAAAACCCTCAACAAGATCCAAACCAAAACCCTTAAGAAGATCAAAACCAAAACCCTGCACAACAAGAACACCAAATCCCACAACTTGAACCAATTGCAAGACCTCCTCCTGACACACAAGAAAACATTTTAAATGAAATAGAAAGAGGCAAAATTGAATTAGAGGCACTCATTGGTAGGTTGAAATCTTGTGGACAAATCAATCTAATGAGAGCTCAATTGGCATTCTCCCTCAAGTCCATTAAGACCCACATAGCTTCTATTAGTGGTTAGTTAGATGTTTGGTGGGTTAAGAGGGATGAACAAAAAATATATTATGAAAATAAATTATCATATCAAGATGTTAAAAAAAAAGATATACCAAAAGGTAGGATTTGTGCATTATTTAGAAAGCTTGGTGAACAAGATACTGTTAGAGAGGGTACTAAACGGTTCCCCATCCATTGGTGCATACACAATGGGATTAGAAATAATTTTTGGGATAGATGGTGGATGGTTTTTGATGCCACTCCTTGCAATAATCATGAGGTCCCAATGTATTTCTTAAGGAAATTGTATTGTGAGTTTGTCATTGGGGAGATCCCCAATTATTTTGATATATTAGACTCTCAGGGTAGAGGTGGGGGGTCATCATTTGAGAGGCCGGGGGCACATCATGACCCTAATGTAGTTAGGGCACCTGTGGTCAAGCTACAGGGTGAGCATGTGACTATTCCTTTAGTTGTGAAGGAACATGTAGAATCCAACACTCTAGGGACTATTAGAGTTTTGATGCAGACCCTCATTCATTGCATGAGTCCATTAGTTGAGGAGGAGTCTTTTGCATGTCGCGGTCACATGTGCACATCATGCAGATCCTTATGCACATTTGACAGTCATGTTGAAGATGGTGCAGATGATGGGTTAGTGACTGATCAGTTCCTGCATGAGACATTTGGCATTGATACACAGGTAAATTATAATTGTAATAAACTAATTTGATCACATTTCATACATGTATAGTGAATGAATAATTAATTAGCATGTATTGACATTGTTCAAAATTCAAAGTCTGAGTGTTGGTAGCCCTAGTAGTGATCCCTCGGCCTCATTTTTCATCTCCTCGACAAGTCCAGAGGTATGTATCGATTTAATCATTTAAATGAATACATATATTTATTAAGTAATCATATGAAGGATTGACAAAAAAATTTATGCATGTGCATCAGTTCTCTACAGGACCATTGACATTCACTACAGAATCTGAGCCTAGATGTGACACAAGCTTTGCAGAGGTACATTTCTTTCATGTTAATTTAATTCATTTGATTATATTTGTTTCATGTTTCATGTTACATTTAACATGTATTTTATGACATGCAGCTCTTGACATCTAAGACTCCTCCTCATCTTCAACAGTTCATCGATCGTGGAGTGGTTGTAGCTATGGCTAGTTCATAGCCATTAACTGAGGTATGAAAGAATTTTTCATGGTTTTAGTTGTTGCTTATAATAGTTAGTATTGGAATTTCTAATTTTATTTATAAGTTATTATATTGATTCAATTATTGTAGGGTCTTATCACACCCGATCATCCACAAGCTTTCGAGGTGGACTTGTAGAGCGACTATATGATGGCAGTAAGAAAATAATTAATTTTGTGTGTACATATATTTGATCTAAATGTATAATAATTATTGATTCATATATACTATGTTTGTATCAGCTTGAGTTAGAGAAGAGCCTCAACAAGAAGACGAGTGAGCATGTGAGGAAGACCCCATCATCGCCACCATCTCCCTCCACACGATGGTCGAAGACCTCTAGAGATTTGTTTCCTTCCCCTCTTGGGAAGTAGAAGATATAGTTGATAGACATACATGTATAGGCATCAACGAACATATATGTTGGATTTTATGTCAGTGGACATATTCAATATACATTTGATGTATATATGACATTTTATATTTGATGTATGACATTGATGCATGACATTATTAGACTTATGACATTATTGGTTAATATATGATATGTTTGTTCATGTACGACATTATTGGTTATCATAATATATTATGTGTTTGTTAATGTATGACATTATTGGTTATCATTTTATATTATATTTTTTTCCATGTATGACATTATTGGTTATCTAATGCAGAGCCCTCCATTATCACCTTAAGTAGGCTAACTCAACTCGAGGATTCAACAAGAAACTTGGAATCAATCCTACTCAAAGGTCAAATGGAGTTCTCTGAATTTTTAAATCACTCCCACAACCATACCAATCAAGTTCACCTTCCCACTTCCTTATTCCAAACTCTCAAGTAGTAATACCATTCTAGGCCACCTAGTGTATCTAGTGCCTCCAACATACCAAAACTCAATCCAGACCTCATACACTGATCTTAACACCTTAGACCATCTTAAAACAAGTCCCCATAAACTTCCATCCTCTCATCTTTCATCATTCTTCTATTACAGCCTTTCTAGACCTACTTATTAGCCCTTCTCAACCTAAAATCAACATTTAATTCCCAAAATTCTCAAACAACCTATCAATTTTTTGACACTTTTAGATACCCTTTTTGGAGTTATTGAATGAATAACAACCTTAGGTTCCCACCATGTGATTGGCGAACACTTTCATCACCCACTACCTCTTCAATTAGGCCTAATTAACCCTTGCCTAACAAAGAAACTCCTATACCCCTTTACTTCCAAGACTCCCCAACCAAAATAGTCTCTCTAGACCTTTTTAGGACTTAGTATTATCAAACTTCCAAGGTCCCACCAGTCATCAAACTCATTTCCTAACAAACCTTTGTTTCTAGGGTCATTGATTGAGGGTTTTAGAGATTACACTCTTCCCTACAATACACCACCTCAACACTAGTTCTATCACCAAAAAATGCACCCCAATAGATCATTTGAACCATCATTTACCTTCTCCATCCATTAGTTCATTCCCAGCTATGACTGGTGTGGGACTGGTTTCCATTAATTAGTAATTTCCCACCATTTTTGGTGCTTCAAACACTTATTCTTCAATCCTTGCACATGTTTATTGTATCAAAAGGATTTATTTTACATTTGATTCACCACACCAATCACAAAAGACACATTCATGGGTGATTCAAAACATTTTATGAAAACCTTGCACTAATGACTATCTACAATCACAATACAAACATAGTTACGTTTAACAATGAATTCCTTAGTCTTGTCACCAACAAAAAAAAATCAAAGAATTAAAATAACTTGTATATGAAACCAAAATAATAATTTTCACATTGAGATCTACTTAATATCACATTGACAAGTATGTTTGCAGTCTATCTATACTAACTGTACCCTAGCGGAGACCTCCAAAATTGCAGAGAATTAAGTTTTATTGCTCATAAACTTTGTTTTTAGTCTCATACATTATGAATCATATTCCTCTCCACACCACCCCATGGATTCCATCCAAAATAGACATAAAACTCCAAAACCAACTGAGAATAACCACTA
Organism: Cupressus sempervirens; assembly: GCA_028749045.1. Lineage (NCBI taxonomy): Eukaryota > Viridiplantae > Streptophyta > Pinopsida > Cupressales > Cupressaceae > Cupressus > Cupressus sempervirens. Next base: position 392,931,361 of record CM053789.1, on the reverse strand, counting down.
ACTACTTCTAACTACCCCCAACAGTCATAACTAACTATTCACTAACAAAACATATGAAAATGTTGTCAAGTTCACAACAAAGTTGTCAAATCGACAACTCAACATTTCTAAACTAGTCTAAAGACTCTAAAAAGGTTTTAAAGAAAACCTTTACTAACTTCTTACTTCTACTCCCTAATCCCATCCTTTAGCCATTTGTGGCTATATTGACAATATTTTGTCCATTTTGTAATTTACATCTTTTTGTGCAACATTTATGGATATTTTGTATATTAACCTTGAATGACCTATTACTCCTCCATACTATGACTTTGATGAACCAAATACATTACAATTGACTATGCCATTAACATTAAATGACTTTTAACTCCTTAAACCTCACTTGTGCCATTTTGGCCTAAGTTTTCCCATTCTTGGCAATGTATTACAAATTTGACAATTTCATGCTTCCCTTACATTTTGATGGCTTCAATAGCCATGGTTCATCATCAAATGACTTTACATATTTTTATTAGGCATTGATTGCCTTTCATACCTTAATGGTCTCCTTCATAGGTCCTGGTGTACCCTGTAGTTTCATGTGTCCACTTGGTGCCCCTGCACCATTATCATAATATATTATATGTTCCTTCATGTATGACATTATTGGTTAACATAATACATTATATGTTCATTCATGGATGACATTATTGGTTATCATAATATATTATATGTTTGTTCATGTATGACATTGTTGGTTATCATAATAAATTATGAGGTTGCATGGGTACTTGTACCCACACCCCTGGTACTCGTAGCCACGTACTCAAGTATCGAGTACTCAGTGGAGAGCATCATAGCTAAGGACCTTGATTGAGATTTTGGAATTTTTTTTTGGTTTTTTATTTGTGTATCAGCTCGTTACTTATGAGGCTTAATTCAATACCTAATCGGTTTGAAACTTTGATAGGATATTGATTAACAATAAACTTTATCACTGTTTAAGCATAAGTTTATCATTTCCAATATGCCATCATCATATGATTTATGATCTTGTTCATGTTTAAATTTTTCCTTCTCTATTATTTGTTTATCAAGCTTAATTCAATACATAACCAGTTTGAATTTTTGATACAATATTGATTAGCAATAAACTTTAGTGTTCAAGCCAAAAATTTATCATTTGCAATATGACATTGTCACATGATTTATGATCTTCTTGTTCATGTTTAAAGCCTGCCTTCTATGTTATGCATCTAAACATTTATCATAAATTATTATTACAAACATATAACAAATCTGAAACTGAAAACAATACATTACATTTGCAAACTTTATCATTGTTCTTGATTTGAAAAATCATTGTAATGACTCATAAATTCAGGTTTTCTATAAATATAAAAGTATAATTAAAAATAAAGTTTGACATACCCAAGTAACCCCATCCCCTATTATAAAAAATAGCTATACCCATACTTGTACCCATACACGTACCCTAAGTACCCCAAGTACCGCCGTCCTCGTGTAACCTTGCATATTATATGTGGATCTTGGTGTTTTCTATACACCTATGTGGTCTATAGGATCTCTTTCTACTTAGAACATCCGCTGACCTTGCCCAACCTCCTTAATGGAAGCTTAATGTGTGGTAATTTTTAATGAATATAGGATCTGGGACATTGGAGTTGTCAGATAGAAGTTTTATGTTTCATGAGGACCCTTTAATGTATCCAGCTAATTTTATTTTCAGCACCACCCACTGAGAAAATTATTGTGCACCCACTTGCATGGGAACAGTGCTTAGTTTAGGTTTCTTAATCTCTCCACACAACATTCAAACCTCCTGCAACAATTTTTCAATTTATCAGTTAAATTTTATTTGAAAAATATTACTGCACCAAAGTTACTATATGGGGAAAAACTCTTCAAACATTTGAGCAGATGCTACAAATTTGTCATACCCTTGTTTTATTTGGGGTCAAGGATAGTGCTTGGAGGACATGCACATTGAGTGGACTAAATGTTAGCAGAAGCATAATTATGAATGACAGAGGCTAAGAACCATATCAAGTTGGAGAAGATGAGGGGAAAACAAATAATAGAATAAGTTAGATGTTAAACTTTAACTGCAATGCATAGTATTATTATCCAAGAGGTAAAATTTTAGATGTTGTACATATTGGTGCCTAATCTATTCCCCTAATCTACCACTAAGCTAGCTCCTAGAGAATGGTAGGGCTAGATATGTCACTGCAACTGATTGTAGTTAGAAAATATGTCAGGACAGGTGCCACTGGATGTGTGTGGCAAGTTTTTAGAAGACTTACATTGTCATGTTTCTCTAATGTGTTCTATACGTGATGATTGTGTTGTTGACAGAGAAACAGAGGGCTTATCTTAGTACAAATAGAGTTATGTATCCCTGAGTCCCCCAAACCCTTGAGAAGCATTAATACCCATTGTGTCCAATTACAGAATGAGACGTGGAGATTTCTAAGAAATTTGCACTTTTGTCTACTGCTATCCTTTGGAAGGAACTTTTTGTGCTTCCATCATTAGGAAGAGGGTGTCTCTTGTTGGCAAACTTAGACATTGATTGTTGATGATCTAGTTACTATTGGTTGAGGTGGCACATAGAGGATTGAGCTCAATCGAAAATAGAGCCTTTGTAGCATTGTAGATTTCAATAGAGGTGGCTAGTAATGGTGTGAGAGCTTTGAATAGAAAAAAAGGTGCATAACAAGCTAGGTAGGAAGATTGAGCTCAAAGGTGGTGTATAATCCTACTTACTTGGTGATGTTATAGTGCTCACAATGCAGTGGACAAGCTTATGGTGCTACCTGTACTTGGTAGTTATGTTCTACGGAATGGTTTGCATATATTGTTGTATTTGTTTAATCTATGTGATGAATTCGATGGCTTTGCCAGCTTCATCTTAAGATAGAGTAATTGATGCTAAGGATAGTAGCATGGGATAAGCCCTGTTATTCAATTATAGAAGTTGAAATTGGAGTAACATGGAAAGGGTTGTGGTTTTTAGAGTTGGGAAGACCTTTTCCATAGTTGTGCTTGATGAAAAGTAAGCTTCCATCCCATGCGTGCTTCTTGAAGTAGCACATTTGAAGAAGGTGCAATATTAATCCTTTTACTGAAGGAAGTAGATCAACTTTGTGCCCATCAATGATCAAATTTCCATGTAGGGGTATCTCAAAAACACGGGGGATTGGTTAGAGATGATGGTACTTTGACTTTGTTAGCAACTCAACAACATAAGTTTCACAAGTCCATATTCAGCGGTAAAAACTATAGTTGTTGTTCTCTTATCTAAAAAAATTTGCAAGTTGTGAGCATCTAGTATTGGCCATGTCACATCTCCTTAGCATAGGATTTGTCTGCCCCATAATGAATAGCTATTGTTGAATCACTTCTGACTTTTTCCATAATTTACCCACCAATCCATTATCTCAACATATGCCTTGAAGGGAAGGGCAATGTTTCATAAAATATGTTGGTTGATCATCATTTCTATGACTAGGACTTTGTTCTGTTCTTCTATTATTCCCATTCTATCTGCTTAGTATATAATTTCCTCTATGTTTTGCACATGTGTTTACATATTGCTCCAAATCTATCACCATCCTCCTCTTTATTTTGACCTAATTTCACACCATGTTTTCAAGCTTCCATTATTCAAATAGTTGTTTACATTTGTAGTTTGGATCTGATACCATGTTAAATTCCAAAGATTAGGCTTAGCATGCCCGAGAACGTTTGAGCACTCAATATGATAGGATGAGGTTGGGGATAGGGTTTACCTAGCCACCTGGAGTTAACAAAATAGACAGTTCGATCCCACGACGAAAGGTAAGAGAGATTTTGTAGTTGGCAACTTTATACTGGCCAACACTACAAGTTTCAGCATCACTTGAGATGGCATCACAAAATATGATCTCTAAAAAGTGAGAGAGGTTACTATAGGTCTCTTCAAAATAGTCCTATAGGAATGGGAATTGTATCCATACCTTGCACGAGCTCTAAGATATGCCCCATCAACGATTGCTACACTATGGCATTTAGTGACCTGTAGGGACGTTTCGATTCGGCATGCCTGAAAATGTTTGAGTTCTTAATGGGATGGGATGAGGTTGGGGATAGGGTTTACCTAGCCACCCAGATGTAATGGAAAAGATAGTTTGATCCCACAATGAAAGGTGAGAGAGATTTGGCAGTTGGCAACTTTGTACTGGCCAACACTACAAGTTTCAACATCACCCGAGGTGGCATCGCAAAATCAAAATAGAGTATGATCTCCAAAAAGTGAGAGAGATTATTGTAGGTCTCTACAAAATGGTCCTATAGGAACTAGAATTGCATCCATATCTTGCACAAGCTCCGAGATATTCCCCATCAAAGATTGTTGCCCTATGGCATTTAGTGACCCTTAGGGATGTTTCGATTTGGCGTGCCCGTGAATGTTTGAGAACTCAATGGGATAGAATGAGGTTGGGGTTAGGGTTTACCCAGCCACCTAGACCTAATGGAATAGGCAGCTTAGTCCCGCGACAAAAGGTGAGAGAGATTTGATAGTTGACAACTTTGTACTGGCCAACACTACAAGTTTCAGCATCACCCGAGATGGCATTGCAAAATCAAAATGGAGTATGATCTCCAAAAAGTGAGAGAATTTTTTGTAGCTCTCTGCAACATGGTCCTATATGAACTATAATCACATCCATACCTCGCACGAGCTTTGAGATATGCCCTATCAAAGATCGCTGCGGTATGGCATTTACTGACCCTTAGGTACATTTTAGTTTGATGTGTCTCAGAACATTAAAGAACTCAACAAGATGGAACAAGGTTGGGGATAAAAGGTGAGAGAGATTTGGCAGTTGGAAAATTTGTACTAGCCACTTGGAGCTAACAGAATAGACAGTTCAATCCCACGATAAAAGGTGGGAGAGATTTGGCAGTTGGCAACTTTGTACTAGCCAACACTACAAGTTTCAACATCACCCAAGATGGCGTCGCAAAATCAATGGAGTAAGATCTCAAAAAAGAGAGAGAGGTTATTGTAAGTCTCTACAACATGGTCCTATAAGAACTAGAATCACATCCATACCTTGCACAAGCTCTGAGATATGCCCCGTCAAAGATCGCTACCCTATGACATTTAGTGACCCTTAGGGATGTTTCGGTTTGGTGTGCCCGAGAATGTTCAAGCACTGAATGGTATGGGACAAGATTGGGGATAGGGTTTACCTAGTCACCTGAACCTAACATAATAGATAGTTCGATCCCATGACCTTTTTCCACTAAGTTGCAAATTTGAGCAACTTTTACAACTTTCAACAATGCAACTTTGCAAAAAAAATGCAATTTTTACATTTTTCACTTGATTCCAATTCTATGATTTGGAAAATATTTGGAAACACTAGAATAACTTATTTCCAAATACTCAGCCCTTCACCAATTCCCAAAATCCTGCAAAGTTGTTAGCATTTTTGCAACTTTGCTCTGACAACTTTTGCAATTTTTTGCAATTTTTGACATCTTAATTCCTAGATGCCTAAAACTTAACCTAATGACCCTAAGGACCTTTATAACCTTCTAAGAAATATAAAAATCCTCTTTTCCTTGAAAAATCACCTATATTGCTCATTTTTATGCCTAAAAAGTGGCCCATAGTGTAATAGCAAAGACTTGGTCCAAAACAACCATACCTCATCTTTTGATATGTTATAGAGGAGTGAAATGGGTATCATAATCTTCAATTTATTTTCTTGATGTTATGAAAAAATGTGGAGAAAAATGAAAGAGTACAACATTTTATGTTAGTGTTTGTATTGGAATTATCATTGTTTCCTTAGCTAGTGTTTTTCATGAGTTAGAGTATAATAATCTATCTTTTGTTATGATTGAGTTCAATATTTTAGTGTTCTTGTTGATTAGTGTTGAAATTGATTTGGGATTTGAGTTAGTGATGATATGAAGGCTCTAAATGGTATTCATGCTTCTTATTGGTGTTCTTAGATCACATTGATTGAGGAGACCAAATATATTGTATGCATTTTATGAATAAGTAGAAGTTGTGCTTCATTGGATTTGTCTAGGTATTTGAGATGTTTATCTTTTTGGTTGTAGCGGACATTATGTCCACTCTTTTGTAATTAAGATTATATCAGTGAACCCAACTAAAGGCAAAATCTAAGATTTATTCTAAGAAATGTGCTCAATTAAAAAAACTTCCTCAACTAAAGGTAAGTTCCTCAACCATGCTCATGAGTTCATCATCTCATTGTCTCAATCCAATATATTCAAACTCTAATACTCTCCTGGGTTGCCTAGTGCACCTAGTGCCTCCAACATACCAAATATCCAATCAAGCTTCCCGCACTGACCCTAATACCTTGGATAACCTTTTCAAGGCCTATCTACCATGATCCAACTCTTCACCATGGTGTAGAGGACCTAGCCCTCTTTATTTTCATGATGTAATAAGGATCTCCCTATGACCCATCCACCTTGTAATGGACACAAGACCCCACGGTGCAACTATAAGCCTTGGGCATCAATTGGTCCAATAAGTAGATTTTTGGTCATTTTTATGTTTTCTAGGTATGTATAGGTGTTTAGAACATTAATAAGGTTTCCGGAGTGAGTAAATTCCATTTGCAAACATTCATGCAATAAAACTTGTCATAAGCGCAAAATTGCTAAAAAGTTGCTTAGCAACTTTTGCATTTTTGTTGACAACTTTTTGAAATGTAACTTCCAATGGTTCAAAATTGTCAGGGGTGGTTAAAACTATTGGAAATGGCCTATTTAGGCTCAAATCATCCGAGGATGTGAAGATTCAATTTTATTTTGCTCCCAAAATCAATAAAATTTGCTAATTTCCTATGTAATTACTAGTTTTTTTTGTACATTATGGAATATAAGGTCTATAGGATGATCTTTGGACTTTGAGAAGTTGAAGCTATCTTTTTAGAAGATTTTGGTGTTGGTTTGGAGTTTTCATCATTTACCTTGCAAAAGTTATCAAATTTTTTGGGTTACTGGTTTGTGAAACCCTTAATTTTAGGGTTTGGTCATAAAAATGACCCTAACTTGAGTTCCTACTGGTGGATTGCTTTCTTGCCTAGTATTGATCAAGTTAGGGATGTACTCTATTAGATTTTGGTAGTTTGGGAGCAGGAAGTTGTGTTGGTGAGTTTTGGGGATGAGCCCTAGGTCAAATATTCCCATGTATTTGACCTTTGTTTTGGAGAAATTCGAGTGCATAGAGTGATGGAAAGGGTTTGAGGACTTGATGTTTTAACAAAGTTCCCTTTTTTTAGCCTAAAGAACAACCTAGAAGTGGAGACTAGATTCCATGCACCCATTTTTGACCACTTGCCTTGAAAACCAAGCCTAAAGTAGCTAATTAGGTTTGTGTACTTGGTTGTGGTTAGTATATGTTGGAGTGAAGTTGGTCCTTGAAACTCTGAAGTTAGTAAGAACTAGGAAAAGGGTGCTTAAATCTATAATTTATTCCTCAAGTCCTTTGGTGAGTTTTAGTGTTATTGGTCAAAATCAACATTAGGAGACCTAATAGGCTTCTAGGTCTAATCTTGCAAATCTGGTTGAGGGTTTTTGGGAGTGCAACCAATAGTGGATTTACCTTATTTAGGTTGAGTCTAAGTTGTTCCAAGCATTTGCTAGAAGTTTTAAAGCTTAGAACAACAAAATCCCTATTTTTCCCATTTTGAGGGAGTTGGCTCTATTTGCTCAAGTTGGGTTTATATTAGCTTTGTGTCTTTCTTGGAGTGGTGAGACTTGAAACTTTCCTCAATGATTTCTAGGAAGGATATACACTTTTGATAGTATAACATAACATCAGTTCAACCCTTGGAGCAAATTTGAGGGTTTTGTGAGATTTGGCTTATTTGTTGGCTTCCATTGTAGGCTAAAGGGTAGACCTCGGGCTTCTTTGGTGATTTTGGCTTGTAGTGATGCTATCTACATCACTATAGTAATAATAGGATCAAATTGGTCCTAATGTGAGGTTAGATAGGTTAGAAGAGCCTCACAATGCAATATTGCTCCTAATTGCTCATTTGGCTCAATAGAGCATTTTTGGGTTTTGAGGGCCAAATAAGGTAATAAATTGTTTTAGGGTCATTATTAGGTGTCTTGGATCCATCTTAGGCCTTTTGAAAAGTTTGGTAGCAAATAGAGCAAGTTTGGGTAAAAATTTTGCAAAATTGCAAAAATTGCTCATTTCTTGCAAAGTTGTCATTGACAACTTTTGCAACTTTTATGCAAAAAGAGAAACTTCTTTGTGGGAGCCCTTAAAACACTAAAGTAGTTGTAAATGTACATTCTAATCCTATATAAGGTTGAACTCAACCTTTTCAAGGGGTTGGAAGAAGGAAAAATGACAATGTATGGATTGTAATCAACATTTTGTTTATTATAGCAGTCACTTGCTTTGAGTGTTTTTTCCATGCTTTGTAAAGATCAGACTTAGGGTTTTTTGAGTTGGAAGTTTTAGTGGTTTTTTTTCTTCATTTTTTTTTAAAGTTTCTTAGTTGTTATAGAAATTTTGGTGTGTTCAAATAAAATATTTTGAAAGTTAGTAGGTTGCTGTTTTGAACTAGGCAACCAAACAAAAATGGAGTCTTAGGGCCACTTCCCACCGTATGAAATGTATGGCCTCTTGGGATTTGGAACTAGACTCCTTGTACATTATGTATAGCAATGGAGAGCCCATGGGAAGTACAACAAGCATTTTTAGCGTGATGCCCTAGGAAAGCAAACCATGGTTGGTTAGGGATCACAAATCTAAAAAAGAACATTTGGAGTGGATTGAAAGGTCTGATTCTTCAATCCAAGAACATGGTAAGTATATGGTAAGTCTTTGTTTCCAATAATTTGGTTTGCAGGATGATGTCTTCTTACATACTTTGCCAATACTAGTTCTTTGCTTGTTTGCATGTTGTCTCTTTCAAAATCTGAATCTTCATGTGTATCTTCATCAGATATTTCTTCATTTCCTTCCCATTGACAGTTCTCAGAATCTGAATGAAAATTCTCTATATGCTACAGCTCGGCTTCTGAATGTGTCTGCTTCTCGGCATTCACTGTCTGTGACTTGACAGATACTAGATATTGTTGCTGATTGTCATTCTGAGTTGCAACTTTACCATTATTAGGTACACCTTCATAAAAGTATACAAAGGTCTTGTATTCTTCTACTTTCTTGGTGTTCTCAACACTTTGAACTTCTACAAGCTCATCAAATTTCACATTTGTGCTTTCTACTACTTTGTTAGTATTAACATTCAAGCACTTATAAGCTTTTCTTCTAGTAGAATAACCAAGAAATGTGCCTTCCTCACTCTTTGCATCAAATTTTCCATTTCTAGACTCTTTATATGTATAGCATTTGCATCCAAATATTTTGAAATGTTTTACATTAGGAGAATGCCCATACCATAATTCAAAAGGTGTTGCATTTGTACCTTTCTTGACTTGAACTTTGTTGAGTGTGTAGACTGTAGTACTTACAGCTTCTCTCCAATACTCGAGAGCAACATTTTTCTCCATCATTAAGGTTCTAGCGCACTCAATAACTAATCTATTCCTTCTTTCTGCTATACCATTCTGAGGTGGAGTTCTAGGTGTTGATGTCTCCCTTTTGATTCCTCTTTCATTACAGAATTCTTCAAATTCTCTTGATGTGAATTCACCTCCTCTATTAGATTTGAGACATTTTAGGCTCTTTCCAGTCTCTTTCTCAACTCTAGGAAAGTACCATTTAAACATTTGGAACACATCTGATTTTTGTTTCAGGAACATGATTGTCATCATCCTTGAATAGTCATGCACAAATAACATCATGTATCTATCACCTTTGTAGCTTTGTACTTCAATAGGACCACACAAGTTAGTATGAACTAACTCTAATACTTCATTAGAAGTATAAGCCTTGCTTTTGAAAGTTGACTTGGTCATCTTCCCTAGTTGGCATTGTTTGCACATGGTGTTATCAGGCTTCTTCAACTTTGGTAGACCTCTAACTTTCTTCATTTTTCTAATGCTTATTAGATTGTCAAAATTTACATAACATAGCCTTTTGTGCCATAACCATACATCATTAGTTTTAACAATGAGACAAGAAGTACCTTTCATGTCTAGGTAGAACAAATTACTCCTAGTCTGGTCACCTTTTCCTATTAGACTTCCTTTAGAATCATAGATCTTGGCAATTCCATTTTTAAATTCAACCTTACATCCTATGTTGCCTAATTGTGAGACACTTAACAAGTTATAATTTAGGCCTTCAACATAGTATGCATTATCACATGATATCTTTTTAGTAAGCTTAATACTACCTTTCCCTTTGATTTGACATGGTGCATTGTTACTAAATCTAACACTATTTCTTCATATTGAACAAAGGTAATGAACTTACTTTTATCCCCAGTCATGTGATGAGAGCATCCCCTGTCTATGATCCATTTGTTATTCTTGTTCATGTAGGTTACCAGGGCAGTTGCTTCATCTTTCATAGCCACATAGACTACTTCATCATCATTCTCGTTCGAGTGTTATTCAACAATGTAGCATCTTTTGCCTTTACCTCTATAGTCCTTGTTGTCCTCTTTCTTGTTCTTGAGGTTGCTTCCATCCTTGTAATTTTTCTTTTGTGTGCATCTGGCTACAATGTGACCAACTTCATTACAATTGAAACAAATGATTGGTAGCTTACCTTTGAATTTGCCTCTTCCTCTATGAAATCTTCTTGCTAGTAATGCCTCTAATTGGTCTACATCATCTTCATCAGTGCTACTGTCACTAGATACATACTTTCCTTTTCCACTCTTTTTCTTTGTTTGCACCTCCTCATTTTCTTTTATTGTCATCTTAGCTTTGAATGTAGATTCAAAGTTTTTTGGCTTGTAGTTGTCAAAGTTGGATAGCTCAAAGGCAGTGAGTCTTCCAGTTATTCCTTCAAATGACAATGTGTTTCCTGGTACACACCTTAGCTCTTGGATGACTGATACTCTTATAGCATAGATAGGAAGCAAAGTTATTAAGTATTTGCTACATAATATTTCTTCTGATAACCATCCTCCTAGGCTTCTTATGGCACTTACCACTTCTTTCATTCTTTCACCGTGTTGAGCAACATTCTCTCCTTCTTCCATTTTCATGTCATCAAACTTTCCTCTTAGGCTCTCTCTTTTGGCTCTCTTGACATTATCATCTCCTCCATAGATGTTTGATAATGTTTTCCACATTTGATGTGTAGTATCACATTCTTTGATGTCATCATACTCAGCATAGCGTAGTGCTAAAGCAATCTCTAACATCACTTGATTGTGCTCCTTCTTGTTCATGTCATCTACAGTGAGGGGTCTTGCAGGGTCTACATGATCAACTGTGATTGAGGTTTGTGCATAGTCACCTATTGATCCAAGGTACAACTTCATCAGACGTTGCCATGCAACAAAGTTGTCTTTTTTTAGCTTGGGAACTTCTTTCTTGGACATCTTGATCTTCTTGCTGCTAGTACCTTGAAACAAATCAGCAGTGGGCTCTGATACCAATTTTTAGAATTCTTTTAGAATAATTGAGAGGGGGGTGAATCAGTTATTCAAGGTCCAATAATGTCCAATACAACTTTTTCTTTCTAGCCTTTTTACTTTCTTGTCTAATCCTTAATGGCATATAATTGAAATTATCATGCATGCAATTGAACATTAAACAATCATGAAAAGTAAACATGCATCACCACATAACACAAATGATTTTGATGACCCAGAAACCCTCTAGGAATAAGAAGGTAAAACTGGGGTGGTGATGATACCCACAAAATTACTGCGCAATCGATTTCAACCACTTCTGATGGTTTACCCTGTTAAAAGCTTTACACACTGTCAGATGTGACCCTGTTAAAGGATTTCTACACCCTGTTAGGAGTGTGCCCTATTAGAGTACTTAAGAACATTCAATTTAGAATGCCACCCTATTAAAGGATTTACATAGAGCTATTAGGCCCACCCAAGTCCATGGGATTTACAGTCACCCTTGAGGCTTATCCACCTAGTTGTTAAGCTAACCTAACAATGTAGGATTTCAATGTCTAATACAATGGTAAGAAAGTATTAGAAAGGTTTTGACCTGATAAAGATTGCAACTCTAACATTGTAGATTTTAGATCACTCTTCAGTTCTTTTCATTGCTTGGCTTTTCTTCCTTGCAGTGCTGACAACTTGTTCACCCTTGAAGATTTGTCTCCTTGAGTTCTCCCACTCATTATGCCAATGCACTCTATGGTCACTTGATCAACTCAGAGTCTTGATGCTCTGTGCTTACTCTTTATTGTGTCCTCCTTTTGACACTTCACACTAGCCTCCTCTTGGCTTCTTCGCATGACCACACTTATGACCAACTCACTCCTCACTTTCAATCTTTGACCTATAACTCCTTATAAAGAAGTTCTGTTCTTCATTTCTCGCTCAAATCTTTCCACTCATCAATTTGATTTGATCTGAGAGAACAATATTGCTTTCCCTCCAAATTTTTTCTTCCATAAACTTCATGATAAGTCCATTAGTATTCGCCTTGAATTGGTTTGCATGGTTTACATAAAATTCTATGACATCTACTCATCATCCTTATCATCCAACTAATTCACAAAATTCAATGTAACAAACTTATCATTTCTAATCTGGCAAATCTTTTCACTTAACAAATAATGCAACAACTTGGAATCATTGGTTTACTGATGCTCGACATTAACTGGGTTGCTCGGCTTCTATTGCTATTTACTGATGCTCGACACTATCTAAATCTGGATTGCTTGACATCCTTTGTAGTTTCTACTTTACTTGACACCTGAAGTTTTCTTGTATTGCTCGGCTTCTATTGTTTTCTTGAATCACTCGGCTTCTATTTACTCCATAGTGCTCGGCTCCTGTTGGATCCTGAGTTACTTAGCTTCTACTACATTTAGTGTTACTCGAAACCTGAAGGATTACTTGGCACCTTCTATGTTACTTGACACTTGAAGGATTTCTTGGCACACACTAAAGTTGAACTTGCTCAACTTCAACTAGTTTGCTCGGCACTCACAAATGAACTCAGTCAGGTTCTACAAATGACTTAGTTAAACCTTACATCTTTGATGTGTCTTAGTGTGTCCATTCCTTGTGTCTTAGAGTATGTCATCAATACACTATTTCATCAAAGGCTTAGTTGATCCTTATACTTCATTACAACATCATAACTTCAACCTTTCTCTAGGTGCTCTAGTTACATCTTATTAATTCCCTCCTCCTTTTCAATCAACCAATTGATAGCATTTGGATCACTAAAGCAATTGTCATTCATGTAAGTAGCAAGTTTGACATCAATGACAAAACAATGATTGAAAACATTCTTTACCAGTTCCACTTCATCCATGATCTTTTCAATCATTTCCAACATCATCATCAAATGACTTTATATATCTTCATTATGAATTGATTGTGGTGCAGGGGCACTAAGGATGAACAAACAATTCATGAAGCTAGTCAAGTTACACAAGAAGACTATGAAGACTTGGGAGTCACCTAATGAAGATCAATGTTCCAAGAAAGACTATTGGGTTCTAAATGATGTAAATCCAATAAATTATAATGTGTCAGCTTCTATAATAGTTTGATGCCATGAAGTGGCATTTGAATTTAGGAATGAATTTATATCCTTAAAAGGATTAAATAAATGTAATTTGGACCATTAGTGTCCAATAGATGTTTTAGGATAGGTTCAAGTTATAAGAGTGATGCTATTAAGTCTCCTAGGTTATGGAAAACCTTTGGAGTTCTTAAAATCCAATTTAACAAGGGTTTAAGCATTTTTAAAAGTTGAAAAGTTTAAATATTCAAAGTTAACAGTTAGTAGCCAGTTTAGTTGGGGGGTGGGGGTGTAGTGCAAGTAGTATTTTAGTGTTTAAAAAATTCAACTAATCCCTATAATCATTTGGAAGAGGTTAGGGAAGTTGATTTCTGATTTATTATATTGTAGACAACTCCTTCTGAATGGATATAATGCCTAGAAGTGTACGACATGAAGAGGGAATCAATAATATAGAAGTTTAAATCTTTAAATCTATTATTCTTATGTATTCTTGAAGGGTTTCAATACTTTTATTTTGGTTCTACTTTCATGTTGGAATACTGAGAAATTTACAAGCAATCATTCACTAGTTGAATGCATTGTGATTTAATTTAACTCATAGTTCTTTACGTTTTGACTGGTGTAATCCAGACTATGGCAACAAAATGCATTGCTTTCCTTGAATTTTCTTTACATTTTCCATGTAAATTGTTTTGATTAAAGTGTTTAGAGGATTCAATAAGGCATTGGAAGAATACATCACATGTTTGGAATGATTTGAGAGTCATCTTACATGATTGTTCCGACACCTACAACAAATTAACTAATTTTACTAAGTCTTCTAATTTTTTTTGAAGATTTACTTGTAATTAATACCCTTTCCATGGACCCAAATGCCTAGGACCCATGGAAGGATGAATAATAACCATGTATCACAGTTACTAATGAACTTGTTTGCAGACATATTGAAGAAGTGGAGTGATCACTGGTTGGAGCAAAGTGTTCCCTAAGGGAAATGATAGCTAGGGAGCAACAGTGAGAGATTGGCCTTAAGAGAATTTTTTTTTAATGTTTTGGTTGACCATATATTGTCAAACTCATGGTGAATCAACCACCAAATAGGTCTGGAAGTGTTTGGAGAAGGGAGATTGGAGAAACCCTCAAATCAAGGGTTTAAGAGAGGTATTTTGGGGTTTTTGATGTTACAAGTGTGTTGGGTTGATTTACAAATAAAAGATAAAAGCATGTTAGTCATAATATCATTATTGGTAACAATGTTCCAAATGCAAAGAATTATTTGTTTGAGCTTCTAGCAATGATCAAGTGGCTTACTGAATGGCTTGATGAGTCTTGAAAACTTCTCCCATTGTATCCTTGCTTTTGCCAGTTTGAAGTTTCTGGTTACATGCACACAATCATGACTTTACATCACAAAGCATTCACATTCTAACCCTTTTCATGTTCTTTCATTACAATTTTGATCTAAACAACAAATTCTAAACTTTCACTTATTCAAATGACTAATCTGAAAATGGGTCTTATTAAAGAATCTAATATAAATTCAAATAATATATCTAGATTCTAAACAAATCAAAACATAAAATCTGTGGTTTAAACTTATCTCATCACTTACACATAATAACAATACCCACATTGTCATGTGGGCAGTCTTGGGGGAGAGGTTGCAACATTGTATTTGGATCCAATTGATCACTCTTTCTCTCTCTCCCTCTCTCCCTATTCAATCTAATGAGCTAACTGGATGTGCTCTACATTTTAATGTCTCAAGTATTCCCTCATGGTTTAGCTAGTAAACTTTCCAATGAATCTTATTATGTGGTTTTCCCCCATATTTTATCAAGTGGACATTTGATGCGACAACAAGGTTTGAATAATGAAAAATCTTCCTCTCTGTTTTCCAATCCTCGAATAACCACAAGTTAGGGTTCTTCATAGAATATTGTCTAAGCCATGAGCCAGTTACAACCACCGCACCTACATGGTACTCTAAACCTTTATCATATATAATCGAGTGATCCAATTTTTGTTTAGCTTGGACACAATGACACAAATAATAATCTGTCCCTTCTTCATTGTCTTCAGGTGCAATAACAACAAAAACATGGCCTACAGTGACAAATGTACAAAATGCAGTCATTAATTTACAAAATACTTAGGTAAAATTTGTAAAGTTACATATTGAAATTACAAAGATAAATAAATAAATAAATAAATAAATAAATAAATAAATAAATAAATAAATAAATAAATAAATAAATATATATATATATATATATATTACCAGGTTGCACTAGACGAATCCATCTCTACCATTTCTAGTGTTTGTGGGGGATGATAGGTGTCAGTTGGATCCAAAACCCATATATCCCATTTGTCCACCCATTTAGTCAACTCACACTCATCCCAATTTTTCTCTACACATGATGGACAATAGCATGCCATTTTTCATGTTTAAATACTCCATGAACCTGCATTAGAGCTTCTAAAAGAGTGCAACTCACTGGATCCTATTAGTGTGCAACAATCCTCATATGACGCAATGTTAGTATTATCTATCAACCAAAAAAATCTATGAATTATAGATGTGACTTCCTTACGTGGACCCATTGTAGTGTTACACCACTGGACGATGGATTTTGCATCTGTCAATATTGTTCCATCTTTGTACTTTAATTCTTCATGAGCTAAGGCTCTTTCGATGCATGTGCCTGCACCATCGTGCTCTCCCTTTCCATGACCAACCTCTGTGAAATTCCACATATATTGAATTCTACACAACTTGTGCATCTTTCTCAACCAATAGAATATATGTGCATTCTTGAATTGAGATACACAATTGTTTGACCAAATAATGTGCTTTCCATAAAATAGTTGAAAACAACCCTGTACAAACTCTGTAGAATGTGATCGATCATCGCTGATGTAAAAATGGCACTCCCTCAAAATCTTTCTATCATCCTCTGTACTTGTAGCTGAATGCATCAATGTTATGTGAGCAAATATGGAAACCTGTTGAGATGTATAATACTTTTCTTGCACCTCATTTTGTGGTTGTAGTGTGTAGTTCTTTGCAAACTCTATAACCAAAAAAATGGTATCTAGTGGAAATGTACCCTTGCACAACTTGAATTGCAAATTCAGCCATCAAGCTCTATGTGTATGCCTTGAATACTCGTAAATAATCTTTTTATGAAAAAATTTCATAAAATCATACACTGGAATCTATTCAATGACTAAATCACATCTTTTACTCTATTTCCCATCTTATAGAGCATATGTCACCATCTTAAATTTTTTGTAATCTACTATTTCATTTCCCATTGCATGTGTACTATCCATATGTTCACAAGTTGATAAAAGTTGCAAAGAACCACAAAATAAGCATCTACCATCTAAGCATGATGTCTTGTAAAACTGTTGGCCATCCCCTATTTCACATTAAATGTTGAATATGAATTTTTTTGAAGATCTTGGTGGTTCATTCATGTCATAATCTTGCAAAACAAACTCAGAATGCAAAAACACACACATATATGCCTAAAAACATCAGAATGGTTAGAAAATTCAATATGTATCCTACAATAATAAGTTGTGCATGTGTGATTTATCTTGACATAAAAAAGTTTACCCATCTCAAATTTTTTTTGACTTATTCGAATTTGAGGATACATACCAATAAATTTTGCAAAAAATTGTGTCTGAGTTGAGTCCAAAAAATGTTTTGCATGTGGGTCACAATTTTGGCTACCAATCCTCCTTCTTACAACATCTATTTGATTAGGAGAAACACGTGTGTTATTTTTCCAAAAATCTTTGATAATGATTTCAAAGCTTCACTAATTTCTTTATCCTTTTACGGTAGTCTACCGCTAAATGTTCATAACTCATTTTTTGTTGGATCTTCCACTCTCTCATGCCTTAGCATGGCTCTCCTTAGAGTACCTCTACCAATTTTCAATGTTTTTCTTGTCTTTCTCATGATTCAAGCTTTCTTCATTTGGGTACTTACTATTGTTGATGTAAGTACTTGTCTTGTGATATTACTATCTTTGGTGAGTGATTTAGAACCCACTTTGTCATAAGCACTCATTAGATTCTTTATAATGTTTTTTTCATTTGAATTGTCCATCTTTCTTAGCCCAAGAATCTTCATGATAGGCCTAAATCTCAAATTTCTCATCATTTCAACAAATAATTGGCATTGACCTATAATATTCAATTATTCAAAAAATAATCTCCACATACGATTAACTTTTCTTTGACAAATGCACTTGCTAATCTTGTCAGGCATTGATTTCAAAATGTTAGTATCACTATCAATCAAATATTTTGGTCTTCTAAAATGAATTCTAGAAGGTGTTATAATCTCTTCCATTCCCTCAACATTTTGAACATCAACATAAGGTTGAGTGTTTTGTGTACCTTGAACTGAAGATGATGTGCCTTGGCAATAAGATGCAAAAGATGGAATATCACCTACTTGATATGTTGGTGTTGTGCTTTCAACATGACATGATGGAGTGTGTAAATCATTAGATCTACAAATTAGTCTCTCTTCAACATGAGAGGATGATATGACTCTAACACTGGAAGATGGTGTAGCTTCACAATTCAATTATCTTCTTGAGTGTAACAATCTCATCGTTCTCTTTGTCTTTCCAATTCTTCCTCTTTGTTTCTTTGTATCGGTGGTTCTTAATCCTATTCAAAAGTCAATTCTTCATTATTCCTTTGCAATTTTCTTTGTTCATGTAGTAGTTTCATTTTATCTCTTTTAATTACCAAATCTCTCTCACTATCTTCATTTGTTTGAGTTTTTGGTTTATTCCTTGGCATGATGATGATTTCTACATGTCAAATTATTCAAACATTTGAATTACTTACAATTTGTAAATTACAAATCATTCAAATATATATATAAATTACAATTATTTCAATGAATACACAATATATATCAAACAACTTGTCAAATTTCTAACCATTTCAAAATGACATTTCATTCAAACATACAAATTTCAATGAATTCACTATATATTAAATATGTCAAATTATAATCAAATTTGTATCTTTATATCAACAAACAATATTTAAAAAGGATTGCACTGACCTTTTCTATACAAAGAATATTAAAACAACCTTCAAATATTGTATCTAATGATTGAGTTTGGTGTTTGCTAGCTTCAAAAAGTTTTCAAATAGTGTTTTCTATGTTGAAACCTGTGTTTTATGTCAGAA
This sequence comes from Cupressus sempervirens, assembly GCA_028749045.1. Classification (NCBI taxonomy): domain Eukaryota; kingdom Viridiplantae; phylum Streptophyta; class Pinopsida; order Cupressales; family Cupressaceae; genus Cupressus; species Cupressus sempervirens. The sequence goes on along the minus strand of CM053789.1, from coordinate 392,912,476 downwards.
AAACAGAATGCATAATAGACCAAAAGTAGAGAATGGATGAAATGGGACCCAAAATTGCTTTTTGACTATTTTTGGGTGATTTTACATAGTGTGTATGCACTATAGCGCATACGCACTATAGTGCATACACACTATGTCAAAACACATCTCTCCCTATCCCACCATACCCCATCCCCTACTCTCTCTCAATCTCTCTCTCCTCTCCCATCCCCTACTCTCTCTCACTCTCCCTCTCCTACTCCCTCTCCCATTGTCTACTCTCTCTCTCTCCCTCTCTTACTCCCTCTCCCATTCCTTACTCTCTCTACCCTCTCTCTCCCATCCCTTACTCTCTCACTCTCTATCCTCTCCCATCCCCTATTCTCTCTTCTCTCCCATCCCCTACTCTCTCCCCTCTCCCCTCTCCCATCCCCTACTCTCTCTCTCTCTCTCTCTCTCTCTCTCTCTCTCTCTCTCTCTCTCTCTCTCTCTCCTCTCCCTCTCCCACTGCTTACTCTCTCTCTCCCTCTCCCTCTCTCTCTCTCTCTCTCCCTCTCCCACTGCTTACTCTCTCTCTCCCTCTCCCTCTCCCACTACCTACTCTCTCTCTCTCACCCTCTCTCCTCTCCCATCCCCTATTTTATAGATCTCTAACACACACTCCCATCCTCCCTCTCTCTCCCTCTACCACTCCCTCTTCCACTACCTACTCTCTCTCTCTCTCTCTCTCTCTCTCTCTCTCTCTCTCTCTCTCTCTCTCTCTCTCTCTCTCTCCCTCTCTCCCCCATCCTGTTCTCTCTCTGCCACCCCTACTCTCTCTCACTCTCTCACACTCTCTCCCATCCCCTACTCTCTCTCTTACACACACTCCCATCCCCCCTCTCTCCCTCTCCCACTCCCTCTCCCACCACCTACTCTCTCTCTCTCTCTCTCTCTCTCTTTCTCTCTTTCACTACTCTCTCCCCTCTCCCATCCCCTAAACTCTCTTTTATAGATACACACTCCCATCACCCCTCTCTCTCCTCTCTCATCCCCTAATCTCTAGATCTCTCACACACACTCCCATCACCCCTCTCTCTCCCCCTCTCCCACTCCCTCACCCACTCCCTCTCCCATCGCCTACTATCTCTCTCCCTCACTCTCTCTCCTATCCCCTACTCTTACTCTCTCTCTCTCCCATCCCCAACTCTCTCTCACACTCTCTCCCATCCCCTACTCTCTCTCACACTCTTTCTCATCCTTTCACTTTATCTCTCCCATCCCATACTCTCTCTTAGCCACCCCCTACTCTCTCTCACACTCTCTCCCATTCCCTACTCTCTCTCTTTCACAAACACACACACACACACACTCTCTCTACCATCACCCTCTTTCTTCTCTCCCATCCCCTACTCTCTAGATTTGTCACACACACTCCCATCCCCTTCTCTCTCCCTCTCCCTACTCTCTCTCACACTCTCTCCCTCTCTATCTCTCTGCCACCCCCTACTCTCTCTCACATTTTCACACTCTCTCATCCCCTACTCTCTCTCTCTCTCTCTCTCCCTCTCCCTCTCTCTCTCCCTCTCTCTCTTTGACACATATTTCCATCCCCCCTCTCTCCCTCTCCCACTTCCTCTCCCACCACCTACTCTCTCTCTTCCATCCCCTACTCTCTCTCAAGCTACTCTCTCCCTCTCCCACTTTGTCTCCCACCACCTACTCTCTCTCTCCCTCATCCCCTACTCTCAATCTCTCTCTCCTATCCTGTACTCTCTCTTTCCCCATCCCCTACTCTCAATCTCTCTCTCCCATCCTATAATCTCTCTCTACCACTCTTACTCTCTCTCACACTTCCTTTCTCTCCCATCCCCTACTCTCTCTATCTCTCTTACAAACATTCCCATTCCCCCCCTCTCTCTCCCTCTCCCTCTCCCTCTCCCACTACCTATTCTCTCTCTTGCATCCCCTAATCTCTCTCTCTCCCCTCTCCCATCTCCTACTCTCTCTCTTTTGCACACACCACACACTCCCATCCCCCCTCTCTCTCCTCTCTCATCCCCTATTCTCTAGATCTCTCACACACTCTCATCCCCCCTCTCTCTCCCTCTCTACTCTCTCTCCCCCATCCCCTACTCTCTCTCTCCCCTCTCCCATCCTTTACTTTCTCTCTCTGTCTCTCTCTCTCTCTCACACACACACATAGCCATCCCCCCTCTCTATGCACTATTTAGGTCTCAATAGTGCGTGTGCACTATAGCGCACAGGTGCTATTGAGACCCAAATTCAAAAAGCTTTAAATAGTGCATGCATGCTATAACACACATAGTATATGGCATACATGCTATTCAAAGCTTTGCATTAAACCAAGCCTAAGGATTGGTTTTTCCTTGGAGATCCAACCCAAAGGTTTGGAGTCTATAAATAGGTTTGAGATGTGTTTTGCTACAAATATACAAAAAATGATTGATTTTTCTTGTGTGCTCTCCTTCAAGTTTCCTCATGGTTTAGCATCAATAAGATCAGGTTACATGACATTTTAGGTCTCTATGTTAGCTATATAACCATATAATTTATTTTTAATTTGAACTATTTCAAGCCTTTGATCTATAATTTCTTTTGAATGTATGTCCATTTTTTGTCAAAAACCACCATGTACTAATTGGGCTGTAGATTTTAGCTCACTCATAAAATTTTGCAACAACCTAGTTTTTTAGAAACTAGACTTCATTCTACACACTTTGAAAAAAATAAGTTTTGATTTTAGATTAATTTTCAATCATTTCTAGGGGGAGCACATAGATATTTCATGTTTTTGGGATATGTCTAGTTAAAAAATTCATAAAAAAATAAAATACACTATTTAAAATTACTTGAAAAATCTAGGATAAACTACATAGAGTTAAGTTACTTTTGACCAAAGCAATTAAAGAATTTCAAAAAAGAAGTTAACATTTTAGAGGGGCCACACTTTGTATTATATTATGTTTTTTTGCAATAAACAATACCACTTTCTGTGGCCCCCTTTTTTGAGGACCTAAAACTAAACCATTTTGAAAAAAAATTAGTAGTTTAGAAACTAGATTCAAATGACTACTACTTTTGTTTTTGTCATATCTTAAAATTTTGAGCGTAACTATCTTCAAATTTTTGTTGAAGTTTAGAAATTGCTGATTTCAGAAAAAAGGTGTCCACTTATACCCCCCTTTTGGCACTACAACTTGGTGCACTTACTTGGAGTAGTTGTGAGAATATAGTATCTAGAGAAATGGTAGAGAAATTAAATTTACAATGTGAGAAGCACCCTCATCCTTATTGTATTGCATGGTTTAAGAAAAAAAATGAAGCAACAATTGATAAAAGATGTTTAGTCATATTTATCATAGGAAAACTTTATAAGGATGAGATATGGTGTGATGTTATCCCTATGGATGCTTTCCATATGTTTTCAGGGAGACTATGGTAGTATTATAGGAAGTTTAGGCATGATGGGGAGAAAAAATACTTATACATTTTGGAAGGATGACTCTAAAGTGGTTGTGTTGCCACTTAAGGATGAAAAGAAGAATGAAACCATGTTGTTTGTAGGAGAAGTTGTCAAAGAATGAAAGTAACAAGTTGTTGTTAAGCACTAGTACTAATAAGAGGAGAAGAATAAGAAAACTTCATGCCACCCAAGGAAATGAAGGTGTTGGAGGAGTTTGTTGGTGTTGCTCCTTATGAACTATCTGATGGTCTCCCACCCAAAAGAGATATTCAACATCATCTTGGTCTTATTCCTGGAGAAACTTTGCCTAATCAAGTAGCCTATCAGTTGAATCCAACACAACATGCAAAGTCAAATAAATAAGTGATGAAATTGATGTAGAAGGGTTTGGTTAGGGAAAACATGAGTTTGTGTGCAGTACCCACATTTTTTACTCCAAAGAAGGATGACACATGGAGGATGTGCATTGATAGAAGAGCAATCAATAAGATTACCATTAAGTACTGGTTTCCTATTCCTTGGATAGAGGATATGATGGATGAATTAGTGGGGGCTAAGTTCTTAAGCAAGATTGATCTCCAAAGTGGTTACCACCAAATTTGTATTTGAGAGGGAGATGAATCGAAGAAAATATTTAAGACAAGAGATGGTTTGTATGAATGGATGGTTATGCCTTTTGGGCTTTCAAACACACCTAGGACATTTATGTAGTTGATGAATATAGTGCTACGACCTTACATTGGTAAGTTTTTTGTAGTTTACTTTGATGATATTGTGATCTATAGTAGAAGTAAGGAAGAACACATAATACACCTAAGGATCATCTTGAGTGTCCTAAGGAAGGAGAAGCTCTTTATGAACTTGAAGAAGTGTAGGTTTGTGCAAACTAGTTTGACCTTTCTAGGCTTTGTCATTTCTCAGGCTGGTGTTCAAATGGATTCAAAAAACATAAGAGCAATCCTGGAATGGTCTAGTCCTTCTAGCATAATAGGATTACAAAGTTTTCATGGGTTGGCAACTTTATATCAAAAATTTATCCAAAATTTTAGCAGTATTGTAGCACCCATAACAGATTGGTCTAGAGGAAGGGAGTTCACATGGATATTGGATGCTGAAGAGAGTTTTAAATTCTTGAAGAAAAAGGTAATTGAAGCTCCTATATTGACACTTCCAAATTTTGACAAAGTTTTTGAAGTAGAATGTGATGCTTCACATGTTGGGATGGGCGTTGTTCTTAGCCAAGCAGGTAAGCCTGTGGCCTTCTTTGGCAAGAAATTGAATTAAGTAAGAAAGAATTATTCTACTTATGATATGTATTTTTATGCAATTATTCAAGCATTAAGACATTGGAGGCACTATCTGGTCCCACATGAGTTTGTGCTATATACTGATCATATTTCTATGAAATATCTCAACACACAAAAGAAGTTGAATAGTCAACATGCCAATTGGGTATCTATCTTATAGAGATATTCCTTTTTCCTAAAACATAAGTTTGGAAAACAAAATCAAGTTGATGATGCCTTGAGAAGGTGCACTACATTATTAATCATAATGGAAACTAAGGTCATTGGTTTTGATGTTGTTAAGGCCTTGTGTGATACTGATGATAATTTCTGGGAAATTATAGAACAACTTAAGGCTTCATCTTCGGGGAAGTTGGATCATGTGTAAGGTTATTATTTTAAGTAGGATGGTTACCTCTTTAAGGGTAAACAACTATGTATACTAGGTGGATCCATGTGGGAAAACATTATTAGGGAATTTCACAATGGTGGACTAGCTAGACACTTTGGAAGGGACAAAACAATAAACTTGGTTCAAGAAAAGTATTATTGGCCCAAGATAAAGAGGGACATCACTAAATATGTAGCAAGGTGTAGAAACTATCAAGTGGCTAAAGGAAATTCATAGAATACAAGATTATACATGCCAAGTTATTAGTACCCATTGAACTATGGAGTGACTTGAATATGGATTTTGTATTGGGTCTCCCACGCACTCAACAAGGTAATGATTTTATTTTTGTGCTTGTTGATCGGTTTTAAAAAATGGTCCACTTTATTGCTTGTAAAAAGACCAACAATGCAACTAGAGTAGCAGAACTATTCTTTTCAAAAGTTGTTCATTTACATGGCCTTCCAAAGATCATTACCTCTAATAGAGACACTAAGTTCTTAAGCCATTTTTGGAGGACTCTTTATGGGAAATTAAGAACACAGTTACAATTTAGTGCTACTTATCATCCTCAAACTAATGGACAAAGAGAGGTAGTCAATCGGAGTTTGGGAAATCTATTACGCTACATTATGTGGGAGAAGCCTAAATAATGGGACTTGGCATTACCCCAGGCAAAATTTTCCTATAATAGTTTTGTTAATAGATCCACCAAAAGATCTCCATTTCAAATTATCTATGGTCAAAACCCTCTGTTGGTGTTTGAAAGTGTTACCCGTTTCCAATTTCCCTAATGAGAACAAAACACATCTAGGGGCAACTAACTCCCATTTTCAACATACCCATTCAGACACCAGGCCAACTACAAGGCTAGACCCTTCTTCTTCTTCAGGCTTTGCAAAACCTAGGCGAGTAGACCTATAGATTCTTTATATGGTACCAGTTATCAAAGCATACACTGAATCTATTCAAAGCAGATAAAACCCTTATTTCTCCTGATAGCTCATGAAATAACATCAATCTACAGTAGCTAAATGCAGATCTAGGAACCTCATAAGTTGAGTAAGGGCATTCTATTATAGCTCTTCAACATGAAAAGGGAAAAAATGTTTGATTATTGATGTTGATCTCAACAAAACATGATATGAACAACACAACCTTATGATCCTTCAAAATGATCAGTGCCTTATCTATTGGGCAATTCACAAAAAACCCCAACGCACATCCCTGAAAGTCACTAACATATGCCATACATCAGGACTTCCTGATCTATCTATCCACTTTGTGATTTAGACATCTACATCCTTCTGAACCTCATACTCGACTTATCCCTTCATGAAATCTGCAATCCTATGATGATGAATCAATCATTTACATAACTCTTTGAGTCATAAGCAGAATAAATCAACATATACAACCAATAGGTTGAAACTGAGTTTCATATTCTTTGTTTACAAAACACAAAAGATCACATACAACATGAATGGGAGACAAGATATTAGAATGAAGATTGACTTG
>CM053789.1:392148336-392300836 GCA_028749045.1 Cupressus sempervirens | reverse complement strand
GATCTATTTAACACCTATTACATTTTTATCTTCAGGTCTAGGCACTAATTCCCAAGTTTTATTCTTTTCAATTTGACTTAGTTCCTTTTTCATAGCATTAACCCAAAACTCATCCATACTATCATCTTTATATGATTTAGGTTCAATTTGAGATAACAAAAAAATATTAGCACATTAACTAGATTTAGTTCTTGCACTTGTTTGAATACCTACATGTTTATCCCCTATAATCTATTCTCAAGGATGATACTTCTTCAATCTGTAGTGCCTGCCCCTAGTTTACATTTTTCGAGCTACATTTATGATATGTTTGCCAAACTCTTTTAGGCCAATTTATGTTTGATGAGTAATATCATTATTTTAGAGATTATCAGAGGATGTTTACACTCAGTTTATTATATGATGAGATTACTTGGTACTCTATATTTCGTGCATGTATGATGATTATTCAATGGTTTCAGTTATCGATGATAATTAGTTAAATGGTTCATTATTCCATGTGTTTCTTATGGATACTTACCCCATACTGCATGTGTATGGTGTGCGTGTTGTTTTATTTATGTATAGTGTTTCTGATATGGTTAAGGAAGGGAGTCGTAGTCACCTGCTAGTCGGGATCTACACGATGCACCACTTCCTGCCATTGCCTGTTTAGCTTAGAATATTGTGTTTGTACATGCGTGGATTTTATGCAGGTTGCAGGTACCGGGTATCGACTTCCCTGAATTTTCAGGATGAGCATACCCTATCGCACTGTCTCAATGGTAAGAGAGGGGAGATAAACTCTTAAGTCCAAATCCTAAACCCTTTAGCCAATGGTCCTAATTGATAATTAGGACAAGTATCTGAGTTAAGTACCCTCCGAATGCATCAAATGATGTAATTTGGTGATTATAACCCTTCTGTTTGATTTGGTATGTATTTTTCTATGATGAGTTTTCGTATGTTGCTTTTTGAGTCCTTGGTGTATTTTCTATTAATTAAGTCTAATTAAAAAGACAAATCAATGATTTAATTTAATAAGAAATTATTATGATATCTTTATATTTAATTAATTAATTAATTAAATAAAAGAATTAAAGTTTAAGATATAGTTAGAACAGGATAATATTTATTTAATTTAATAATAATATATTTGGAGTTCATTTTTAAATAAATGCTAAATATTATTGTTATTTAAATTAATTAAATATGTTATCAATTAAGTTCTAAAATAAATTAAAAAGTTGAAAGATATTAATTTTATTAAGAATTCTAGATCGCATGATCTAAACATGAGTTAAATATAAGAATTAAATTAAAAGATTAAATTATAAAAATTAATAATGTTATTTTAATTTCTTAAAAGTGCACATAAGATTTAAAGTAATAAATTAATTAAGAATTGAAGTCAAGTGAAATTTTAAATAAAGTTATTTAATCATTCAACTTAATGTGCATGAAAGTTGAATGCAAAAGAATTAGAAAAGATAATAAAAGTTAATTTAAGTTAACTGAGTTGTGCAAAGAGTCTTCTCGGGTAAACGCACAATTAGTGCCCCGAATTGAGGAGAATTTGCTTATCACAACTTTGGGGGTTCATTTTTGAGAGAGAGGAATTTGGACGGGAATTAGGGAGGAAGATAATTTTTGGAAGCAAATTTCAGAAGGCTGATACGAAGAAAGTCTTGAAGGGGAAGGTATTGAGAGGAGCGATTTCGCATACAATTCCTGGAGATTGCATAATAGCATCAGGATCAGGTAGGATCTTGTGGTTTTTTATCCATTAGATATGCAAATTATCCCTTCCTGCCTTCTTCGTGTCTGGGGTTTGTAGATCTGAATTCTTTGTGATAAAAGTTTTAAGCTTTCAATATTGTGAAGTTATTAATTATTCGTCAATAATTTCTGTATTCATGGGGACTGGATGAATTAATTAGAACCATTGTTTTCTTGATTTAGAAATTGAGATCTAATTTGATAAGGGTTTTGTTTTAATGAAATTGAAAAGTTCTAGATAAAAAAATAAAAAAATAAATAAATATATATATATAAATATATATATATATATATTTTTTTTTCATATTTACCCTTTTGAAGAAATTGCTTTATAACAAAAAAAAGAAAAAGAATTTAACAAAATTATTTTTGTTAAAATAAAATTTATTTTATTGTTATTAGAATTAAATAAAAATCATATATATAAAAAAATATATTTTAAAAAAAAAAGTATATATATTAATGTTAGTGGGGGGGAGGGAATTACCCCGTACCCGCCCCCACTGTCGACGCAGGCCGATAGTACCTGCGTCACAGGTACTGCGACGGCAGGTACAGAGTACCTGCCGCCGCAGGCCCTGCGACCGCAGGCCTGCGGCCAAAGCCGACGGGCTATAAACGTTTTGAAGATTTCGTTTTTTTAATTTTTTTTTTATTATATAATTTTTTTTAATTATTAAAAAAATGAATTTTATTTAATTAAAAATATTAAATAATAAAAATTATAATATATTTAATTTTTATAATATATTAAACTTTTTAAATATTTAATAAATAAATATTAATTGTATAAAAATAGTTGTAGATTTTAATTTTGTTTAAATATTAATAAATTAACTTTTAGTAGTGGGATTAAAATAAATAATTAGATCTAATAAATATTGATTAATTTAATTAAAATTAGTTTAATTAAATTAATTAATAATGAATGTTATTTGACTAAATTATAAATTTGGATATTGATTCAATGTAAATTATTATAGAATTGGGTTGTTCGAAAAAGGGTAGTTGTGAAAACTTTGTTACTTGAATTCGACATTGAACTAAAACACAAACCTTACCTTAACTTAAATAATATACTTTCAGATCCAATCTCTGAGACTTTGATGTTGACTTTGTACTTTGAATGTTTTGGGGTTGGTTTAGCGTTGACCAGTTCAGGTTGTTACCAGAGGCTCGGGGTTTGTGAATGTGATGTCTTGATGATTTGGTCTCGATCTTTCTTAACCTGACCATGGTAATGTGATGAAGTGCTCTATGACATGATTGTGTTTACTGTTTGTGATTGCTTTCCAGTTTCCTTGTGTGAAGCTGAGATGTATGTATTTAAGAATACCTAACTTAACCATTTTTGAGTCTCGATCAGTTATATTTGATAACCATTTATGAGTCTCGATCAGTTATACTTGTATTACTTTCTGGTTTCTCATTAGAGAACCATTGGATTTTGTGACTTATCATTGATGCCTTCAGTTGCTGATAGAGAACTGTCGTGATTACATGATTACTATTTGATGTTATCTGTTGCTCATGAAGAACTGATATATTTTGTGGATTATCTTTTTATGATATTTTCAGTTTCTCGCATAGGACTGAGATGGTTTTATTATGATTCTTTGATTTATGAGTTCATGAGCTAGGGTAGGTTATCTATGTGTAGAGTCGGGAAGTGGCTTGCAATGGGGGTCGGAGCCCTAAGAGGCTGCCTTGAGAAACCCATTGTAAGTCATTTTTAATAAGTGAAAATATTTACACTAAATGAGAGAAAATGAACCTAACAAGATAATTGTATGTTCTCTCCCATGCCATGAGTGCTAGTATAGACTAGGATGGGGTAGAGAGGACGCTTGGTTACGACCTTGCATTCCATAGTATGCCTCGTCAGTACGAGAGGATACTAGTGGCCGCAGGATCAATAGGGACCCGAGATTCCTAAGGGATTGCTCGGGTAACTTCTACATGACTTTTGCGATGACACTTTTCCGCTTGCATATTAGGTTTCCTACGTGTCTTGTGGTACCTCTGGGATATAGATGTCGATCTTTTTAGGAACCCTTGAGTTAGCATACTTATAGGATTTCCTGGACTTAGAGAGTATTTATGATTATAGGTTTTGTTATCCTATTTTGGGACTTGAGACTATCTCCTCAGCGCGGTGGGAGTGGACCATTTAGGTTCCATGCGGTCGGGTGGTAGTGCTTTTACTCTTACCATTGAGATCCGTTCCGTGGTCACCGTGGCTGGAGTTTTCGTGATTGGCATTTACCTACACTATGTTCTTGGATTAGTATGATGGATGGTTAGATTTTATGATAGATGCTTTATCATTATGGATGTATGGATGTATCATGTATGGTGAATAATTTTCATATATTTTACTGTACTTTGTATCATGGATTTGAGGATGTTGTATCTTGATCTTTACATATGTATATTCTTTTAAGCCTTTCATACCCTGTGACATGTACAGTGGATGAATGAGCATTCCAAATTAATTTGCCAAGGAGCATTCGGAACAAATGTATATTATGGACATTGGAGTTTCTGATTATTCTTTTATATGTATGTGTTAGTTGTTAGACTTAGAATTAATTAAATTTAAACGTGACTCAACGTCTTGGGATCTTTAAGAAATGTAACTTGCAATGTATGTTTGTCGATGATTACATGTTATTGCTTCCGCTACTATTTGTTTGATGTGTATGTCATACTTTCTTACTTTAAAAAAAAAAAAATGTTTAGCAAACTTAGTGAAACTTTAGGTTAATTCTTTTGGATCCCTTGGCGGGGCGTTACATCTGGTATCAGAGCCCAAGTTTCTACATTGGGAGCTCTGGGTATATTGGAACGCCACTAGTGTTAACTAGTTGAATAAAAATGCAAACCTTAAACTAAAACTTGAAGCTAGTTGAACTGAAACTATATATAAACTATTAGTTACCTATTTTATTCATACTTCAACACTCAAAACTTCTAAACTGAAATTATACTTAAACTAAAATTATAGGTAAACTGAAAATTGAAAATATCTTGTTTGCAAAACATGTGTCTTTTATCTATGTATTTCAGTAGTATGTTTCATGGTTATTTTAGCATCTTGTGTCTTGGATATTATTGTAGGATGGTATCTGGGACGAGATCTTCCGTTAGGGGTCGTAGCCTTGGCCGTGGCAGAGGTCGTGGATGAGGCAGAGATGTTAGTGTTCATGAGTCTATCCATGAGAGCCCCATTCAGGAAGAGAATAGGGAAGAGCATGTCAGTGAGCATCAGGAAGAGAACCACGATGAGGGACATGCCGACTCTGAGGAGGTTGATCTGAGGCAAATGATGCGAACCCTTATTGATCGCTTACCTCCTATTCTTGAGCAGGATAGAGCACACCAGGTTGGGCATGAGCATAGACGCAGATCTAGGAGTCCTCAGAAGGATCGACATAGATTCATAGTATCTTCTCAGATGAAGGATCTTCAGAGGTCCAAGATCAAGCCCTTTAATGGGCAAGGTTCTGGGTATGTAGCTGAGCAGTGGCTTATTGCCCTTGACAGGATTTTTGCTATGCAGGACTTTGACAGTAATGTCAAAGCGAGGTTTGCCATTACCAATCTAGAGTTATTTGGAGCCACCTGGTGGACTATTGAGGAGAAGAAGTTGGGCATTGACATGGGTAGTGTCACTTGGGAGATTTTCTTGGAGAGTTTTCATGAGCGATTCCTACCAGAGGAATGGAAGCAGCATAGAGCAGATGAGTTCCATAACCTGAGACAGTTCACTATGACCGTTGTAGAGTATGAGTGCAAGTTCTATGAGCTCATGCCTTTTTCGGGATTCAGTGACAACCCAGCACAGTTGGCACAACATTTCATTCGAGGCTTGAACAACCATTTTATTGGGGGTGTTAAGGTATTTGAGCCTAAGACCCTCAAGGATGCGGTACATCGAGCTATCCTGGTAGAGCAGAGTGTCAACTTTGGGCAAGGGGGATTTGTGGGAGCGCCTACTATAGCAGGATCTAAGGGCAACCACAATTCCGGTGGAATCAGGAAGCCTCCCTTCCCTAGGAGGAATCAGTATTCTCAGCAGCATTCTCAGCAGCAGCCTCAGCAGCATAAGGGATTTTACCCTCAGGCACAGAGTGGTGGCGGTGGATCCAACTCTAGGATCAATCACAATGCTCAACGTAATAGGCAGAATCAGCAATCTCGGCCTGCACAGAGCAACCAGTCTTTTGCTAGTAGGGGTAGCCAACAGCGATCGAATGCACCACCTATAGGGAGAGGATCTGGCAGAGGCACGGGATGTTATTTGTGTGGACAGATTGGTCATATTGCAGCATACTGCCCACAACGAGCATCTCAGTATTTAGCACCCAGGCCAGCAGCATCTGAGCCTACAGTCGAAAATACAGGTGGATCTCATAGAGTATTTGCAGTGGTGGATCACCGTCAGGCAGACCATCAGGGGACAGTAGTCAAGACTACAGGAGCTATCCGAGGTACACCTCTCTCTGTATTATTTGATTCAGGTGCTACAGATTCTTTCATTTCTCCATCTCTAGTTGATAAGTGTAAGCTGGAGTCGGTTAAGCAAGACCATGGTTGGCAAGTGGAACTAGCCTCAGGTGCTAAAGTTTCCACAGATTCGGTAGTTCACAAGTGTGGACTTAGCATAGGAGGGTTTGAGACTTCAGTCGATTTTCGAGTTATTCCTCTTGGCTCCTACGATGTGGTCTTAGGTATGGATTGGCTTGGCTCTCATAGGGCTAGTATTGACTGCAGAAAGAAGACCATTATGTGTCAGGATGACCAAGGGAAGGATGTTGAGATTGTGGGGATACCGAGACCTATATCCCTACGAATGATCTCTGCTATGCAACTTAAGCGAAGCTTTCATAAGGGGTGTCAGGTATTTGCCATTTCAGTAAATGAGCTTGATGAGGAAGAATCTATGAGGAAGACCCTAGATCACCCTATTTTACAGGAGTATGTTGATGTCTTTCCGAGTGAGATTCCAGGCATGCCTCCGAAGAGAGACATTGATTTTAGCATTGAGCTCACTCTAGGAGCGGAACCTATTTCTAGAGCTCCTTACCGTATGACCACTCAGGAGCTAAGTGAGTTGCGTTTGCAGTTAGAGGAACTTTTGGCCAAGGGTAGTATTCGACCTAGTGTATCACCATGGGGAGCTCCAGTGCTCTTTGTGAAGAAGAAGGATGGTTCTTTGCGCCTTTGCATCGATTACAGACAGCTGAATAAGGTGACAATAAAGAACAGGTATCCTTTACCAAGGATTGATGATTTATTTGATCAGATCAAGGGAGCTACAGTGTTCTCTAAGATTGATCTTAAGTCAGGATACCATCAACTTCGCATCAAGGAGGCTGATATTCATAAGACCGCCTTTCGAACTCGCTACGGGCATTATGAGTTCATAGTGGTACCCTTTGGGCTGACGAACGCTCCATCAGTTTTCATGTGCTTAATGAATGGGGTGTTCCGTTCCTATCTTGATAGATTTGTTCTTGTGTTCCTCGATGATATTCTGATATATTCTAAGTCCCAAAAGGAACATGAGGAACATTTGAGTTTAGTTTTGCAGTGCTTGAGAGATAATCAACTTTATGCCAATGCAGCAAAGTGTGATTTCTTTCAATCAGAGATACAGTATTTGGGACACGTTATTTCAGGCGAAGGTATCTCTGTAGACCCTGCGAAGATCCAGGCAATAGTAGATTGGCCTGCACCCACTACTGTGTCGGAGATTTGTAGTTTCATGGGTCTAGCTGGGTATTATCGCAGATTTGTTCAAAATTTCTCCAGAATAGCACACCCTATTACCTCCCTTCAGAGGAAAGGAAAGAAGTTTCTTTGGATAGAAAAGTGTGTAGAAGCATTTCAGAAACTCAAAGAGCTTCTAACCAGTGCACCGATCTTAGCAGTACCTGATCCAGAAGGTGAGTTCATGGTGTGTACAGATGCTTCCCTCGAGGGTATTGGAGCAGTTCTAATGCAGAATGGTCGAGTGATTGCATATGAGTCACACAAACTCAAGGATCATGAGTTGAATTATCCTACACATGACCTTGAGTTAGCAGCAGTAGTTCATGCCTTAGTGAGATGGAGACATTTCTTGTTGGGACACAGATTTGAACTACATAGCGATCATCGTAGTCTTCAGTACATATTCACGCAGCCTAATCTGAATGCTAGGCAAAGGCATTGGATGGAGTTTTTGTGCGAGTATGACTTTGAGGTGAAGTATATCCAGGGGAAGGAGAATGTCGTAGCTGATGCTTTGAGTCGCAGGAAACATGTGATATCATCTATGACTCTTAGTGTCGATTTGAGATGTCAGATACTTCAGGCACTCCCCACTGATTCATGGTATCTGGAGGTGTGCAGCGAGATCAATTCAGGGAGATCCTTGGAGGGAAAGTTTTTAGGCTATGTCCTAGAGTCAGATGGCCTTTTGAGACTTTCAGGAAGGATCTATGTGCCGCTACTGGATGAGCTTCGCATATTGATCCTATCAGAGGCCCATCGTGCACCTTACTCGGCACATCCAGGTGTCAAGAAGATGCATGCAGATTTGCGATGTTTATTCTTTTGGTCCGGGATGAGCACGACATTGCTGATTTTGTGGCTAGATGTCTTGAGTGTCAGAGAGTCAAGGCAGAACACCAGCATCCGGCAGGACTTTTGCAACCAAATCTCATTCCTTCATGGAAGTGGGACATCATCTCTATGGATTTCATAGTAGGATTACCTATGACTCTTCATCGTCATGATGCTATCATGGTCGTCGTTGATCGGTTGACCAAGGTGGCACATTTTGCACCAATTAGGTCTTCCTACATTGCAGCTTCAGTAGCTAATGTCTTCATGCGTGACATTGTGAGACTACATGGTATTCCCCGAAAGATCATTTCGGATAGGGATCATGTTTTCACTTCCGCATTTTGGACATCACTACAGCATGATCTGGGAGCGCAGTTGAACTTCAGTTCAGCATATCACCCAGAGACAGATGGGCAGACAGAGAGAGTGAATCAGGTTCTCGAGGATATGTTAAGGATGTATGTGATGGATAGGCAGACTCATTGGGAGGACTATCTCTACCTAGTGGAGTTTGCTTACAACAACGGGTATCACAGTTCTATTGGCATGGCACCTTTCCAAGCCTTATATGGACGCCCTTGTCGTACACCTTTGAGTTGGGATAGCCTTGAGGATCGCATCCTGTTGGGCCCAGAGATGCTTCATGACATGGAGCAACAGGTGGTGCGTATCCGAGAGCACTTGACAACGGCACAGGATAGGCAGAAGAAGTATGCTGATGCTCATAGGTCAGATAAGCAGTTTGCTATAGGAGAGAAGGTTTTCTTGAGAGTGCGTCCGCGGAAGAGTCCGATCCGTTATGGAAAGGGCTCGAAGCTAGCACCTCGCTTTGTGGGACCATTCGATATTCTTGAGATGATTGGTCCAGTTGCCTATCGTCTTGCTTTACCGCCCAGCCTTGCTCGCATTCACGATGTTTTCCATGTATCAGTACTTAGACAGTATATTCCTGATGTTGTACATATTCTTGATTGGAATGCTTTACAGGTAGAGGACGGGCAGCTGGCTTTGGAGCCAATACGTATTCTGGAGTAGCGGGAGTTGACCCTCAGGGGTCGAACCATAGAGCAGGTAAGGGTCCAATGGGACCCTACTGATGACTCTTCAGCGACATGGGAGGATGCATCTAGATTACGGGATTTATATCCCTATTTGTTTATAGGCTTCCAGGAGTAAGCCTAAGTCTAGGGGGGGTGGATGTAGTGCCTGCCCCTAGTTTACATTTTTTGAGCTACATTTATGATATGTTTGCCAAACTCTTTTAGGCCAATTTATGTTTGATGAGTAGTATCATTATTTTAGAGATTATCAGAGGATGTTTACACTCAGTTTATTATATGATGAGATTACTTGGTACTCTATATTTCGTGCATGTATGATGATTATTCAATGGTTTCAGTTATCGATGATAATTAGTTAAATGGTTCATTATTCCATGTGTTTCTTATGGATACTTACCCCATACTGCATGTGTATGGTGTGCGTGTTGTTTTATTTATGTATGGTGTTTCTAATATGGTTAAGGAAGGGAGTCGTAGTCACCTGCTAGTCGGGATCTACACGATGCACCACTTCCTGCCATTGCCTATTTAGCTTAGAATATTGTGTTTGTACATGCGTGGATTTTATGCAGGTTGCAGGTACCGGGTATCGACTTCCCTGAATTGTCAGGATGAGCGTACCCTATCGCACTGTCTCAATGGTAAGAGAGGGGAGATAAACTCTTAAGTCCAAATCCTAAACCCTTTAGCCAATTGTCCTAATTGATAATTAGGACAAGTATCTGAGTTAAGTACCCTCCGAATGCATCAAATGATGTAATTTGGTGATTATAACCCTTCTGTTTGATTTGGTATGTATTTTTCTATGATGGGTTTTCGTATGTTGCTTTTTGAGTCCTTGGTGTATTTTCTATTAATTAAGTCTAATTAAAAAGACAAATTAATGATTTAATTTAATAAGGAATTATTATGATATCTTTATAATTAATTAATTAATTAATTAAATAAATAAAAGAATTAAAGTTGGAAATTAAAGTTTAAGATATAGTTAGAACAGGATAATATTTATTTAATTTAATAATAATATATTTGGAGTTCATTTTTAAATAAATGCTAAATATTATTGTTATTTAAATTAATTAAATATGTTATCAATTAAGTTCTAAAATAAATTAAAAAGTTGAAAGATATTAATTTTATTAAGAATTCTAGATCGCATGATCTAAACATGAGTTAAATATAAGAATTAAATTAAAAGATTAAATTATAAAAATTAATAATGTTATTTTAATTTCTTAAAAGTGCACATAAGATTTAAAGTAATAAATTAATTAAGAATTGAAGTCAAGTGAAATTTTAAATAAAGTTATTTAATCATTCAACTTAATGTGCATGAAAGTTGAATGCAAAAGAATTAGAAAAGATAATAAAAGTTAATTTAAGTTAACTGAGTTGTGCAAAGAGTCTTCTCGGGTAAACGCACAATTAGTGCCCCGAATTGAGGAGAATTTGCTTATCACAACTTTGGGGGTTCATTTTTGAGAGAGAGGAATTTGGACGGGAATTAGGGAGGAAGACAATTTTTGGAAGCAAATTTTAGAAGGCTGATACGAAGAAAGTCTTGAAGGGGAAGGTATTGAGAGGAGCGATTTCGCATACAGTTCCTGGAGATTGCATAATAGCATCAAGATCAGGTAGGATCTTGTGGTTTTTTATCCATTAGATATGCAAATTATCCCTTCCTGCCTTCTTCGTGTCTGGGGTTTGTAGATCTGAATTCTTTGTGATAAAAGTTTTAAGCTTTCAATATTGTGAAGTTATTAATTATTCGTCAATAATTTCTGTATTCATGGGGACTGGATGAATTAATTAGAACCATTGTTTTCTTGATTTAGAAATTGAGATCTAATTTGATAAGGGTTTTGTTTTAATGAAATTGAAAAGTTCTAGATAAATAAATAAATATATATATATATATATATATATATATATATATATATATATATATATATATATATATATATTTTTTCATATTTACCCTTTTGAAGAAATTGCTTTATAAAAAAAAAAAAAAAAAAGAATTTAACAAAATTATTTTTGTTAAAATAAAATTTATTTTATTGTTATTAGAATTAAATAAAAATCATATATATAAAAAAATATATTTTTAAAAAAAAAGTATATATATTAATGTTAGTGGGGGGGAGGGAATTACCCCGTACCCGCCCCCACTATCGGCGCAGGCCGACAGTACCTACGTCGCAGGTACTGCGATGGCAGGTACAGAGTACCTGCCGCCGCAGGCCTTGCGACCGCAGGCCTGCGGCCAAAGCCGACGGGCTATAAACGTTTTGAAGATTTCATTTTTTTTATTTGTTTTTTATTATATAATTTTTTTTAATTATTAAAAAAATGAATTTTATTTAATTAAAAATATTAAATAATAAAAATTATAATATATTTAATTTTTATAATATATTAAACTTTTTAAATATTTAATAAATAAATATTAATTGTATAAAAATAGTTGTAGATTTTAATTTTGTTTAAATATTAATAAATTAACTTTTAGTAGTGGGATTAAAATAAATAATTAGATCTAATAAATATTGATTAATTTAATTAAAATTAGTTTAATTAAGTTAATTAATAATGAATGTTATTTGACTAAATTATAAATTTGGATATTGATTCAATGTAAATTATTATAGAACTGGGTTGTTCGAAAAAGGGTAGTTGTGAAAACTTTGTTACTTGAATTCGACATTGAACTAAAACACAAACCTTACCTTAACTTAAATAATATACTTTCAGATCCAATCTCTGAGACTTTGATGTTGACTTTGTACTTTGAATGTTTTGGGGTTGGTTTAGGGTTGACCAGTTCAGGTTGTTACCAGAGGCTCGGGGTTTGTGAATGTGATGTCTTGATGATTTGGTCTTGATCTTTCTTAACCTGACCATGGTAATGTGATGAAGTGCTCTATGACATGATTGTGTTTACTGTTTGTGATTGCTTTCCAGTTTCCTTGTGTGAAGCTGAGATGTATGTATTTAAGAATACCTAACTTAACCATTTTTGAGTCTCGATCAGTTATATTTGATAACCATTTCTGAGTCTCGATCAGTTATACTTGTATTACTTTCTGGTTGCTCATTAAAGAACCATTGGATTTTGTGACTTATCATTGATGCCTTCAGTTGCTGATAGAGAACTGTCGTGATTACATGATTACTATTTGATGTTATCTGTTGCTCATGAAGAACTGATATATTTTGTGGATTATCTTTTTATGATATTTTCAGTTGCTCGCATAGGACTGAGATGGTTTTATTATGATTCTTTGATTTATGAGTTCATGAGCTAGGGTAGGTTATCTATGTGTAGAGTCGGGAAGTGGCTTGCAATGGGGGTCGGAGCCCTAAGAGGCTGCCTTGAGAAACCCATTGTAAGTCGTTTTTAATAAGTGAAAACATTTACACTAAATGAGAGAAAATGAACCTAACAAGATAATTGTATGTTCTCTCCCATGCCATGAGTGCTAGTACAGACTAGGATGGGGTAGAGAGGACGCTTGGTTACGACCTTGCATTCCATAGTATGCCTCGTCAGTACGAGAGGATACTAGTGGCCGCAGGATCAGTAGGGACCCGGGATTCCTAAGGGATTGCTCGGGTAACTTCTACATGACTTTTGCGATGACACTTTCCCGCTTGCATATTAGGTTTCCTACGTGTCTTGTGGTACCTCTGGGATATAGATGTCGATCTTTTTAGGAACCCTTGAGTTAGCATACTTATAGGATTTCCTGTACTTAGAGAGTATTTATGATTATAGGTTTTGTTATCCTATTTTGGGACTTGAGACTATCTCCTCAGCGCGGTGGGAGTGGACCATTTAGGTTCCACGCAGTCGGGTGGTAGTGCTTTTACTCTTACCATTGAGATCCGTTCCGTGGTCACCGTGGCTGGAGTTTTTGTGATTGGCATTTACCTACACTATGTTCTTGGATTAGTATGATGGATGGTTAGATTTTATGATAGATGCTTTATCATTATGGATGTATGGATGTATCATGTATGGTGAATAATTTTCATATATTTTACTGTACTTTGTATCATGGATTTGAGGATGTTGTATCTTGATCTTTACATATGTATATTCTTTTAAGCCTTTCATACCCTGTGACATGTACAGTGGATGAATGAGCATTCCGAATTAATTTGCCAAGGAGCATTCGGAACAAATGTATATTATGGACATTGGAGTTTCTGATTATTCTTTTATATGTATGTGTTAGTTGTTAGACTTAGAATTAATTAAATTTAAACGTGACTCAACGTCTTGGGATCTTTAAGAAATGTAACTTGCAATGTATGTTTGTCGATGATTACATGTTATTGCTTCCGCTACTATTTGTTTGATGTGTATGTCATACTTTCTTACTTTAAAAAAAAAAAAATTTTAGCAAACTTAGTGAAACTTTAGGTTAATTCTTTTGGATCCCTTGGCGGGGCGTTACACAATCTTGTTCATGTAGCCTTTGTACCTATGGGTTCTGGTGTTTCTATTTGATCATTTATCTCTTCTCCACCTTCATCAACTTTATTATCTACTTCTTTCAAGTCTTTATCATTGTCTTGTAGGAAAGTATTATCCATTCTTATTTCATTTTTATCTGGTACAACTTCATCCACTTTCACATATACACTTTCAACAAGTTTATTCAACCTTTTATTAAAACATTTGTAAGCTTTACTTTGAGAAGAATATCCTAAAAATATTCCTTCATCACATCTTGAATCAAAGCTTCCTATTTTATCATCAAAATTCTTAATGAAATATCTACTTCCAAAAATTCTAAAATGCTTAGTAGAAGTTAGATGTCCATACCATAACTCATAAGGAGTGTAAGTTTTTACCCTTAGTTGTATCATGTTTAAAATATATACTATTGTGTGAACTTCTTTTTTCCAATACCTGTTTAGTACTTTAGATTCATCTAACATAGTCCTTGCCATTTTTTTCACTGTTTGGTTCTTTCTCTCAATAACTCCATTTTGTTGAGGTGTCCTAGATGCTTCATATTGTCTTTTTATGCCATGTTTTTCACAATAATCAACAAATTCATCTAAAGTAAACTCACCACCTTTATCTAATGGTAAACATTTAATCTTCATGTTTGACTCATTTTCAACCATTTTCCTGAAAATCTTAAACTTGTTAAATGCCTTTGATTTATGCTTTAAGAAGGTTACCCATGTCATTCTTGTATGATCATCTATAAAAAGCACAAAATAATTTTCACCATTTAATGACATTGTCCTTGTAGGAACACATAAATCAGTATGTACTAATTACAATGGTTTAGAAGAAAAATATTCTTTTGAAGGAAAAGATGCCTTTGTTTGTTTACCATGTTGACACCATTTACAAATAACATTCTGTAGCTTACTTATACATGGCATACCTCTTACTTTCTAATGCTTACTAACTTTTACCAAGCTATCAAAATTCAAGTACCCAAGCCTTTTGTGCCATAACCAACTTTCATTCACCTATCCCATAAGAAAAACATCTTCATGATTGTTAGTATTTGTGATATCTTTTAAATTGTATACATTTTCTTTAGATCTTTTACCTAATGCAACCAATTGTCCATATTTTAATTTGATTTGACAACCATGGTAATCAAAAACAACTTCATATCCATGATCACAAATTTGACTAACATTTAGAAGATTGTACATTAATCCATCAACATAGTACACATCATGAATGGACTTTTTTGTCACTAAGAAACAAAGAACCCAAACCTTTAATTTTCCTTAAAGAATCATCACCAAAACTAACATTTCCACCTTTGTAGTTAGTCAATTTGTCAAACCTCGTTCTGTCTCCTGTCATGTGTCTAGAACAACCACTATCAATTATCCAAAAGTCATTTTTTTCAAAATGTAGAGCCATTTGAACAAGCATAGACTTATTAATCTTAGGCCTCCATATCTTAGTCACTCTAGTATCAAATTCTTTATCAACTTGTAGACTAGCATAAGATTGATCATTCTGAATTGACTTAGTTTTGCAATTACTCATAATATGACCAAAGAGATTGCATTTGTAAGATCTTAGACCATTCATTTTAGGAAAGGAATAACCAAAATGAAACTTTGAGTACCTCCTTGACATGTATATGCAACTTGTTCTATGTCCATGTTGATGACACATGAAGCAATACCCATCAAAGAAAGAAGTGATCTTGTTTGACTATCTTTTACCCATGAATGAAGTGCTTGATATAACCTAATTTTTATCATTAGAAATCTGATTAAAATGTGAATTTTTACCTACATTTGAAGTGGTAGCATTCTTATTTGTATCCTTACTTTCATATTTAAATATCTCGAATAAAGATTTATCTTTCTTGTCACTAGAACATCGTCGAAGTTCAAAACCAATTCCTATTAGATCATCAGTTCATCTTTGTTTCCTTAACATATCATCCAACATAGAATTCTCATATTTTTCTAACTTTACTCTATATGATACTACTTCATTCATTAACCTTGTGCATTCCTGATCTTTAGAACTTAACTCTTCCTTAGTGACAAAGAAAATTCTCTTTTTTTCCTCAACTTGTAATTTCAATTCTATAACTTGTTGATTTCAGTCCGTAGTTTATTTTTCAAAGTTATCTTTTTCTTTTAAGAATTTATTTTCTTGAACACTTAAATTCCTTTTTAATTTCTTAATCTTTTTAAGTACATAAAGAAATTCACATTCTAAATCAACCTCAACAAGTTCAACATCATCATCACTGTCTGATTCTTGACAAGTAGTTTCTATAGCCATGAATGAAACTTCATTTCATCACATTCAAAACTACTAGATTCACTATCTGATACATCATCAATCAAACTCTTCTTCTTCTAAAATAACTTCTTCTTTTTTTATAGAATTTCTTTTTACTTTATTTTTCTTCCTCATCATCTACTTCATCATGACTATTATAAGGACATTTAGGTGCAAAGTGTCCTATTTTTCCATAATTAAAGCATTTGAAAGGAAGTTTACCTTTTTACTTACCTGCTCCTTTATTTAATTTCCTTGATAAATGTGCTTCAAGAACATCAAGATCTTCTAATTCTGAAGAGACTTTGTTCACTTTCTTTTCCACCTTGAATGTTGCTTCTTTGCTTGTGGATTCCTACTTGCCAAACTTTCTCATTTCATAAGCTACAAGTGCTCCATGAATATCTTTCATTGCATACTTTTTAATATCTCTAGTTTCTTCTATAGAACATATCTTAGAATAAAATTTATCAAGAACAGATCTCAAAACTTTCTTTACAACATCAATATCATCATTTTTTTCACCAAGTCCTCTTATGCCATTTATAGTTTCATCTATCTTAAGGAGATAGTCTTCTAAATTTTCATCATTACCTATCTTAAGGTCTTCAAATCTTTATTTAAAATGTTATATCTTGGCTTCTTTAACTCTATCATTACCATGATATGTGTTTTTCAATTTGTCCCATACTTCTTTAGAAGAACTGCAATGCATTAGATTAACAAAAACATCTTTAGATAGACTGTTAAGTATAGCAAATTTAGATTTCATATCAATTTCATATTTCCTCTTTTCATCAAGATCTATAGGTAAAGTATTAGGAACTTTATAACCATTAACAACTGAAGCCCAAACATCAACATTAATAGATAACAAAAATGTTTGCATCATTACTTCCCAAAAAGCATAATCTGATCCATCAAAAATAGGAACCTTTAAAGAACTATCTTGAGCCATAAAAGATAAGTATTCCACTCAACCAAAATCTATCCAAAGTTGTTAAACTTGATGTAGGTAACCTTTCTCTGATACCACTTTTTGGAATACAAACACCACTAAGAGGGGAGGGTGAATCAATGGTTTAAAATACTTTTTCAAAACTTGAAACAATTGCAAGTTATAAAATTTAACACATGAGAAAGATAGTTAATGAATAACAAAGACACAATATTTTAATGTGGAAAATCCCTTAGGGTAAAAAACCACTTTGAATTTAAATCTTTATTGTCCTCTTGGGTAAATCTTTTAGAGCTAAAACTCTGGGAAGCACCAACACCCTATTTTAGAAACACCAATTTCAAGGAACACCAATCCCTTACACCTGAAGCACCAAATTCATCAATACAAGAAGCACCAACTTCCAAAAATGAAAAAATGAGATATAAAATTAGAGGATCATCTCTATTACAACACAAATCATGAATCACTAGTTTCAACTTCTTGTTGAAAACATAATGTAAGATATACTTCTATTCTCCTTAAAACATAATATCCAACTTTATTTTATTTTGCCATTAAAAGATCTGATCAAACAAGTAATATATAACCCTTCTTCTACCTCTGATAAACTTATGCAATGAAAATCAAATCACAAATATGAAAATAGAAATATAAAGCATTACCCTCTTCCTTCTTGTTAAAAATCTGCCTACAAACCGTTTGGTCTACAAGGAATTCCACACAAATCTTGCAACTTCTGTCAAAACCACCTATTGGATGTTTTAGAGGAATGTATCCTCTACTTATAAACCAAGAGAGTCAAAATTTTGGAGGTAGGTACATACTCCAAATTTCCATTAGACCAAAACCACTCAAAATTGTTAAAATTGTCATAACAATTCGATAAATGTTTCTAATAAACAAAAAATTTCTCTTTCCATACATGTGTTATGCAAAAAATAACAAAGACTCATTTTAGCTAACTCAAATACATTTCCAAAAAGGTTTGATAGTTGGTGTCTATCTGATAAAAAATCTTATTGACTTTCTCATAGACCAAAACAATTTTTTTATAACTATTTTCTAAACCAATGTGAACATTAAGTGTTAATTGTATAACACTTAAGTGTTTGTCTTGAATATGTTTTGAACAATATTGAAAGACATAAAATAAGATAATTATATGATGTTAAGAAAATCATGTGCTCATTATAATTTCATTACTGACATCAATTACAACAATCAAAGACCAAATACCAAGGGTTCAACATGATCTCCAAGTGTCTATGTTCAGGCTCGAGTACTCCATTGTCACACAGGGCATTGTATGCTTCATTCATCTCAAATGTGCCTAATTCTTGAATAGTGCAATGGTAGAATGACCTAATATCATTAATTAATAGTACCTTTGGTGGTATGGTCGAATTCACTCCCATGGGATCCTTTTGCTTGGAAATTGTTGGATAAAGCTTGAAACTTGGTACCTTGCAAACTGGATACTTTAATAGCATTTCTAAACCCTTCTTCACGTTCATGCTAGAGTTGGATGTCATTGTACTCAGTAAATGATAAAATTTGCAACTACTGTAACTTTCATTGCAACTTCATTCTTCAACACTAATTCACTTGTAGATCATTCTGGTGTTTGAAATCGCTCTAAAAAATGAATGCAAGTAAAAATAAAACCCTCAATTTCAACTTTAATCAAACATTTCAAAAATTTAGGGCCTCTTAAATGCATCATACAATGATAGGTATGTTATCTCAATTAAGTCATATAAGCTCAGCATGAAATAATTCTCTCATAGCTTAGTTAGAACTATGTTCTAACATGATTCAGCTCAGTGATAACAAGTAACTTGGTTGCAACTAAATTGTAACTTGGTTAAAACATAATTCTCTAACTTTGCCTTGTGCATCTTTCTATGATGTTTTGAATTCCTCTCTTCTTACATGTCTAGAAGTGATGTAAGATCTTAATTTCTCAATTCTAGTCATCTCCTTAACTACCTAGTTGGATGTAGATGCTTCACCTAATTCATTTGATTGGATGATGATAGTGTATTACCTTTTTCTTTCCTTTATTTGCCTTACCTATTTTTGATTCTTCTAGTTTCTAATTTCTTCAATCTTTGACTTGCCTTTTTTTCTTCACTATTATTTTTTGTATCTCTATTCATATAGTTTCTTGCTAAGTGACCTATCTTCTTGCATACATAACATCTTATATTGGTGTTTTTTTTCCTGATGTGAGTTTCTACACAAGTTATACCATTCCAATATTCTCCACAATAATGACATCTTTCCCATGTATTGTAGTTCAAACCAATAAATTCTCTTTGTCTAGTTCCTTTATGTTGAAAATTTGGATTTGATCTACACTCTGAAGATTTGTGACCTTGTTTGTGACATGTGAAACAATTCCCTTCAAACTTTGATTTGGTTTTGCATTCATTTGCCTTGTGACCATATTTTTTGCAACTGTAGCACTGATCTTTGAACTTGGGTTTCATGGTATTGCTCCAACAAACATTTGATGTATGACCTATTTTTTCACAAGTGTTGCATGTAGGCTTTTTTTTCTTTTATGCTCCTTTCTTTGATGACTCTCCTTGATTGATGTGCCCTAAGATAGTAATGTCTTTGAGTCTATTTAGAGTTTGCTCATATAATTGATTCACACTTTCTTGTGATCTCAATCATTTGTAATGCCCTGCCCAGAGATCCTTGGAACAAGGATTCAATACAAGCCAAGATTATTTTTTACAAGTATGAATGCACATGACAACATCATACAGGGATCACAAAGATCACAACAGAAGACTTCACTAACAATCTGAGCAACCAACAAATCTCCAGATGCCACTACCGAACAAAACAATACACAATGAGAGATGTAGAATAGATTTTGAATAAAAACATTTTGAATCCAAAATACAACACCAAAGGATTGAAGAAAACCTAAGAGGGTACCCAAAACACTTTTTGAAAAGTTTGAATCTTACTAAAAAATGCCCGCTGTCTTCCTGAATAGGTTTTCATGAATACTAGGTGATACTTTAAATCAGCACTGGGCAATACTTTCTAGTATCGCACAATATTTCCAAAGAAGCAAGGCAACACCTTCAAGGATTGGGCAAAACTCCTCTCAAGGGCATGCTATATGTCTCAAGTATCATATGACAATTCTTCAATGAGGGTGCGATACTTTCCAGTACCGCATGACATATCTTCCTAAGGGGTGTGATACTTTCTAGTATCACATGATAGAACTTTAATGGATGTATGACACATTAGTGTATCACCACATGCTAACACATGGTCACCTAAGAAAACAAGGAACACTCTTATAGGAAAAACACAAGAGGCAAACTGAGATCAAAACCTCCACACTAGGGAGTACTAGATCCGCATAGATCGAGGAACGAACACTCGAGTGCATAAACAACAAGATGCCATGAACAAGAAAGACAAACATCTATCCATCTAAAACCATAGCAGTAAAAGAATGTACTAGAAGCAATATTGTAGTGAATAGAAGTAACATCACAATATAGAGAAGTAATATCATGATGTACAAAAATAACATCACAATAACTAAACAACCAAACTAAGTAAATGGTTCATCCCAACCATCAATAGCATCATAAGACCATCATGGATCTTAATCATCCCCCATGTGTAACATCTCAAGCCACCGATCAGATCATCGGTACTATCATAATAGGGATGTCACTACTAAAACATGCTACAATAAAAGCATAAGGAAATCTAACATGCTAGTAGTAAAGCATAAGATAATCCTATGAGTAGATAACATTACCTATCACATGCTAATCATCATAATAAGGAAATCTAACATGCTAAACCAATAAACAATAGATAATCCAATACAACAATTCACATCATCTAGTCATATGCTAAACATCATAATATGGAAATGTATCAAATAAACCAACATCATCTAAACATGATATCTAAGCATTCCAATGAAAGCATAAGTCACAAGAAAGCATACTCTGAAACCTGAAGTATCAAGTGAAAACATCCAACAATGGTCGCACCAGGATAAAAGACTGTCTCTGTACAATGGTCCCTAGTAGTGGTGTAGGTAGCTATGCCTCCCAACCATGTGATACCCACAAGTCCACACTTGTCATGCTATTGGATTTAATGATCCAACCACAAATACACAAAATTAACATCTATGGCTAACACTCATGCTAGACAATATGATTGTTGTAACTAAGAACCTATGGCACTACAAGAAGTATAGGTCCTAGTCAGACACTCAATAGGCTACTAGGTAGGGGCTAACATCATGGAAAGTTGCTTGGTATCATCAAGCCCAAGATTAGATCATGTCTCCTCAAACTTAAATGGGTGCTCACACATTGTGTCCTCAAACTTAATCTGGTGCTCACACATTTTATTATCTTAAGTTTTATTACCATTCACACATTTTATTTAGTTATCACTTATATAAAGCTACCTCCGCCAACCCATGGCACCATGATCTCCACATTGTGAGATAGAAGCCCCCCCCATATGCTACCCTACCCTACCCATGCTCATCCTATGACAAGTGCCCATGGACATACATATTCTCAACCCAACCCTAATGATCATAGCTTCTGAAAATACCATAGAAAGTTAGAACTTGCAAGTCACTCGACAAATGTATGTGCATGTACTTGTGTGTGGTGTGTCATCATCATGAAGATCATAACACAAGGACTAGATGAGAACACTATGCAAGAAAATATCACCCAATCATAAACAACTCAGGAGGAGGGATTATACAGGAATCCAAAAGCCAATAAAAGCATACATCATGAAATCACTCAACCATCCTCAATCTGGGAGTATGGATTCTACACAAATCCTAATGATTCAACAAGACCAAACATCATGAACTCACTCAACCAGCCTCAATCTAGGAGCATGGATTCTACACGAATCCTAGTGTGCATGAAACAATAACCAAGGTGCAAAAGAAACCATAACAGGTATAAAAATCACTCAACCAAATATGACATGGGGAGTATGGATGTGGCATGCATCCTAATGCAAACATAAAAGTACAACAAAGGTTTGACTAATATCCAAATGGATAATCCAGATCCACGACCCAACTCGTGCCAAGAAAACTTAAGAAAATAGGGTAGCATGCAAAATGAGGTAAAAACTCCAATTTTTTTAAAAAAATTGAAATTAAAACCCATTTGTCCTTTGGGTACAAAAATCCCAAAAATCCAAAAATAATTAATTTCGAACACCATATCCAAAAATCACCAGCATAACAGTGCAAAACCCCAAACCCTCATCTCAAAAAATAGAGAAATGCTCATACCCGACCAACTGGGTAGAACTAGAAAACAAAAATAGAGGGGAACACTATTTCTCAACCTCCAACCAAACAGCTACCAAAAATAGAAGCAGAAATGGAGCAAAAACAATAAAATAAGAGATCCCTACCTCACAACCAAAAGGACAAAATGGGAATCTGAACCAAAAAAATAAAAGGCCTATAGAAGTAGTTGAAAACTGCAACAATCCAAGGTCTCCCCAAGCTAGATCTAATGAGCTCAACCTCATGACAATTCCATGCTCGTAGCTCCCATAACAAACAAAACAAAAAATCCTCATGAAGAGGATTTTGGGTTTTACTCTCACCCTTTTTAATTTGAAAGTTAGAAGTGAGGAATTAAATTCTTTTTTGGATACTTATTCATTCTTCAAGTGAATAACTGATTAGGGAAAATAACTAGCCAACCTAGTTAGACCTTGAATCAACACAAAAAATGAAAGGTTATTCTTAATAATAGGAATTCATCTATGGCAAAGCTGCCAAAAATTAAAATAAATCAATTTAAAAGCCCAAAAACCCAAAAACACACAATTTTCCTTAACAACTTTCACGACAATGTGAACTACTAAATGCATAGACATGCTCACTAGTCTAATCACATAATGCAAATGAGTTTTGATTTAATAATCACTGAAAGGTTTAATTAAACATTAAAAATAAGGATACGTCGATAATATAGGGATGACATTGGTAAAATATGAATAGTTGAATCATTAACTCCATGTGCCACTATTAGGGATATAAATCCTACACTAAACAACATGATCAAGTGCAATTGCATATAAAAACATAGTCGAAGCAATAAATGCATTAAATCACCTAATTTAACCATTTATTTAATTATATCAAAATAATCTATTTACATTACTCACATTCACATAAAGCATAACAACACAAGAATGAAGTAAATAACCATAGCATTAAACCCATCACATAACATAATCATAGATATGTCCAAATACCAGATAACTAGATATCATCATAAAACACACTATCATCTCACAATGGCATCATCATGCAAATATGATCAAATGAACAACATAGTAGTATAAAGTCTATGATACATAAATCAAGGTATAACATCTAACCCTCAAGTCATCTCAAATGTAAAACATAACATGAGTAACAAGTATTGCTCTGATCAAAATATAACAAGGTAAATATTCATAGTACATAACCAATGAATCCAACATGGACAATCCATTTCTAATTATTTAAGCATTTAATAATGGTTGTTTAAACAATATAAAAAGGCACTTAAAATACATAAGCGAACATAGTCATAAACATGACTAACCACTGCTACAAGGACCTAGTCCAGTGTAGCATGGTAATAGTACATAGTGCAATATCTACACACATATCTCAAGGTAATTATGGAAATAACATCATGATACCACATGAATCCTAAAAACCATTGGCACAAACCTCAGTAAACCAAAAATCACATCATAATCACAAAAATCAGCCAATGCATAATCAAAGAAACTAATACAGGACATAAATCCAAATCACCTCTATGGTGTAGACCACTCATGATCACAATCATGATCCATCACAAAAAAAGATCAACAAGGTTGCATCCATCAAGATGAATTATAGAAGTCAAATGGGAGAGGCACTACATCATCCCCCACAATGACTAGGCTTACTCTTGGAAGCCTACAATTCAAGAATAGAAACCCAATACACCAGAACACAATCAAGATTGAACAAAAGGAATGACTCACTGACTTCTTCACAAGTCCTACCAAATCAATCCAATGTTCTCCAACCATAATGTCAACCCCAAAAAGGTCAACCATAAGAGAATAGGTGCCACACTGACACAAGGTGCTCCAACAAATAACCTTCTATGTGCTAGGAAAAACCCATCTAGCCATCAATTCAACAATACAAGGTAAGGAAAACCCCACTCTACCTCATCAATAGGTGCCCAAATATGACATCCACCTACCATGTGACCACAAATCAAGGTCAAAACATGATGCTCTTCCAACAAGAGTTGGAATCATGGGGAATAACCATCCCAAATTCCCAAGAATACTATCATGTCACACATGAGCATCCTTGAATCTATGTAAACTCACCCTTTGAACAAAATGGATGACGGTTTACTAACAAAATTACACACTCCAAAAGACTACTCACCACTAGGCGTAGGATCACAACACCTCTCCAAGGTACAAAAGCTCAACTACCACTGGGAACTAGGGTTACATAACCCAACTAGACAAGATATAACCTTCCCATAAGGTTGCAAATAATTCAATAGTGGACAAAACCATGTAGTATCTGCATACCAAATCATAAGATGGTAACATGTGTCCAACGATACCATGTCCCTCCAGCACCATGCTAGGAATACCACACTCAACCTACCAGCATCAAGTCAATAATCAATGAGAAAACTTGATTGAGGCAATCCTCTTGAAGAAACAAGCTTATGGAGAAAGAAACTATAGAGTATTAGGACTAAGAGGGAGTCTCTCTCAACCTCTACACTAAATCAGCCCAAGATGCATTAGGGAACTCACAATTCCACCAACCATCAACATACTCATTTGAAAACACTAACTGAGCTAGTGGCATAACCATGCTAGCCTACTCTCTCAAAAGAGAAAAGAATATGGCAATGCACAAAAGACAACATTCAAAGAGGAGAATCTAGACTCATCAAAGAACTGAGTCACTCCCAAACAACAAGGCAACATCAACCTTGATCAAGGTACACTTATAGGCTACACTTCACCTCACAAAGGTGGATCAGTGCAAAAGGAAACACACAAACCCAAGCAGGAACCCCAAAAAGTACCTAGTAGATTATGAAGACTAGATAACTCTTCCATTAAAAATAACACAAAGAGTTAAACTTCTCCAATAGTCATAAATGTGATATGTCATAATTGAATTGGCCTCTACTAGATAAAGGGTACTCAGAACATCGACTAGCAACTCTAAAAGTATAAAAGAGCTATTTCTTGTTCCCTAGGAAAAATTTTGGGTTTGCATAGTCTCGCGTGAAGTTTCTCAACAAACCAAGCGAGAAAGTGCAATGAACTAGTTTCTCGCACAAAATTTCATATTAGCACAAAATTGCCTTAACTCTAAAGGCCATAACTTTCACGTCTTGACTCAGATTGACTCCATTAAAAAATTGTCAAAAAGATATCGATGAGGCTTACAAAATTATGGAGGTAAGAGAGTCCTAAGATCTAAGAGTTTGAGTCACCACTAAAGACAAAACAACATAGGCAAAAACAATAGTCTCAGTTACCAAGACAAGCGACAGACAAAACATCCAAAACCATTCAAGAACACACATGCCCAAAATAGCATAAGACGTGGAAAGAAGGGTAGTTCACACACTAAAACCATCATTACTTCTCTTTCGTAATTTTATTAGTTAAGCATAATATGAGCACTAATGCACAATGAAACTGAAAGATTTTCAAAGCAAGGGTTCAAGAGTCACTTACCATAAAACAAATACATATCTTTTCAAATTTATTTCAAGAATAACATTAGGTTTACTCATATTTTAAACCATCCAATTACATTAACAACTTTAAATCTATCAAGGACACACTAGCATGTTCTCCATGATATTATCCCTTATATGTACTACCAAAAGTTTGAGATGAACATGGTAGAATCACAACACCCAACTGGGCAGCAATTAAAACACATTCAGAATAGTCATCAAGAACCAAAACAAAATGCCCAAATGGGGAATTGTTGATTCCAATAGTAAATATCAAAAAGTGCACATTTCAACAATAGGTCAAATGTGACAACTGTCACAAAGAGAGCGATAGATGAAATTTGATGATCATTCTAAGAAAGAAAATACTGAAAAGCATTGTTATCCCAACAACATGAGGAAGATACCTCTAGCCAAATAAAATAAGGTATCAATTAAATCACATTGCATGTGATGACTAAGAACAATCACACAAGAGGGATAAATCACTACACAATACTAAGGAATACATCATCCCAGCAGTGTTAGAGAACACACTCACACACATCAAGCAATATACCATCAATAATCTCATGCATATGCAGACTAGAAAAATTTTCCCTAATTATTTTCCATGCAATGCAAAAATTAAATATTCACCAAATTAATACAATCTTTCATAAGCTTATGAAGCAGTCAGATTGGGGACTTAAGTCATTAACCCAAGGATATAATGCAAACCTACTCCTTTGTAATGATTCACAATAAACACTCATTTCTCAATGAAAAGAACCATTTCATTAGTATAATGACATAACACAGAGTCACAAATAAGATTCATTTATTTACTTACAAGTAGGAGAAGATAGGGAAATAGTGCACCTTACTCCATAAGGAGAAACAAAAGAGGCATGCAATGCCAACACATGGACACCAATCAGTGGTTCCATCCAATAGGATCACAAAAGCAACTAATCAAACAAGGCACATCGATTCCATCTACAAAACAAGGGAAGACTCACTTCCTTCTCCTTACACTGATCTAGTTGCATCTACTGGACAAGCAAGTCCATCACAAGTAGATACCAGAGCAACAAAGATCACAAATTCTCACCAAGACACTCACACTCAACTAACATAACAACAACCATATGGGCAACATAAATGCAAAGATCCCACTATTTGAACATGGGCTCTGATACAAGATGTAATGCCCCAATCAGAGATCCTTGGAACAAGGATAAAATACAAGCCAAGATTATTTTTTTACAAGTATGAATGCACATGACAACATTATACAAGGATCACAAAGATCACAATGGAAGACTTCACTGACAATCTAAGCAACCAACAAATCTCCAATGAACAAAACAATAAAAAATGAGAGATGTAGAATAGAATTTGAATAAAAACATTTCAAACCCAAAATGTGACACCAAAGGATTGAAGAACACCTAAGAGGGTACCCAAAACACTTTTTGAAAAGTTTGAATCTTACTAAAAAATGCCCACTATCTGCCTAGATAGGTTTTCATGAATAACAAATGATACTTTAAATTAGCACTAGGTGATACTTTCCAGTATCGTGTGATATTTCTAAAGAAGAAAGGTGACACCTTCAGGGATTGGGTGACACTCCTCTCAAGGGCATGTAATACTTCTTAACTATTGTATGACAATTCTTCAATGAGGGTGTGATACTTTCTAGTATCGTACGACATATCTTCCTATGGGGTGTGATACTTTCTAATATCACCCAATGGAACTTTAATGGATGTGCAACACATTATTGTATCACCCCATGGGGACACATGGTCACCCAAGAAAACAAGGAACACTCTTAAAGGACAAACACAAGAGGCAAACTGAGATCAGAATCTCCACACCAGGGAGTCTAGATCCACATAGGTCAAGGAACAAACACTCAAGTGCATAAATAACAAGATTCCATGAACAAGAAAGAGAAACATCTATTCATCTAAAACCACAGTAGTAAAAGAACATATTGGAAGCAACATCATAGTGAATAGAAGTAACATCGTAATGCAGAGAAGTAACATCATAATGTATAGAAATAATATCACAATAACTAAATAACCAAACTAAGTACGTGATTCCTCCCAACCATCAATGGCATCATAAGACCATCATGGATCATAGCCATCCCCCACACGTAACATCCCAAGCCACCAATCAGATCATCAGTACTATCATAATAGGGACGTCACTGCTAAAACATGCTACAATAAAAGCATAAGGAAATCTAACATGCTAGTAGTAAAGCATAAGATAATCCTACAATTAGACAACATCACCTATCACATGCTAATCATCATAATAAAGAAATCTAACATGCTAAACCAATAAGCTATAGATAATCCAATACAACAATTCATATCATCTAGTCATATGCTAAACATCATAATATGGAAATGCATCAAATAAACCAACATCATCTAAACATGTTATCCAAGCATTCCAATGAAAGCATAAGTCACAAGAAAGCATACTTTGGAACCTGAAGCATCAAGTGAAAACATCCAACAAAGGTCGCACTAGGATAAAAGACCATCTCTATACACTAGTCCCTAGCAGTGGTGTAGGTAGCTACGCCTCCCAACCACATGGTACCACAGGTCCACACCTATCATGCTAATGGAGTTAATAATTCAACCACAAATGCACAAAAACAACATCCATGGCTAACACTCAGGCCAGACAATATGATGGTTGTAACCAAAAAACCTATGACAATGCAATGAGTATAGGTCTTGGTCAAACACTCAATAGGCTACTAAGTAGGGGTTGACATCATGGAGAGTCACTTGGAATCATCAAGCCCAAGCTTAGATCATGATTCCTCAAACTTAAATGGGTGCTCACACATTATGTCCTCAAACTTAATTAGGTGCTCACACATTTTATTATCTTAAGTTTTATTACCATTCACACATTTTATTTAGTTAGCACTTATATAAAGTTTCCTCTACCAACCCATGGCACCATGATTGTCGGGCTGTGAGATAGAAGCCCCCTCCATATGCTACCCTACCCTATCCATGCTCATCCTATGACAAGTGCCCATAGGCATGCATATTCCCAACCCAACCCCAATGATCATAGCTTCCAAAAATACCACAAAAAGTTAGGACTCGCAAGTCACTCGACCAATGTATGTGCACGTACTTGTGTGTGGTGCACCACCATCATAAAGATCATAACAGAATGACTGGATTAGAACACTATGTAAAAAAATACCACCCAACCGAAAAAACTCAAGAGGATGGATTCTACACAAATCCTAATTATGCAACAAGACCAAACATCATGAACTCACTCAACCAACCTCAATCTAGGAGCATGGATTCTACACAAATCTTAGTATCCACAAAATAATAACCAAGGTCCAAAAGAAACCATAAGAGATATAAAAATCACTCAACCAAACATGATACTAGGAGTATGAATGTAGCACACATCCCAATGAAAACATAAAAGTGCAACAAAGGTTTGACTGATATCCAAATGGATAATCTAGGTCCAGGACCCAATTCATGCCAAGAAAACTCAAGAAAATAGGGCAGCATGCAAAATGAGGTAAAAACCCTTATTTTTAGAAAAAAATCAAAATTAAAACCCATTTGGCCTTTGGGTACAAAAACCCCAAAAATCAAAAAATAATTAAGTTTGGACACTGTATGCAAAAATGGCTAGCATAACGGTGCAAAAACCCAAACCCTCATCCCAAAAAATAGGGAAATGCTCATACCCAACCAACCAAGTAGAACTAGCAAACAGAAATGAAGAGGAACACTAGTTCTCAACCTCCAACCAAATGGCTACCAAAAATAGAAGTTGAAATGGAGCAGAAACAATAAAATAGGAGAGCCCTACCTCATAGCCAAAAGGAAAAAATGGGAATCTGAACTAGAAAAATAAAAAGCCCGTAGAAGTAGCTGAAAATCATGACAATCCAAGGTCTCCCTGAGCTTGATCCAACGAGCTCAACCTAGCAATGATCCCACACCCGTAGCTCCCACAATGAACAAAATAGTAAATCCTCATGAAGAGGATTTGGGTTTTACCCTCCAACTTTCTAATTTGAAAGTGAGAAGTGAGAAATTAAATTCCTTTTTTGGATACTTATTCACTTTTCGAGTGAATAATCGATTAGGGAAAATAACTAGCTAGCCTAGTTAAATCCCGAATTGACCCAAATGAAAATAGGCTATTTCTAGATATAGGAATTCATCTATGGAAAAGTTGCCAAAATTTAAAATAAATCAATTTAAAAGCCTAAAAACCCAAAAACACACAATTTTCCTTAACAACTTTCGCAATAATGTGAACCTCTAAATACACAAACACACTCACTAGTTTAATCACATAATGCAAATGAGTTTGGATTTAATAATCACCAAAAGGTTTCATTAAACAATTAAAATAAGGATACATCAACCATACAGGGATGACATTGGTAAAATATGAATAGTTGAATCATTAACTCCATGTCCCACTGCCAGGGATATAAATCATGCACACTAAACAACATGATCAAGTGCAATTTCATATAATAACATAGCCGAAGAAATAAATGCATTAAATCACCTAATTTAACCATTTATTTAATTATATCAAAATAATCTATTTACATCACTCACATTCGCATAAAGCATAATAACACAGGAATGAAGTAAATAACCATAGCATTAAATCTATCACATAACATAATCAGAGATATGTCCAAATACTAGATAACCAGGTATCATCATAAAACACACTGTCATCTCACAATGGCATCATCATCAAAATATGATCAAATGAATAGCATAGTATTCTAAAATCTATGATACTAAAATCAAGGTATAACTTCTAACCCTCAGGTCATCTCAAATGTAAAACATAACATGAGTAACAAGTATCACTTGGATCAAAATATAACAAGGTAAATATCCGCAATACATAACCAATGAATCCAACATGGACAATCCATTTCTTATTATTTAATCATTTAATAATGGTTGTTTAAACAACATAAAATGGTACTTAAAATACATAAGCAAACATAGTCATAAACATGACTAACCACTGCTATAGGGACGTAGTCTAGTGTAGCATGGTAATAGTACATAGTGCAATCTCTACACACATATCTCAGGGTAATCATAGAAATAACATCATGATACCACATCAATCTTGATAACCACTAGCACAAACGTCAATGAACCAAAAATCACATCATAATCACATAAATTAGCCAATGCATAATCAAAGCAACAAATATAGAACATAAATCCAAATCACCTCTATGGTGTCAACCACTCATGGTCACAATCATGATCCATCACAACAAAAGATCAACAAGGTTGCATCCATCGGGATGACTTACAAAAGTCAAATGGGAGAGGCATTGCATCTTCTCTCATTTAGTTCCTTTTTAGCTCTAAGTTCATTATGGAGTCTTTCATTTTCTACTCTTGGATTAGTGATTCCTTCATTTTCATCATCTAGTTGATCTGCCATGTCTACTTGATGTTGAGATAACTGATAAAATTCATTGGTATTTTCCTCTAGCCTTGTAGCAAGTAGTCTTATGTCTTCATCTTCCATTTATTTATCATTTATTTCTTTTATGTTTTTCTCCATGACTTCACATAGCCTAACCAAGTGACTTTCTTGTTCTCTTTTCAATTTTCTCACTTCTTCTTGTAGAGTAGCATTTCTCACTAGTAGATCTTCTATGGCTACATCTGCTTTTTCTAAACTTTTTTCTTTGTATAGATATTATATAGTTTCTTCTGTGTAATGATTTTTATTCATCTACATGGCCAATTATTTTCTTCTTTTTAGAGAGTGAGTGAGTTATTCCTTGAGTTTCCTAACTTTATAGTTGTGTGTAGATCCAATTTTTCATTGCCAATATCTTTCTCTAACTTGTACACTTCCATTTCCTTATATCTTTACTCTCTATCTATTAAGCTTTTGATAGGAGAACATTTCTCTAATACCAATTGTTGGAAATGTAATGATAAGAAAGTGACTAAGAGGGGAGGGGTGAATCATGAACCAATAAAACTTTTCTTAGTTAGATTACTTCAAATTTACTTCTTTAAATCATCTAATCTACTTCTATGCATGAGCATAAAGAAATAAAGAAATCAACACTATAACACTTTGACACAAGATATGGTAACCCAAAAACTCTACAACTAGAAGGTTTCTACTACAGTAATAAACTTGGTCTATTAGGGCTTACAAATGATCACTTCTGGTGATCTACTTTGTTAGGAGTATGAAGGACTGCTAGGTTCATCTTGAAAAGGGATTTTACAATACAATGAAGTATCTTCTCTGTTACGAGACTTAGCAGGTTAGCTCCACCTAGTTAAAGGATTTGACTAATGTTCCTATTAGGATGAGTCAAAAAGTTTTAGATTAAGGTAAAAACAGGTTTTGAAGGGGCCCCGAAACCATTTACATCAAAAAGAAAGATATACCATGAAGCTCTACCAGGCTTTAAGCAGACCTAAAACCAGCAATACAATTAAACCAGGTCAAGCAAGGACCTAAAACCAATAGAAGTGATCAGAAAGAGAAACTAGCGAGGACACTGGAACCTAAAAAAATGGATTGGGAAGTGAGGCAACCTGAGAAGCTTCCCAGACCAGGAAAATCACCAAGGATTGTTGATCAAATTTGTTCTTCTAGTTACAAATTCCTTAGAAACGTTCTTTCTCCAGCACTTATCTTGAAGTAGGAGAAACTCGGACTTTTGTTATCTAACAAAATCCTAACAATATCCAGATTATGAATACTGTTCAGCCCCCTAATATACCAAGTAATGATTTTCATATCTATTTTTTAACAAGGTAATGATGAGTCAACAAGTTGATCTATGCAATGCAACTTGATTTTCTCAATAAG
The DNA here is from genome assembly GCA_028749045.1 of Cupressus sempervirens. Lineage (NCBI taxonomy): Eukaryota > Viridiplantae > Streptophyta > Pinopsida > Cupressales > Cupressaceae > Cupressus > Cupressus sempervirens. Next base: position 392,267,911 of record CM053789.1, on the reverse strand, counting down.
ATCCTATGAATAAAATGATTGCCTGACTATGATGGATGAGTCTCTTCTCTTCTCTTTATATTGCCTTTTATTCTAATTACATATTCTACTCCATATTCACTTCTTTTCCACCAAAGTAATCATGTATCTTCTATTCTTCCATGCTACACACTTAGACAAATGAATTTGTCTTTCTTATATAGCGTTCACATAATAACTCTATACCAAGTCAACTCCCACAATAGATATCTTCATAATAACCAAATATAAATCCAAGTTGGCTCAAGTACTGATGTTCGAGAAATGCAATTATTTTGATCTTCTGTTGACACTCAGGCAATGTAGTGAGCTTGGGTGACATTTTTGCTCAATTAGTACTAGAAGCTTGGATGACACTGTGGAACTTGGGTGATGTAGCTTGATTTACATAGAGAGCTCGGTTAACTCTATGAGCCCAATTCACACATGAAGCCTTTTTCCCACTAATAATATTGAATAGCTCAATTTATACTATGATCTTGGTTAATACACTATACCTTCATCTTCTTGAGCTACATTGAAATTTGTTCACTGATGGAAATCTTGGTTGCAATATTGACTAACCTTCCTAGATATCTTAAGTGGGTTGTCACTAATTGAGAATATGTCTTTCCATAGGGTCAACACATACTTCAATAGCAAGCATAACATAAATCCTTTAGTAAGGTTCCTCTTAGAAGGAGTGCTAATTCTTGTAATCAGGCAACCTTAACATGTTGATTGTAATCCTAACAAGTTACTAACATTCCTAACAAGATGTGTTCTCAGAAGGAAAATGTTGTAGGTCTTAAGCGATCAACCTTTTATCTATAGTAAAATGCTAGTGGGTATATTATCTGCACTATGGATTTCATCCTCAAATCAAGGGTTTCAATGTACAAAACTTGTGTGTCCATTGATGAATGCTCTTTTGTAAATTTATTTATTTCTATCTTATTGAATTCATTACATGTTAGCTATCAAGTGGTTGTTAGTTAATATATTTAGAGAAGTTGGAAAAGTAACCAGTTATAGAGTCAGTACCAATTCACCCCCCTCCTCATTACCAGTTGGGACCAACAAAGTGACCACTTTCTTCCTCTATGCAAACAATCTATCCCAGGAGCTCCTAATCTGATGCCCTAGTTGGGCCTCATGCTCCAATAGTTCACTTTCTTCCCAAGCAAAAACTTAGCATACAATTTTGTAATTAAAAAAAAAGGGGCCTCTAATTTTTTGTGTGGTGGTTTGTCAAAAACTCTCCTATTGTGATCCTAGAAGTTGGCATCCATTGCCTCATTTGTGCACCATTTTATTGACAATTTTGGTTTTGTTCTTTTGACTTTGATACTAATTTTTCGGTTCACAAAATGGTTCATCAAGTCATCTATATTAATGTTAAGGGTTGTAACCTTGTCATAATCCAACCCATCTCTAGATTGTACATGCATCTCATTGCACCAATGAAGAGAAATATTAGGTTGCTTGGTAAGTGTGTTAATGTGTTGCATAATGGAATTTAAAGTGGATAGGATGGGATTCAACACAGTAATGTTTTGACATGTTTTTTGAAACCCACACAGTTTTTTTAGATTCTGTTGAATCAAATCTTCCAAGTGAGGAGAGTTTTGAGGGGGTAGCGGGTCACTTAGGCATGGTTGGGGTTCATGTGGAAGTGATTGTGGTTTATTTTGGGGCTCATTATTTTGTTGGGGGTTAGAGGATCATTTGTGTCAGCCATGGTTGACTAGATTGGAAATATAATTCAAATTAGAAATTCATTTAATATATGACAATGAAAAACCAAATAAACCCTCTTTAAAAAAAATTGAATGAAAAAAGAATGAAAACTACACAAATTATGAAAAATCCAACTTACTTAGAGATTTTTTGGGGAAATAGTATTAGGTACCTAGAATTAAACCCTATTCCCAAAATCAGAGAGAAAAACATCATTGTTCACTTCTTAAAACTAGTAAAATAATATCTCTTGGGTTTGATATATTGTCACAAGTATTACGCACCCAATATTTTGCATATCCAATTGAATATCAAATACCCAATTTATCAGGTATCTGATATGGTTAGGATAGTTAAACTTTGATATGGTAACAAGCTTGGGGGGGGAGGGGGTTAGAGTAGAATTTATAGCACTTTTGGATGATACAAAAGTGTTTTTTTTCACATCACTGCTTTTTGGACCCCCATGATCCTACACATACCCCCCTCTTCACTTCCTTCATGAATTCCTCTAAGGAACATCAATTTTTGGGACTATTCATTCAGTGCATGATGAGTATTCTTATGTAGGTTGAATAAGAACCTAGAGAAATAGTCCTATAGACTTTCATCCTCCTATTGTGTCATTATGATTATATCATCACCTCTCAAATCATTTTCCCTATAATACTCCTTATAATTTCCCAAAAAGTTATTTTTCATCTAATCCTGATCATGAATAACATCTCCTCCTAAACCCATAAACCACCTAAGGGTGGAGTTCTTAAGGATTGTGGGAAACAACTTGAACCTATGAGCATCAATAGTATAATCATAACTTCTATAGAGGATGTAAAATTCAAATAAGAATGTATTATGATCCTCTATAACGAGGTCATAAAATTTTGGAAGGGTTGAAGATGATTTTTTTTTTAGGTTGTTATTATCATGCTTCTCAAGGATCGGGAAGGGAAAGGTAGGTGGTGGATCTTTCATTCTTCTCCTAGGAGGTTCCCTATTAGGGGGTCCTTGATATAGCACTAAAGCTCTATTAAGACGTGCTTGTTCCTGGTTGTATTATGTTATCGTCCTAAATGTATATTAGATAATATCTCAACATAGGGATCAAGATTTAAGAGATCCTCAAATATATTAAATCCAAATTGGTCTTTTTCTTAGGATGACAATAAACTAGTAGTCAACTTTTTGGGAGACATCAACATATGGGTTTTCTTCTTTAGAGTGTGGGGAATATACAGGTTCTCCTTGGTTATTTAGATTGTCTTCTTCTCGAATAAACCTACCTAGTACATCTTTGACTCATACAGAGGTGTGTGGGAATTAAAAGAAATTGCTCAAATATGTTGGAACTGCAATGAGTAACTAAGAGGGGAGGGGTGAAATAGTTACCACAAAAACAATTCCAAGCCCCTTAGATGTCAATAAAAGCTTCTCACTTAACAAGCCAAATCCTTGCTCTACTCAGTTAGAACTAGATATTCATTGTAACTCAATTAACAAAGTAGTCTTAAGATATTAATGTGTATTAACCTTTAGTTATTGTAGACACATAAAGCATTAAGCAAATAACATGAACATATGAGACACCAAGATTTAACATGGAAACACAATTTGGGAAAACCACCAATGCAACTAGTTACAACTTTTCACTCTTCTAAAGTGAGCCATGTTAGGAGAAAAACCTGTAAAAGGTTACAAAGAACATGGCTAAGTGTGACCCTATTAGAGGATTTGAAAGTCCCTATTAGGAGTGGAATTGTTAGAGGTATTTAGACACTTCAATCAGAAATACTAGCTTGTTAGAGGATTTACCAAAATGATTGTTAAGCCAACTCTATTAAGAGATTTCTTCACTGCTACAATTGTTAGAGAGTAACAATGATTGACCTAATTGATGCAGCAACTAACTTTGTAGATTTAGATCGTTATTCTAGTTTATCCTCTTGATCCTTCATGATCAAAATATTCTTTGCAAATCCTCATATGTTCTATCCTTAATTATATTTCCTTCTTATTTCTCTTATTTTATATTGTTTCAATTTCTTAATTCAATCCACAACTTGACCTTTCATATATATGATACTTAATGTCAAATCGGCTTGAATACCCTTCCATACAAACATTTAACATCTATTTAGTTAGCTTGTATTAATCTTCTAACAATCGTCTAACACTAGACTGATCACTTAGTTCATACAAAACTTCCTTTAATAACTGATCAAACTCAGTTAACATTAACTACTATTCATTGACACTAGAATCTTCTTTGGTGCCCAACTGAGCTCGGTTGATTTTAGTATCTTCTTTGGTGTCTGACTGAGTTTGGCTTGCACTAGTTGTGGTTGGTTAAAGCTTGACATTTGTGTAACATTAATGTCAATATACAATTGAATAATTGTTTTCAATAGTTCCCTATTAGGGGGTCCTTGATATAACACTAAAGCTCTATTAAGATGTGCTTTTTCTTGGTGGTACTATTTTATCGATCTAAATGTATATTGGATAATATCTTAGCATAGGGATCAAGATTTAAGGGATTTTCAAGTGTATTAAATCCAAATCAGTCTTCTTCTTAGGATGATGATGAACTAGTAGTCAACTCTTGGAGGGTGTCAACATATGGGTTTTCTTCTTTAAAGTGTGGGGCATATACAAGTTCTCCTTGGTTATTTAGATTGTCTTCTTCTTGGACAAACCTAGTACATCTTTGACTCCTCTTCTTCAACTCATACAGAAATGTGTGGGAATTGAAAGAAACTAGTGAACAATAAAGGTCATGTTAATGGAACTACAAATAGTATTCTAGGAAAACATGGAAAAATGACCCTTGTAAGTGACTTAGATTGACATCATCTCCATAAATGGTGCCAAAAATGCTTTATAAATTAATTAGGTTGCAAATTAGAGTAAATTACCCCTTACGTATAGATTGGACATCCACCAAGTAGTTACCAAAGGACTCCTTAAGCTCTATTATCAAACCAGGGACATGAAATTTAAAATGGTGTGGAAATTTTTATGCTCTAAGCCATGACAAATGTCATTACTATTCCATGGAATTGAAATGCTTGAAGTTAAGTAATAGAAATTCAATCCTAATTAGAATCTAGGAAATGGAGACATTTATGCTACTGAAAGAGATTCAACAATTAGAAGGGAGTCTACTTTGCATGCCTTTGATGTAGGAACAACCAGAGGTTCTATTTCCTTATGGTTGCAAAAACATTAGAGTGTTAAATGATTCCTAAGAAAACTAGAAAATGAAAGAAATAGAGAGGCTTACTCACCAAGTGGGCCCCCTTGGATGAGTGAACTATAAAAGCACTCCAGACAAACTAATGGAAATTGAAATCTTCATTTGATTCATGCTTAAGAAATTGAATACATGGCAAGAAACTCTATTTACTAATAATGCCCACAATTACAATATGACTTCTTGTTGAAAAACTAACTTTTAGAAGTTTGCAAGGCAATTTATCTATAACTAAATGTCTTAACTAATTTCCTAGATTTATGATCTTTTCAACCACATGACTATAAAAGAGTCCTAATTGATTACAATAGTATGGGATTAAGTCTTCCTACTAATTTTCCACCTAGAAATATAAAGTCACATGCTTCTAGATTTGAGCGCAAGTGGATAACTATTGATTCGACTCTTGCTTGAATTTAAATTCCTTTATGATAGTTGATTTCTCACTTCTTGCGAATTTTTCTAAATTAGTCAAACCTCTTCCTTGCAAGTGTTCCCTCAATCTGGTTGACATATTCTTGCAAAAGGTTAGCAATACATGCCATACTCACAACATATAATCATATCATAAAAGCATTTGATGAACTAACTTATTCTTACAATTATATGTAATCTTGGATGCACGACATTTAATCCACAAAAGCTTTGATTAAAGAGGTTAACTACTTCATCCATGTGTATACTAGTGTTTTAGTCTTACCATACCTAACATAAGTTTACACCAAATATGACTTATACTAACCATATGAGGTTTTATATAAGACAATATTTCAAATATTCTTTAGTAAAAATATAATAATAAAATATCCTTAGATTTGATAGCTAGACTAAGGAACATATTGGCCATAAAATGGCCTCATCAATCACAATAGTATCAAGTCACGTGCCTTAACTGGAATTCTCTAGATGAAGCAATTGGGTATCTTAAATGTGAAAAAGTTATTCTTGTTTCTATTCAAATATGATGTTATGAGCCACTTATGTTTGATAATTTCCATTATTTTCTTGTCATCGTTACCCCAACTAAACAATCAAATATATGCACCTAATGTAATCATTTTTGTAATGTCCCCATTTTGGCTGTAATTTGATTTAATTAATTTTAATTAATTAAGTTGTCCAAAATAATTATATTTATGAGGATGACTAACTAATTATTTTAATTAAATAAATAAGTGGTATTAAGTTAATTATTTATAAAGTTATCAAATAAATAGCTATTAAAAGGTAACTTTATATTTAATTAATTTAATAAAGTGACTTGAATTATAAAATATCTTATAAAGTCGCTTAATAAATAATATAAAGTAATGTTCTAGAAGTTGCTGGAAGAAGTGGAGAAAAAAGATTAAAATTAAAAGGAGGCCAACCTATTAAGGAAAAAAGAATAAATAGGTGTCCCGAGCTTCATTCTTAGCATCCAATTTTTATTATTTCTCTTGACATCAGATTGTGAATACAATCACATGGTCTATTGTAAAGCCAAGGGTTTCTAATAGTCTATTGGTCTTTGGAAATGATACCTCCTAGTAGATCACATAACTGAGGAAGTGAAAGATCTTCTGAAGGGTTGCACATTGGAGGTGGTATTTAGCCATTTCATGTTGTGCTTCATTGAGTATTCAAACTTGTTTGAAGGTTGACAATTTTTGGAGTCTTGTGGTGGGGTTCTTGCATCATTTATCATTGGAGGACTTGCAAGAGTTGAATAAATTGCCATCTACACAAATTGTTGCAGAACTATAGAATTTCAAAGGGAAGTTGGGAAGCATATTTATGGTTATAAGTTCCTCATACCTAGTCCAAACTTCATGCTACCTATTGCATTGTCTTCCTTGAACCCAGGCGATTCAGTCCATACCAGATTAGGCACTATGTTTGAAGGCTGTGAATTATACTAGAAACGCACAGAGCCGTACATGTATGGTAGTGTTGGCAAGTTGTACAGGGGCAGGTCAAGAACAGATCTGAGGTTTCAAATCAGTCATCATTCAATCAATCTCATCGGCATTAATCCAAGTTCTCCTTATTTCGATATAACAACTAGTTGAGTGAATGGGAGTCACAATTGTAATAAGGGTTTGAAATTTCAGTCATTGCTATCACAGTTATTAAAAAACCAGTCACTGTCTACTTTGCATATTTTAATTAAAGATTAGTGTATGTAACAAAACATTAAAGAGCAATTAAAACAGTGAGGACTCTTTGCATTACATCCTTTGTAGAAGATAGAATCTGAAGATTGCTTGCTGAGTGTTTAATGAAATTGCTTAGTACGTATTCAATATTTTACATTGCATAGAATTCCATACTTCAGCATTGGTAATTTTTAGTGGCCCATTGGTAAGGGTCATTACAATTTTTCATGAATTTATTAATTAAATAAAAAAATCACAAAGCGGTGGTTCTAAAAATTTGTATTTAATTAATAAATTCACAAAATTGGTCATGTCGAGTATACATATGTGGCTTCATAGATGCTTTCTTGTCACTATGAAGAAGCTAATGAAGGGAGGGGCCCTTAAATGCTTAGAACCAAAGGACTGTAAGGAGCTTATGTATATTGATTATTTGTGTGACCTATTTAATAGGGTGGATACAACCCCCTATTTCATGCCTATGACAAGATATAATAGGTCATTATCAACTAAGTACAATTGGTAGCATCTAATTCCCAGTCACCTATGAGTTGATTGTAGATCTACATAGGGCTTACATGTGATGGAAAAAATATGGAGAAAAGAATATTGAGAGATTATCATACCTACATCAAGAAAGTCCTTGAGGCATAAGGTAGTTCAAAATGGGTTTAATAGGTCTCTTTTTTCCTCCCTCTTATTTTATGAAATTAGCATTTATGTGGTTTAAGTATTTTGCATTATAAGGAGATACAAGAGAAGCCACAAATACCACTTTTTGCTTCTTAACCACATTTTTCATGATGAAAAAATTGACATGCCCTTATTTTCATTTTAGTTACTCTTTCACTCTTTACCAACATTGCTAAAGGAGTCTCTCCCCCTCTCCACCAAGATCTTATATTTTTCCTTTATCATTCACCTCTAAAGAGTTATTTCATCCCATACCTGGATAAAAACCCTAACAAATTTCCTAAGGACCCTCACATCTCTATGGGCATTGAGTCAATAGAAAGTAATCCTTTACCCCTTGAGAAAATACCCCTACCCCTCAAAAGAAGGTTAAATTGGAAAAATGCCTTCCACCAAAAGAAGCTCTAGAAGTTTAATTTGTAAAGACCACTCTTGATAAATGCAAGGGCATTGTCTACAAACCCAACCCTTATAAGACAAAATAAATGAGAAATAACAGGCCTAAAAGAGAGAATATTGCTATAAGCCTTGATGATCAAGAAGAAGTTAATGAGGAGGAAGCCACAACCAAGGAACCAGGAGAAGAGTTCAACTCGATGAAAGATGTTTTTCATGCCTATTTCAAAAGGACCTAAAAGAAAAGAAAAGATAATTTTGGAGGATGAACCGGAGAGTGATGAGGATTTTCCCTACAAGGAGATGACTCCTCAAAAGATCCAAAGAATGAAGATTTTGTAGAAAAGAAGGTTGACTTTGACGAGAAGGTTGGTGGTCCTATTAACCTAACAATTAATTTGGAAGAGTATGATGACCATATGAACATAAATCCACTTCTCATGTGAAAAAAATGAGGACAGTTAGGAGAGAAAGCTCCAAAGGCCACCCAAGTCAAGAATAATAAGAAAACAATTGAATTAAAAGCTCAAGTTGTGGATATGGACATTAGGGTTAAAGACCTTGAATATAGGGTTGAATCATTTAGGAAAAGTAAAATGCAATTGTGTCAAGCTATTAGTTCATTATGTATCATCATGAATGGTGTAATGAGAAAGTCAATTATGGGTTTGGTTTTGTAATACCCCAAAATTGGCTCATTGCCATGATACCAATTCTGGTCTATTTTTAGCCAATCCTAAAGACCTATTCTAATAGGCAATTCTCATTCTGCTATTCACTACTTGACTTAATTGTCAGATGCAGAAGACCCTAATCTGCATTCATCATATTTCTTATTTAATTTCTATAGTACGTACTCATGGTAGTCGCATTAAACCTATTGATTAGTATTTAATTTAATTACTAAGTATTTATACTTTAATTAAATTAAATTATATCCTAAAGGCTAATATACTACAGAATTAAATTTATTTAATTTAATAAATGTGCCTATTTTAATTAATTAAACAAAATTATTTAATTTTATTTTTTTTAATAGGGGTAAATGCTTTGATCTGGAGCTATGAACCAGTGAGGCCACAAACGGGGGACCTCATCCCCATGAGATTTGAACCTTGATGGCAAGAATAACAACATAACAACTTAACCATCACAACATGCCACTATTGGCAAAATTATTTAATTAAATGGGAAGCCATTCCTAATTAATTAAATGAAGTTATTTAATTAAATAAGAAAAGTGCCTTTAAATTAATTAAAAGATTATTTAATTAAATAGAAAAGGTAATTATAAGAGCATATCTCATTTTATTAAATTAAATATTTCACCAAAATCTCTCTTCAGTTCAAAAAGGGAAATTTCCAGTTCACTATTGATCAAAAATGAGTTAAATCAGTTAACTCCTTTTTCTACTCAAATTGAATTAGTTAACTCCTTATTTTACTCAAATCAAATCTGTTAACTCCCTTTAATTTGGGAATCTCCCTTTATGACTGAACTTCACCTTTAATCCTGACCGTTGATTGAAATCGATCTCAACCGTTGATGCATTCCAGGAAAGTCTATTTAAGAGACCCTCATCTCTTCATTTTGGAAGAGGTTGAATGAGAATTTGCATCGAATTGATGTTGGATTGTGCATTCATTTGAGCTCTCTACTTTCATTTTCTAGTTTGATTATCGTCTAGATTTAATATGCATACATTTAGTATAATTTTTTTTACATGTTCTTAGATTAAACGTGCATACTTCATTCTAGATTAATCTGCATAATCATATAGATTAATTTCATTTCAAATCTTTCATTCTTGCAAGGTCTGGTTGCTTAAACACCTCGAATCTGAGGATATCTGACAAGCAATTCCCTTTAGATAGAAGGCAACAGGTCGCTTTGCAGGCTGATTTTCAGATGAACAATCCAATGTTCATTCCGGGATGAATCTGCATACAATGACCGTGTTGAAGTGTGTGTGTTAGCAGAGGCCACATATTCATGCATACATTTCTGGCACCCACCGTGGGGTGCCAGAAATGTATGTGTGAATATGTGGCCTCTGCTAACACACACACTTCAACACGGTCATTGTATGCGGATTCATCCTGGAATGAACATTGGATTGTTCATCCGAAAATTAGCTTGCAAAGCGACCTATTGCCTTCTATCTAAAGGGAATTGCTTGTCAGATATCCTCAAATTTGAGGTGTTAAGCAACCAGACCCTGTAAGAACGAAGGATTTGAATGCAAATTAATCTATATGAATGTGCAAGTAATCTAGACAAAGTACAAGCAATTAATCTAAGAAATAAAAGACATTAAACTAAAAATGTATGCATTGTTAAGCTAGATGAATCTAAACTAAGAATGCAAGATGTATGTAAAAATATGAGCAAATGTGAGTATGAATTCCAGCAGTGATTTGATGCAAATTCTCCAAATTCATCCTCCTTTCAAAATGAAGAGATGAGGGTCTCTTAAATAGACTTTCCTAGAATCCATCAATGGTTGAGATCGATTTCAATCAACGGTCAGGATTAAAGGTGAAGTTTAGTCATAAAGGGAGATTCCCAAATTAAAGGGAGTTAATAGATTTAATTTGAGTAAAATAAGGAGTTAACTGATTCAATTTGAGTAGAAAAAGGAGTTAACTGATTTAACTCATTTTTTATCAATAGTGAACTGGAAATTTCCCTTTTTTGAACTGAAGAGAGATTTTGATGAAATATTTAAATTAATAAAATGAGATATGCTCTCATAATTACCTTTTTCATTTAATTAAATAATTCTATTTAATTAATTAGAGGCACTTTTCTTATTTAATTAAATAACTTCATTTAAGTAATTAGGAATGGCTTCTCATTTAATTAAATAACTTTGTTTAATTAATTAGAAGTAAGTACTCCATTTAATTAAATAATTTTGTTTAATTAATTAGAAATACCTTTCCCATTTAATTAAATAATTACATTTAATTAATCAAGATAGGCGTATTTATTAAATTAAATAAATTTAATTCCATAGTACATTAGCCTTAGGATATAATTTAATTTAATTTAAATATAAATACTTAATAATTAAATTATAATTAAATCAAGTAGGTTTAATTCAACTAATATGAGTACGTACTATAGGAATTAAATAAGAATTAATTTAATACCCCAAAATTGGCTCATTGCCATCTCAACCAATTCTAGTATAAATTAATTATTTGGCTTGTGGGAGGGGTTGAATGTTCCACATATTTGGACTCACCTCACATTAGTTAAAGCATTAAGTGTACCACCTTATGCTTTTGGATAGATTTGCTTTTGAGAATTAACATCTGTACACACATAGTAATTAGGCCCCCATGAACACTATTCGTGGATCTTGAGGGAGTGGGTTCCTAGTGAAACTCCTCTCTAAGACAAATTCCTTGTAGGTGGGAAGGATACTTCGAGCATCTCATAGATAGATGAATCTTCAACTTGTTGATTAAGGCATCCTTTCTCTGGAGAGGTTGATAAATCATTGGGAGATGATATCATAGATCTTTAAGAGATAATCTTGGTTTAGCGTGTCAGATTAATATGTCTGCTTTGATTGGGCTAAAGGTGAAAAGGTGTCAAAACCTTGAATCTGGAAGCTAAGTCCCCTTGTGGTACACTATTGCGAGTTGGTCACCTTTAGAGAGGGTTAACCGTAGCAGACAATCCCTCTACAGGGAAAACTGCGTTGATGGAACCTCAAGTGGTAATAGCCATTTTCGCCATGGTAGTGACAACTGCTATATAAATATCCTTGTGGAAGAAATCTCCACGGGTGTGGTTCATTGTGGGTTGTCAGATCTCCCTAGCAGCTCTTGAAGATTAAGTTCTCAGACTGTGTCAAAACCTCGGTGCGCCAGGATTGGAGGTCACCCCTATGAGTCATAAAAGTTGCAGAGTCAAACCATTACTAAAAACCTTAGAGAGGCCAACTTTTATTTTCTAGGGATGTATGTGTGATTGCAAAACTCCTTGAAAACATACACAAATAGCTCTCCTAGGGATTAGCACAAACTAAGTCACTTGATTGTTCATGCGCAAGGTTGCTTTTGCCCTTGCTCATTGTTTTCAGACATGCTTGAAATCACTTGCTTGCTGTTCTACGTGCCTGTTTATCTGCCTAGTTACTGAAATGAATCAACAATCTCTCCAAAACTGTCTGAAATCTTCAAAGTCTTTTCAAAATCTAGTTCAGTTATCAGTTTGGTTTCTATTTTCACACATAGTTTGCAAACTTTTGCGCGAATACTTGTTGTCCTACTACTTCTTCATGCAGCTTTGTCCAAGTTCTCATGCAAACAGTTGCACATCTCCATGCGAGATCTTTATGCTATCCAAGTTAACCTTGCACTACTTTGTGTGGCCTACAACACATCCTCGTGTGAAATCTTTATGCTATCCTGAGTCTTTGCATGGCCCTGTGTACTTTCTCATGCGCCTTTCAAAGGATCTTCACATGAGATCTTGAGTCTGAACTGTCAAGTTAGTTTCTTAGAGCTATCTGTGCTTTGTATCAAGTTTGTTTCCTACATTGGTTTACTGTTTCTCTATCTGAAAACAGTCCCAAACAATGGCATCCTACTTAGCTAATGACTTGCGATCCATACTTTAACTAGTCTTGTCTCTCAGTTATATTGCTCTTATCCTTTAGTGCATGTTGTACTTTGTCATGATAGTCATAATCTTTGGCTGTTCTAGCCTTCAAATCAAACTATTTGTACCTTAGTATACTACACTCTTATCTTGCTTTTCTGAGGCTACGTTCTAGTGTGGTCCTTGTCTAAGCCTTTACTTTTTGTCATTTTTTATGACTGTGGCAACTTGACTTATGTTCTAAAACTTGGCTGTCACTACTTGAAACATAGTACATCAAAATGGCTAACAACAAATGTGCTAAATCCAATATTCCTAGTGAGGAAGAAGGGATTCTAATTACAAACATGAAGAAACAAATTGAAACGATAAGTGCTCAACTTCAAAGACTAAAAGAAGAGGAAAACACATCATCAAACAAATTCTCCTTGAGAGAAATTTTCCCTTCCTTCTATGACAACCAAAAATCACATTCTTGTGATCTCGAATCCAACATATCTGAGAACACTTCACAAACACCCAAGAAATCTAGAAATATCTTTGAAGAAAAACCTTGGGAACCTAAACCAAAGTGTGATTTCACCCCTTTGGGAAAATCTTATGAATCAACTTTCGAAGAGCTTCTTCAAAAGAAACTCATTGTGTTACCTAAGGTCACTTTGGCAGGAGTTTCCTTTATGAGTAACTATTGTGCCTATCACAGACATAATTTACATAAAACTTCACATTGTAAGGAGCTGAAAAACAAGATCCAAGATCTCTTTGACAAAGGCATAATTCAAAAATCTAAGCTCTCAGCTACTAAAGATTCTACTCTCAAGAAGGATCAACCTCATGAAACCATGTCTAGTAATGGTTCAAACACAACTTCTACTTCCTCCAACATACATCCAACTTCTAAATTGTCCAAACTTTCCAACACATATTCACCAAAAGAACTCACTACTCCCCCAGTTGACTATGTGTACCCTCAAGGACTACCTTTAAAGGAAACTCAAGCTAATCTTGACTTAGCGAAAAACCTCTCCCATACTACACAAAGAAAATATCCAAAACCTCCATGTGTTGCTCCTCCTATCATCCCCAATCCAACTATTCCTCCATTGTCCCTTCAAGAGCTTGTTATGGAGACTCTAGAAATATATCCGAATATAGATATAGATACTCCCTCATCCTTGGATTTGGTTCATGTCAAGAGGACCACCTAAATGATGAAGAAACAAGTGTTGATCAAGACCAATATTCCTTCATCCCCTTTCAAGTCTTCCAAGATATCGTGCCTCCATCTCAAGAGCCACATAGTCCATCTCCCATGTCATGCACCTCTACTAAGCAAGATCAAGATATTCCTTCCACCATCCTTAAGGAGACTATAAAAGACCAAGAGAAGGATACTTTTCTTATGTTACCTAAAATTTCTTTTGAAGAGAAAAGTGTTCCCTCACTCTCTTGTTCTACCTCACTACATTCACTTCAAAACTATTCTCAAGCTTTAAATACTCCTATCAAAGGTATTGATCCTATAATAGTTACTCATAAATCTATTGATGGCTTTGGTCATATTGCTCACTCTAAAGATGTTGATATCCATACTCATGGTCTGTTCACATCTTCTAAATCTATCCTTGTTCCCTACCCATCTAAGTTAAAACCTTCAAGTCTTCCATCCATATTGGGACCTTATGTTCCTCCATCTCCTACTTCCACTCTTAGCCCATTATACATTCCTCCTACCCTACCCCAAGATCAACAAAGATACACATACTTGAACTCTTCACGTTCACCTTTCCATCTAAACCAGTCATATTGGCCTCATTCATCCACAAGTCCCAAGTCCTTTGGAAGCAATTTGGATGATCAACTCAAACACAAGTGCATGAATCCATACTCAAAAGTTCACTATGTCTCCTCTAATCGACATGTGAATGTCAAGAAGAAGAAAACATAAAAAAGACCGCAAAGGTCCACTATTGAAAGAGCTCAACCAAAGAAAGTATGGGTTCTTAAATCTGTTATTGAAGAAATGCGTTCCAAAGCATCTAATGAAAAATCAAAAGCTATATGGATTCCCAAGTCTCTTTTGAAGGACTTGAATATTGAAAACAAATCAAAGTTGACATTCAAGCTTCCAAAGGTTTCCACTCCATCTCCTTCCCAACATCTTCCTAAAAAGGTTTCAAAACCTTCTACTCCACCCCTCTCCAAAATGGCTTTGCTACCTCATATATCTAAGCCTCAATCTATTTCATCCATATTTCTTCCATCATTCCACTACGCTTCAAGGTGTGTGTCAATGTTGATCTTGCCTAATATCTCATCCACCCTCATGAGATTCTCTAAATCTTATGCCTGCTTGCCATCCTTGCTTGTTTTAGTCTTCCAAAACCAACAACCTTATCCTCCATCTACCTCTCATTTTCCCATCATTTCCCTTCCATTACCTTATTAGCATCTTTGAGTGTACCTTGCTATGGCCTTGGCTTATCATAACTTATCTTTCCTATAGGAGTGCTATCTCATTTGAGAAAGGCTTGAATTCTTTCCAAAAAATCTAAAAATCTAAAAAAAGAAAAAAAGAAAAGAAAAAGTGCCTTGGTGAAAACCTGGAAATAGGCGCTTTGGTAGCAAAAGTAAAGAAAAATAAATCTGTCCTATGGTGAAAACCACTTCTTGTGGCACCTTGGACAAGTACCATGATGAAAACCTGGTAAACAGGCGTCATGCGTAATTCTTCCATCCATGACATCCTATCATGATCTTGCTTATGCTTCAGATGTCCTCATTCCTGAAGTCATTCACTCATAACCTCCATAAAAAACTTTGTTGTCCTATTCAGTTAACCCTTTGGTCTTGATCAATGAAAGAAAGAAGAAAACTCAGTTCTTAGCAATCTCTTGACATGGTCATTTTCTTGGATTACTTACACGATACCCTTCATTACACCATGAGCTTATATTGTTATATCTTTTTCCCTAGCTTGGGTAATCTTATGAAGACTTTCCTTGAGGGTGACATTCACTGCTTCATACTCCTTGTCCTTCCATCTCTACTTATTCACTCGCTTGCTACTACATCTCATCCTACACCTTGCTAGACACTGGAACAAAATCAAGGTAATCCTTCTTGAGAGCTAGTAATCTCTAAAAAAATCTAAAAATCAGAAAAAGTCCTGAAAAAAAAATTGTCACCCTAGTGAAAACCTAGCAATAGGCGCCTTGGTAACACCAAAAAAAAGTAAAAAATCAAAAATAAAAAAAAAATTCAAAAAAGAAAAAATACAAAAAAAATTGAAAAACAAAAATAGTGCCATTGATGAAAACTTGGAAACAGGCATCATGGTAGCAAAAAAAGAGAATCTTGCCAAGAAGGTAAAAACCTGGTAAATAGGTGCCTCTTGTTCCCAATGCTCCATCTTGCAGCGCATCTTTTGGCTACTCTGTACAATCGCTTTCACTTTTCTGCTTCCTGGTCATGTATCCATGGATTGAGTCTTGTCACAGCTCAAGGGCATTCCCCCTTAGTGTCACTATTTTTGAGATTCTCATAGAATCTCCTTTGCGACAGTCACCAGTGGTCCTCACTGTGTCTGCCTATTGTCACCAGTGTCACTCTTTTCGAGATTCTCCTCATAGAAGCTCCTTCGCGACAGTCACTAGTGGTTCTCACTGTGTCTGCGTACTGTCGCTAGTGTCACTCTTTTTGAGTCTCCTCATAGAATCTCCTTTGCGACAGTCACCAGTGGTCCTCACTGCGTCTACCTACTATCGCTAGTGTCACTCTTTTCAAGATTCTCCTTACAGAATCTCTTTCGCAATAGTCACCAGTTGTTTCAGCTATGTTTGCCTACTATTGCTAAGTTCATGTCTCTAAACTCCTTTATGGAAGATCTCTTTTGCATCAGTCATCAGTCATCCTGGCTATGTCTGTTTACTGTCGTTTAGTCCTCTTTAGGTTCTTCATCGTGAAGATTCCTCTTTGACCTCAGTCACTAGTCGTTCTGACTGCGTCTGCCTACTGTCGTCACCTTACTAAAGAGATTTCTTTCAAACTTTTTCTGGACATTGACACTTGACATCAATCCCAAAACATTGAGCTCAAAAATGATATACTTGTTTGGATATGCTGAGCAATTTCTTTGTTTGCTTTGTTTTGCTTTATCATATCTCCTCGAGCAACTCGATGATGTCATCTTCGACTAGAGAAGTAATGACTGGGGGCATGATCTTTTCTTGGCTTTCTGTCTGTGGTTTAGTTCCAACAAGTTGATACGTTCCCATAAAAGGGGTGTCCACTATAAGAGCCTCCATCTCGTATTGGATGGTCGTGTGTACCTCGACTCCTTTTATATGAATATGCCAATAACATTGGTTCTTCTCCTTGTTTGTTGGAGTGAAATTTTCATGCTATAGTACATACTGATACTCGTCCTACTAAGTGAACATACGGGTCACTATGAGTATATCTATATGAATGTGCAAGTAATCTAGACGAAGTACAAGCAATTAATCTAAGAAATAAAAGACATTAAACTAAAAATGTATGCATTATTAAGCTAGATGAATTTAAACTAAGAATGTGAGATGTATGTAAAAATATGAGCAAATGTGAGTATGAATTCCAGCAGCGATTCGATGCAAATTCTCCAAATTAATCCTCCTTTCAAAATGAAGAGATGAGGGTCTCTTAAATAGACTTTCCTGGAATCCATCAATGGTTGAGATCGATTTCAATCAACGGTCAGGATTAAAGGTGAAGTTCATTCATAAAGGGAGATTCCCAAATTAAAAGGAGTTAACAGACTTAATTTGAGTAAAATAAGGAGTTAACTGATTCAATTTGAGTAGAAAAATGAGTTAACTAATTTAACTCATTTTTCATCAATAGTGAACTGAAATTTTCCCTTTTTTGAACTGAAGAGAGATTTTGATGAAATATTTAAATTAATAAAATGAGATATGCTCTCATAATTACCTTTTTCATTTAATTAAATAATTCTATTTAATTAATTAGAGGCACTTTTCTTATTTAATTAAATAACTTCATTTAATTAATTAGGAATGGCTTCCCATTTAATTAAATAACTTTGTTTAATTAATTAGAAGTAAGTACTCCATTTAATTAAATAATTTTGTTTAATTAATTAGAAATACCTTTCCCATTTAATTAAATAATTACATTTAATTAATCAAGATAGGCATATTTATTAAATTAAATAAATTTAATTCCATAGTACATTAGCCTTAGGATATAATTTAATTTAATTAAAGTATAAATACTTAGTAATTAAATTAAATATTAATCAATAGGTTTAATGCGACTAACATGAGTACGTACTATAGAAATTAAATAAGAAATATGATGAATGCAGATTAGGGTCTTCTGCATCTGACAATTAAGTCAAGTAGTGAATAGCAAAATGAGAATTGCCTATTAGAATAGGTCTTTAGGATTGGCTAAAAATATACCAAAATTGGTATCATGGCAATGAGCCAATTTTGGGGTATTACAGGTTTCAGAACATAGCACAATGATGAAAAGAGATCAAGATTGTCAAGGAATGACTAGCAACAAGGATGAAGCAACCATGTACCCATACTTGGATCATGATGATTAGACCCTGAGTATTGTGTTAACTCTCAAGAATATGTGAGTTTCTTACAAAAGAATGATGATGTGGTTGATGTTTGAATTTTGGATCATTGACCATTTTATTTTGTCAATTATAGTTATCTTGTGTGGTGCAAGCTTAGCAATATGTATGATAGTTTAGGGTTAAAACTTATTTAATCATACTTTTAACCTACTTTAGTCTCAGTTTATTTTGGAATTTATGGTCTTGTTATCTATAAAATCTATGCTTAATCATTATAGTGGCTATAAACTTGGTAGTAATAGATTTCAATTGAAGCTTGGTATATTTTTAATGGTTAGATTCTATAAGATTGTAAATGTATATGTAAGTTCATAAATGAAAGATGAGTCCTAAATTTTATAATTTTTATTAAATTTTGTCTATTTAGTTAGTTAATAAATGAATTGGTTACTTTGAATATTTCAGTTACAATATTTTTTAATCGAATCATCTTTATTATTATTTATTCTACTTTACTTTTGAAGGTTCAAGGCCTTTTTCCACTTAAAACCGGTGAATTAATATAAAACATGAAATTTGGAAAGATCCAACTTTATAGGAAAAAAAAGGTTCTACCTAGTAGAAAACATAATAGAAAACTCTCAAAATTGAATCCGCCAACAGCTCCGACAAAATCATCCGCCAAAATTGAAATCTCTGCCAGACGCGAATAGACTGATTGACACAAATTGTCTGTCTACATACGCAAATAGCACATAAAAAACAGAGAGCTCATATTCCCAACAAATATCTGCAGTTATTCCATCGTTGGTCGATCTGATCTTCTGAATGCATCTCGTCATTTGCTCCATACTTTACACTATATGATGTTTTTGGATGCCAATCACTCATTGGCACTGGTTAATAATGCCCTCTATGAAATTTTTTATTCGCCAATCCATTTACTCCTCTCATCATTCTTCTCAACTCCACATGGAAACTGTCTCTGTCACATCACTCAAACTGCACTTTATCCGCAGATATTTTTGTGCTCCTACATCACCACAACACCAACTGCCAAAACAACCCACAGCTACAAAACCACTGAATTTTCTATCGCCAACCAGCCAAATCCGTTTACTCTGCAGAAATGGCAGGCTGAAGGAGGCTCTGAACATTTTACAGGAGATGGCAAATATCCCGGCTGACTCTGCAACGTACGCTTCTCTTTTGCAGACCTGCGGAGACATGAAAGCGCTTGATGAAGGTAAGAAAGTACATACCCACATAATATCAAATGTAATCGAACAGAGTGTTTATTTAGAAACCAATTTAGTCACTATGTATGGAAAATGTAATAGTTTGTCCGGCGCTCGGAAGGTGTTTGATCAGATAAAAGAGCCCAATTTGTTTTCTTTGAATGCCATGATCAGAGGATATGCTGCAGAGGAAAATAATGAAGCAGTTGTAAACATATATAAACAAATGAGGTTCAGAGGGGTTGAGGCTGATGGGTTTACGTTTAATATTGTTCTGAAGGCATGTTCAAATTTGGGAGTTTTGAAACTAGGCAGAGAAGTTCATAAAGACGCAGCTAGGCTTGGCTTGGAGAGTGACGTATTTGTTGGGAATGCGATCAGTGCCATGTATGCTAAATGCGGGAGTTTTGAAGATGCACGCCAAGTGTTTGACAATATGCCTGAGCGAGATGTGGTCTCCTGGAATGGGATGATAGCGTGTTATGGCCGCCAAAATCGTTGTAGTGATGCTTTGAGGCTGGTTAGGCAGATGATAGCCGAAGGGCTAAAGCCTAATTCAGTGACGATGGTGAGCGTGCTTCCTGTGCTGGCTCAGGAGGGAGCGCTTAGGAGTGGGAAAGAGGTCCATGGATACGTGATTCGGAATGGTTTTGAGGGAGATGGGCTTGTGAGAAATGGGCTGGTAAGCATGTATGCGAAATATGGAAGCTTAGCGAATGCATGCATTGTTTTTGACAAAATGCCTCAGAGAGATTTAGCTTCATGGAATGCCATGATTGCTGGTTATGCACAAAATGGACTCTTTGATGAAGCCTTGGGGATTTTCAAAGAGATGGTGCAGATTGGTGTGAATGCTAATATGCTGACGGTTGCAAGCATTCTTCCAGCTTGTTCTTGTTTAGCAACTCTGCATTGTGGTAGGGAAATACATGCACACGCAGTTAGGAGAAGTATTGAATTCAATGTTATTGTGGCAAGTGCTCTAATGGACATGTATGCCAACTGCAGGAGAGTGGAAGATGCACTTCAAGTTTTTAGGAAGATACCTCAAAAGGATGTTGTAGCATGGAATGTGATGATTGCAGGCTATGTTCAAAATTCATATTTTAGTAATGTATTGAAGCTTTTTTATGAAATGCTACAAACAGATATTTGGCCTGATAGTTTTACCATTGTAAGCGTTCTCTCAGCATGTGCTCACTTGGTAGCACTACGGCATGGCAAACAAGTCCATGATTATATAATCAGGCATAAATTTGAGTCGAATACAATTGTAGGGAGTGCAATTGTAGACATGTATGCCAAATGTGGAAGCGTGGAAGATGCATGGAAATGGTTTATAAAGTTGCCTCAAAAAGATCTGGTTTCATGGAATGCAATGATTATAGGTTATGGTATGCATGGGCATGGCAAGGAAGCCCTCTCACTTTTTCAGCAAATGCAAAATGATGGCATGAGACCAGACGAAATCACCTTTACTGCCATTCTATCGGCATGCAGCCATGCAGGGCTAGTAGATGAGGGTCGGCAATATTTCAATCAAATTAGTCAAAAATATTACATAAACCCCACCATAGAGCATTATTCCTGCATGGCTGACCTTCTTGCCCGTGCTGGGCACTTAGATGAAGCACATAAATTCATAAAAAATATGCCATTAGAGCCTAACCGTACTATATGGGGTACATTATTAGGTGCCTGTAGAAATTATCGCAATGTAGAGCTAGGGGAACAGGTCGCAGAGCAACTCTTCAAGATAGAGCCAGAAAATGAAGGAAATTATGTTCTCCTATCAAACATTTATGCTGCAGCAAGCAAATGGGAAGGTGTTCAAAGGGTAAGAAAATTGATGAAAGAAAAGGGTATTAAAAAGAACCCTGGATGTAGTTGGATTGAGTTCCAAAACAAGTTGCATGTGTTTCTTTCAGGAGACAAACGTCATCCTCAAACTGAGAAAATTTATGCAGTATTAGATAACTTAACCAAACAGATGAAGGGATTAGGATATGTGCCAGACACAAGTTTTGTACTGTACGATGTTGATGAATTGGAAAAGGAACGTGCCATTTGTAGCCATAGTGAAAGGCTTGCCATTGTGTTTGGCCTTGTCAATACCTGTGATGGGACACCTATTCGTGTTACCAAGAACCTTCGTGTTTGTGGTGATTGCCACATTGCCACCAAGTTTATGTCCAAGATTACCAAGCGAGAAATTATTGTTAGGGACACAAACCGTTTTCATCATTTCAAGGATGGATTGTGCTCTTGCGGGGATTATTGGTGATGTTATTTCAATCAAGCAACAAGGTCCTACATTTTTGCTGCTGGTATTTCTTTATTTCCATTTCCCTTTACCGAAAAACAAAGTGGGAATAGAAGATTTATTGTTGATATTTGTTATTCATTATATATTGTGTTTTACTAAAGAGCTAACAAATTCTAGAATTTGTTTCTTGAAGGTACTCAAGGAGATAACTTCAGATGCCAAGGTGATGGAAGAAACCAAGTACTATCCAGTGTCATTTTCGATATCGGAGTTAAATCTATAGCACGTCTCTCTTTGATAAAACTGCACATCCTAGAGTTGTTCATATCATCCATTGCAATTATGAACCTATCAATCCTGACAATCTCAGTGCCTCAATGGACTTGGATCTGCAGTGCCCTTTTAGTTTCAAAGGTCTCAGGGATGCAAAATGTGGATGGTTCACACCTTTCTTCACTGTTGATAATTTGAGGAATTTGTTGAAGATGAAATAAAGTACAACCTTGCACTGTTGGCAAACGAAAATATGATTTATGCAAATTTGTCTTTAACCATTGTGTTAAAACCTGAAACTCTTGTTTTCTGTACAGGGTATTTTTTCAAAATGTACTGATATGTAGCTATAGGCGCTTGGCCAAAGGTGGAATTGTTACCTTTCCATCATTGTCGATAACTTGAGGAGTCAATTGAAGAAGAAAAGTAAATGTGATTTCGCAAATTTGTCTTCAACAATTGTGCTGCAGCCCGAAACCACTTTTTGTCATGCCAGGTCATTCTTCAAAAGACATTAAATGGACCCTTGACCAAAATTTGAAATATTTAGGAATTGGAGGCTAGCTTGCTGGAAGTTGTACAGTTTGGTCTGTGTCATCATGCTGACAGGGAAATATTTCTTATTGCTATCGCCAGATTCAAAGCACGGCAAGAAGAGAGTCAAAGAATAAACATTGGAAATGGAGGGAGGGAGATCTCACCCTTCTTTAATTGTTGGTAATTTGAGGCCTTTGTTGAAAAAAGTAAGCAAGTGTAAGATTACACGAGCAAAAGATGTGATATTTGCAAAAATACATCTATCATCAATGATTATATTGCAAATTCAAACATTTATTAGTCTCGTAATTTTTTTTGTATCACAAAGCGTTAATTTGTTACCCTACGGATACTTGGCCAAAGGTTTAATCAATTAGAATCTGAATGCTGGACAGCCTAAAGTTGCATAGGTCTGTTTCCACATGCTAAAGCATAGGGATATTTCTCATTAATATTTGTTGATTAAAGCACAAATATAGAGCGCTTGAAGGGTGTCCTGGTCAATGAACTCGATTCCGATCATTACCAATTTGAGTCTTCAATACAAAAAGTGTTTCATCAGACTGGCACGCATTGCACTTTTTCTCATCAAACAGCTATGTAACACCAATGTACTCTATGTCATGATTTGGGGCCGATTGGGATAATTCTTAAAGAGCTTCAATCACTTTTAAGCTCGATTGTGCATGGCAGCAGTGACTGGATTAAGTTTACAGGGATAAGCGTGCGACAATCAGGTCAAAGTTGGATCCATCCTAGTTAATCAACTGTACACTGAAGAGAAAAGGGTAGATGAAATATCCAACAAAACCATCATGAACAGACTTACTGCTTAGAAACTTCTTCAAAACCTCAGCTAGATATTGGACCTTTTATTAGACCAAGGTAGAAGTCCAATTTACAACACCAACATGACCAATAAGCTGTGATGAAAGCTTTTAACCTATAGTCAAGTAGGAACTTCTTTGAATATCTAGCAATTCTCTAGTATCATTGTGTTTCATTTGAGGTTAGTGTTTTGATATAAATGGCAATTTCTGAATCATGCCTTAATATATTTCATGAAATGTATTAAATTTGATTTACAATCATCACTAACTATTTGGCTGGAGATTTTTCAATAATTAAAGTCAGTGACGGTGCCAATGTTTGTATTCTTGTTGTATTGAAGTGTTTACCTTTGTATCCATAGATATTCTCACTCCAATTGATCGGTAAGTAAGGTTTTTTTTTGCCTATATGTCAGGAGGCTTTATCAAATGTCCTGAAGATATATTGTAACTGGGAGCTTTGAGAGCTTCAGTTATTCGCTATGCCAAGGGAATGGCCCTTAATTCTTCCACGGAAATTCAGATTATTTTCTGGCAAAACTTGAGTTATATGCAGTTTGTTATATGCTTACTCCGTATTGTAATCTTTTCTCAATCACGAAAAAGGTGAGATCATCAAAATGGAGTAGGCCCTGTTAAAATAATTTTTTATTCGATCAGATTTCCATTATTTATTAATTAATGTTTCTTGATTGCTTCTGGATTCGATTGTCTAATGTTTTGATTTCTTAAATTTAATTGTTTATTTGACTAAAATTATTCAGGATTTGAGTATTTCTTGACTAAATTTAAGTTACCTCAAAAATGGTGGAAACAGGGAACAAATGAAAATATGTTTAGTAAAACTCTTATGGCCTCTTGGCCGGAAGTGCAGTATTCATTAAGAGATGCGTTACAGTTATGTTCAAGGTGTCCTGTAGATAGATCTGAGCTGTTAATTATACAGAAATTCTTGATTTAATAAAATATTTAATCAGACAAAGAAATGATGGAAATGTCTTCCGTTCGGAAATTACCTATACCGTTAGCTTTGAATTAAGCATCTAATTGACTAAAGAAAGCTAGTGATTTGTTCACTGGGTCATATGAAGTTTAAAAATAAAAGATTCTACTGTATGTGTAAATATTTATCCATCGAATTTTGTACTCATTTTTGAATTGCAGGTGCAAATCATTCCTCTCTCTTTCTTGTCTAGGGCAAATCCTGTGTGATAGTAAGGACTCGTTGTTATCTTATAGTGCTTTTAATTAAATTTGGTTCATATGAGAAATCAATTCTATGTGCTGATATATTCCCGTGTCAGTGGGGGTAGAGCTAAACTAGAATGGATGCAGTTATCCTCCTTACAAAATGTACTGTTGACTAAATTTCAAAAAATTGACAATATTGAATTTTTTTGAAAATTTTTGATTTTCACCATCTGCATATTTTGTAATCGAAAATAACAAAAACTTTGAAAAAAATTCACTGTATTTTCTGAATAAAAATATGTTTTGACTTTTTCTTATCTTTAAAGCATTTTGTCTAAAGATTAGCCAACACCAAACACAATACAGAAAATGATCACGATTTACTGCTGCACAGGACATATAGTTTATTGCTTGATGAAAATGATTTACATAAATCTCCTTAATAGAGAAGGTTAGAAACATACAGGATGTGCCGAGATGTAAACCGACTTAGCTTAAAATATTTTATAAGAAAATTCCATTTCATAGGCTGACATAACTTGCAGCTCTAACGTTCCATTTTGACATCTACTGCTGTCAATATTTAAATTTGTCGGCAAATAATATTTTCATATCTGCAATGCTTTAGATTGATGCCACGTCCTCGTCGATGGTTATCAAGTGAAATTTTTGTGCTCAATGAACAGTGACAAGTAAGTAGTTGTAAAAACCTGAGGACATGGAGCGAGACAAAACCTGCAGAGTAACTACGGTGGGGATGGTAGCAAGGTATGGCATCCCTATAACTGTCCATAGGCAGCAAAATTCAGCAAGTCATTTGAAAGAAATAGAAATTCGTGACCATGCTGCCTTGAAAACCATGACACCCTTTTCATTTGAGAAACATGAACTATTTTTGAGGGACAACAGAAAGCAGGGGAGGAATGCAGAAAATGGTAGATCAAAGAAAAGGAGAGAATAGTGTGAGGGAGAGGATGCTTAGGAAGAACATGGGCGATAGAGGCAAGAGAAGAGGGGTGCGGGAGGAAGACTGAGGGCAGGGTGAGGTTGCTTGGAGGCATGAATGAGAGATATGCTTAACACTTGGACAAAGTCTTCAGGTGCGAGGATGTCGATCAAAACATAAAGTGGAGAGGGGTTTTCGAGAATGCAACTGTTTGGGTAAAGACGTGTATGTAAAATGTGCAAAGCATAGACAACACGTGGATTGTTTGTTGTTTAGTTGGGAAGGTGAGGAGTTAGAAAGCAATTTTGAGTTGGATATTTAGTAACAATTTAAAAGAATATTTTAAAGTTGATAAGTAGGAGATAATTTCTACAGCAAGTCAAATTGTGATATTGTTATCAAGAATTAACTATATGATTTTGAGTCAAACTCATTGACCCATGTTGGATCTAGGTGATGCTCACAGGGGTGAAGCATTGGGACTCCCTGGGAGGTCACCCATCCCAATACCACTGCAGCCTGAGTGCGCTTAACTACGGAGTTTCCTCCATGGTTAAACCCAAAGCCTGCAACCCCATTTGCAAAATCTTCACCAAGTGTTGTGCCTTATGAACCATTCATTAGAAAGCCCCTTAAGCTCATCAATTGATAAGTAGGAGATAATTTCCACAACAAGTCAAATTGTGATATTGCTATCAGGATTTAATTGTGTGATTTTGAGTCAAACTCATTGACCCATGTTTCATGGGAAGTCTTGGTGCTTCACCCCTGTGAGCATCACCTAGATCCAATGAGTGCTAAGTGCTCCATTTATTCTCATGAGAGATGGATCCATGTTGAATCACTACTCATGAAACATGGGTCAATGAGTTTGACTCAAAATCACACAGTTAAATCCTAATAGCAATATCGCTATTTTCAAGTTTGTTAGTTTGACAAAAAAAGTGATTTTATATATGAAATAGAGTCTAAGAAACAAAAAAAATATTATTTTCTTACAAGCTAAGCTAAGCAATTGAGTTTGTTGATCTCTTTAGTTTTGTTGTTTATTAGTGTCAAACACTTAGTCATTTAGAAGACAAAGTTGGTCCGTCATTACTGCGATCGAGTCACTCTATATAAGTCGAGTTATGTATTTTGTAGACTTGTAAATAATCATGTATATGTCAAACTTTATAGAAGTTGAGTTATCCAGTGTACAGTGAATGTCGAATAAAGAAGGGTTAGTATGTGTCAAGTCATACAAAAGAAGTCGAGCTAGTAGAAGTCGAGCATTAGTAAATAGAACAATTATGACTGAGCATCAGGAATCATATGTGTCAACACTATTTGAACAAATAATGTTTGGAATGGCACAAAATATGAGGTAAACTATTTTGGTCGACATCAAGACGACAATTAATAATCAAAGTTTGTTACAGAGGTGATTATGCATTTTGGCATGGATCATTGATCCCTATGAAGGAATGTTAGCCAATCAAATTAAGAGGCTAAAAGAGAAGCATCCAGATCATTGATTATGTTCTAGAAAACTTTATATATGGCGATTTAAGGGTAGATCCAAACCATATTCCATGTGATGTGTTGTGATGTGAAAGTGTATGCAAAGGGATTGTGTTTTGGATGCTGCAAGTGAAGTTTGAAGAAACTAAGTGTAGGGACCGAGAGGAGCAGTGAAGATCAAAGAAGAGATATATTAAATAGGAGATTAGATCAGAGATTGGAAATAGAAGATCTGAAATCAACATTTTTAGTGCAAATTGAAGGATCGGGTGTTGATACATTCTAGCAAGTGGATCAAGGTAAATCTATTAACAAAGTGGTCCTAACAGGCCTAACTAAATCTCCTAATAGAGTGCTTACTTCATTGAAAGTTTTAAATCATTTAATCAAGGTAGACCTAATAGTCTTGTAAGCTCCTAACAAAGCAGACCCTTTGTAGGGTAGATCATCAAAAGTGATCACAATTGTAGCCCTAACAGACAAACTTTGTTACTACAGCTGTGAAGATTTGTGGTTGTCATCCACACTCTAGTTTTACATCCACCTTGTAGGGTTTCTAGGTAACCAAATCTTTTGTATTACGTGTTTACATTTATGCTTATGGATGTGATGCATAGTTAGATCTATTTCAACATTTTTAATTTAAAGTTATATGGTTCATGATCTAGATATGCGATGGATTAGTGGAGAATGTAGTTAATTTGTTATTTGCTTTGAAGGATAAAAAATTTAGTGATTTTGATTCATTCCTCCCTCTCAATATCTCACTTTCCCAATGAACTTCCAACGAAACTCTATATTTAAGATTGTAGTACCAAACTTGAGTTAAAATCTATTGTATTTTGAAAGAGAGTTGGTTGTTAGGCAAAATAGAAGATCCAATAGTTGCAGGTTTTTCTCCAAATTGGGGTTTCTTGGGTATATCTATGTTATTGTCTATGTGTGTTTGACTTCTATTATTTTTGCTTCCACCTATTAGTTTTGGTTAATTAATCTAGAGTATTATTTGTTATAAATCAAATTGAGTTATTTTCAATGAATTTATTGTACAATTAATATGTAACTAGGTTATGAAATTTCCACAATACCTATAGGAAATGTGGTCTTACGAAATGCACTATTTATGGGATGTGCAAATTGGATTCATTGAAAAGGCACAATTGGGAAGTAGATCAAATGAATGTTATAATGCAAGAAAGAGAGAAATGAATTGGGAGGATAAAATTGGGATGAAGGGTAGGCTATGAAAAAAGAAAATAGAGTGGGAAAGAGAGATTGATAGTAGAGATCTTTTGCCTAAATGCGGTGATCTTCATGGCACCATGTATGGTGGTGGTAGAGGTGGAGTGGTACAAAAATGATGAAGAGAGATTGACAAACCCTATGATTGATTTTAATTCTTCTTTCAAAATATCTTTGAGATCATCCCTAGAGCTGAGTACACTTATTTTCTATTACAACCTTCTTCCCTATTGCATAGTTCAAAGGCATTTAATTTTGTGGTATTCAGTCGAAAAACTTGAAATAAATTTTATTTTGTTTCTCTAAGATGAAAAGTTTCAAAAAATAAGTATAAATTTTAATTTTGCTTTTTGTTTTTTTATTAGATTAGTAGGGAAAGGATCCTTGATCTCATTATAGAATATAAATTTTTTAAAAATTAGACGTCAAAGAGCAAACAAAAAGTACAAATTTTAATTTGTTATTTTAGTTTTTTATTAGATTAGTAAGGAAAGGATCCTTGATCTCATTAGAAATGTAATGAGTCTAGAAATCAACTATCAAAGCACAATATCTAAAAAATGGTGAAGGGGAGACCAATATTGAACAAAACTGACACTAACCCTACTGAGTATGCAAGTCCATTGATATAATAACCTTAAAAATCCTACTTGCAGTAATCAAAATACTAACAAAAACATACTACTAATGTACTTAATCATAGTCTTAATATCAGTATCTTTAGAGATAACCATTAAAATAGGATAAAGTTCATAATTAGTAGACCACTAGAGTATACAAATCCAAAACAAAAAAAATTGGAAATAAAGGATGAAGTCAACTAATATTATAATGGGTTGCTGTAAAATCTTGGTTTCTTTCGAGGTCCTCTAGAACCTCCATACCATTATTAGTCTTGCTAGCATACGCTAACCTTTCGCTCCTCTTTTTAGACCTTCCTATAGACATTCTCATCATTGCTCTATTCATTATTCCCTTAGTGATTCTTATCTAAGAAAGATTAACATTTTCCATTTTCTTGCTTTTCTCATATATTATACTTTCCATCATATTGACTTTCTCCATCTCCTTCATTCTCTGAAGTCTCTAGCATTATTCTCTCCCCCTCCCAGTGCTGAGATATTCCATGTCCTCATCATTGAAACCCTAATTCTTAGGGTTCCCATCTATATCATCATAATCAATCATATCCTTTTGAAAATAATTGCCTCATCTTTTTCCTCCACATCCCCATAGGCTTCACCTTCACTATCTTCTTTTGCAACACAATCATCTTTTTCTTGAGAAGACTCATCTTGCACATCTTCAACGATAATAATTTCATCTCTAAGTTTTAGGGACAAGGTAACCTTGCCAATAGATCTTTGACCTTTGAATAAGACCCCACATAATCTTTCACAAGCCTTTTTTCCTTGTGTTGCTTTTCCTCTTTAGTGTCCTCAATAATAGTGATGGTGACACCTTTCTTGTGGGAATACTTGTGAGTTTTCTTTTTGAAGGACATAGGAAGGTCAATAGGAGCTTTACACTTTACTTGGCATGTCATTAACAATTGATGAACAAAGGGAGAAGGGATATTAGCATTTTTAGCTTTAAGCTCCTCACATGAGGACTTCAATTTGACTGAGTTTTTAGTCGGGGAGTGTCAATAATGTTAATGTTTTGCATAGTAGTAGGGGGAAGGGAAGCTAGGTGATTGTACTGATCAAGGGGAAGGAGATTTCCATGTGGGTCTATAGTTGTGACATGCTTATACAAGGCCTTATCAAACCTTGTTGAAACAGTAGGAAATCACCTTTCTCTATTCTTAATTGCAAGGAAGAAGACAAGATAAAAGGAACAACTAACTTTTCTTTATGCCTAACATGATTTAATAGTAGGAACTGGTAACCATGAATAGTCATATAGAATATGTAAACTCACTAGGGTAACTATTGGGATAAGTTGACTCAACCTTAGGATGTTTTATTGGTTTTCAAAAAAAATTATGCATTTTTGGAGAGATGCTAAATATAACCACTTTCAAATTGGAGGATATGGTTTATTCATTGTTATTTGAAGAGATGTGAAAAAAATCTTCTAAGATGACTAAGGAGGCCCTAGTTTTTCATGGTATAACAATAGAGAAAGGCAAGAAGAAGTACAAAAAGGGTAAATCCAAATCTTTTGGGAGATCTAAATCTCCTGTTAAAAAGTCCAAGGAAAAATGTTGGAATTGTGGCAAATCTGGTCATCTCTAAAAAGAGTACAAGGAGGAGAAGTAAAAGAAAGGTAAAAAAGATCTCTCTAACTCTGACTCTGAAAAATCCTCTCGAGATGATGTGGATGCTATTTTTGTAGCCTTGGAAACACATGCATTAGAAGTGTGTCGTTCATATATTCGGGTGCTTCTTTCCACATGACATCTCACAAAGATTGGTTTTCAAGTATGAAGAGTTTTATGATAGGAAGGTGTATATGGGTGATAACTCTCACTTGAATATTATTGGTCATGGTAGAGTCAAGATCATATTCCTTGATGGTAGAGTGGAGGGGATTAATGGTGTGTTGCATATCTATGGTTTGCACAAAACCTACTTTCAGTCAACAAGCTTGGTGATGTGGGTGTGCAATTTGTTTTCTCAAGTGGTGGATGTAGATGACAAAAAGCTCTATAGAGTTTGCTAAGGGTGTTAGGATTGGAACCTTATATAGATTGGATGCACACACAATTCAATGCAATAAATTCCAATTAAAGGGCTTTGAATTCTTCATCTTGACTAGCAAAATCAAAAAGAAAAGAAAAAGAATGGTTGTTTCTATATATGATGCTCGTGCTCTCTTAGTACCTAAGGGTGCAAATGCTTTGGAGATGAAGCTTCTAGCCAAGAAGACAATATTATGGTACCAAATATTTGGTCACATTGGTGAGAAGGGTCTTAGAGTCCTGAAAAATAAGAGCCTTGTTGAAGGCCTTGATTATTGTAATATGGAGTTTTACTTCTACGAACATTGTGTTTATGGTAAACAACATCTTTCCTTTTATTCTAGTTCTCATAAATCTTCTGGAATTGTGGATTATACTTATCCAAATGTGTTTAGTCCAGTTAATGTTTCATTGATATCTAGATCTATGCACGTATTCTCATTCAATGATGATTATAGTAGAAGAAAATTTGTCTATTTCCTCATAAGTAAATTTGAAGTTTTCAATCGGTTTAAGGAATTCAAGTCCTTGGTTAAAAATTAGACTAGTGGAAAATTTAAGTGTTTGAGGATTGGCAATGGCAATGAGTTTTGTTCAACAGAATTTGACATGTTCTATAAAGATCATGGAATTAAAAGACATAAGACAACTCCATAAACCCCACAACAAAATGAAGTTTCTGAAAGGATTAATAGAACATTGATGAAGAGGGCTAGGATTATGTTGAATGGTGTTGGGCTTAAAAAAAAGTTTTGGATTGAAGTTGTAGCCATTACATGATATTTAATTAAAAAATCTCCTACTTCAACACTTGTTGAGAAGACACCATGGAGGTATGGTCTAGCAAGAAGCCCTCGTCAAGACATCTCAAAGTCTTTTGTTGTGAGGCATGTGTTCATGTGCTAAGTAAGAAATTATAAAAATTGGAGAACAAGGTGGTTAAGTGTATATTTATTGGCTATGGTGTTGATGTGAAAGGTTACAAGCTTTGGGATTTAGTTGTAGAGAAGGTGCTCTATAGTAGAAGTGTGATATTTTGCGAGCTGAAACCTTCTATAGTTTATTTACAACTAGAGAAGGAAGAGAAAGAGAAAGAGAAAAAGGAAATGGTTCATATTCCTTGTACCCCTACGGAAGAACTATGAGCTCTTAATGGACATGATAATGAGGAGAGATCGAGAAACTCTAATTTTTTTGAAGAAGAGCAAGAATCTCAACCTCAACTTTGAGGAGGTCTACTTGTGATAGATAGTGACATGATAGATACAGATATTCACCAAAACGGTTTGGTTATTCTTTGTTAGATTCCAGTTGTATATTTTCTTTGATTGCTAACATTGATGAGCCTAATACTATTAAAGAGGCCATGTGTATGAATGATTCAAATTCCTGGATGAATTCAAGTCCTTGGTCGAAAATTAGACTAGTGGTCTAGCAAGATGCCCTAGATTCCAGTTCTTAGTCAGTTTAAGGAATGCAAGTCCTTGGTTGAAAATTAGACTAGTGGAAAATTTAAGTGTTTGAGCACTGGAAATGATAATGAGTTTTGTTATAAAGATCATGGAATTAAGAGACATACTCCATACACCACACAACAAAATGAAGTTTTCAAGGGGATGAATAGAACATTGATGAAGAAAGATAGGATTATGCTGAATGGTGTTGGGCTTGAACAAAAGTTTTGGACTAAAGTTGTAGCCACTACATGTTATTTAATTAACAAATCTCCTACTTCAACACTTGTTGAGAAGACACCATGGAGGTGTGGTCTAGCAAGAAGCCCTCATTGAGAAATCTCAAAGTCTTTCATTGTGAGTCATATGCTCATGTGCCAAGTAAGAAATTATCAACATTGGAGAACAAGGTAGTTAAGTGTATCTTTATTGGTTATGGTGTTGATGTGAAAGGTTACAATTAGCTTTCGGATTTAGTTGTAGAGAAGGTGCTTTATAGTAGAAGTGTGATATTTCGTGAGCTGAAACCTTCTATAGTTTATTTGTAACTAGAGAAGGAAGAGAAAGAGAAAAAGGAAGTGGTTCATATTCCTTGTACCCTGAAGGAAGAACTATGAGCTCTTGATGGACATGATAATGAGGAGAGCTTGAGAACCTCTAAAAGTTTTGAAGAAGAGAAAGAATCTCAACCTCAAACTTTGAGAAGCTCTACTTGTGATAGGTAGTGACCTAATATATATGGATATTCACAAAAAAAAATTGGACATTCTTTGTTGGATTCCAGTTGTATATTTTCTTTGATTGCTAACATTAATGAGCCTAATACTATTAGAGAGGCCATGCGTATGAATGATGCAAGTTCTTGGATGGAAGCCATGAATGAAGAGATGGTAACATTAAACAATAATTAATGTTGGATCTAGTACATTTTCTTGAAGGATGAAAGCATGTTAGATGTGGATGGGCATTCACAAAGAAATTGGGTCCAAATGCTAAGAGTTAAGAGTATAAGGCACTGTTGGTCATGAAGGGGTATTCACAGGTAGAGGGAATCAATTATGATGAAATATTCTCTCATGTAGCAAAGCTGACATCTGTTCAATTATTATTATCACTTGTAGTGGCTTATGATTTTGAAGTTGAGCAGATGGATGTGAAGACAACATTCCTTCATGATGATTTAGAGGAGGAAATTTATATGTCACATCCAAAGCATTTTGTTGAAAAATGGTAAACAAAATATTGTTTGTAAGTTGAAGAAGTCTCTATATGGTATGTGTTGTCCTTGAGATTTCTGAGATTTAAATCCAATTTATGTGTATTATAAATCTGAAAATGGTCACATTATTATCATAGTCATGTATGTGGATAACATGTTTATTAGGAATGGTAAACGAATGATTTTAGATTTGAAGTCTTAGTTAGAAATATAATTTGAAATGAAAGATCTAGGTGAAAATAGATATATTCTTGGGATTGATATCATCAGAGATAGAACTAGCAAAAATATTTGGATGAGCCAAAGGAAGTATGCTAACTTTGTGTTGGAGAAATTCAACATGATAACTTTCAGATAATTAGTTGTTTCAATGTTACAGAGATGAAGCTTTCTAAGAATACTTGTCCAAAATCTTCTATTAAGATGGAGGACATGTCTAGAGTACCTTATATGAGTGTTGTTGGCAGCTTGATGTATGTTATGGTTTGTATGAGGCTAGACATTGCCCAAGTAGTAGGAGTCTTTAGACAATATATGGCTAATCCTAAAAAGATGCATTGGGATGTGGTTAAGAGAGTGTTTAGGTATCTAAGGGACATGTCTGATTATTTTTTGTGTTTTTATGGTAATCCTATTGGATCTCAACACTCTATTTGCATTCATGGATACGTGGATTCAGATTGGGTAGGTGATCTTCATAGAAAAAGGTCCACTAGTGGATATGTTTTCATGATGTTTGGTGGTGTAATTAGTTGGATGATTAAGTGGAAAGTTCTAGTAGCTTTGTCCACTATGCAAGTAGAGTAGATGGTAGCTACTCATGCTTCTAGAGAGGCCATTAGGATTAAGAAATTGTGTTTTGGTATTCATTTTGATGTAGGATAGATTACTATATATTGTGACTAATAAAGAGTTATT
Organism: Cupressus sempervirens; assembly: GCA_028749045.1. Classification (NCBI taxonomy): domain Eukaryota; kingdom Viridiplantae; phylum Streptophyta; class Pinopsida; order Cupressales; family Cupressaceae; genus Cupressus; species Cupressus sempervirens. The sequence goes on along the minus strand of CM053789.1, from coordinate 392,233,180 downwards.
TGTTTAGAAAAAAATGCTACTTTCCATGCTAGAAAAAAGAAGAATAATATTGATGTACAATATCATTGTTTCTTGATATGGTGGAAGATAGAAAGGGTTGCTACTTTGGATAATCTTGCATATTCTTGTCGAATTTGTAAGAATTTTCCTAAGGCAATGAATGCAATGCCAAGATCTAGAAGCACAAGTGATCACACAAGAGAGATGAGAGATAATCAAATGATAATGGATGAATACATCATAGAAGTGCCTATATATAAAGGCAATCAAGATGACTAGGAGTCATGTAAAGAGATAAGCAATTACCACCAAGATTGGATTATCCTCCATTGTGCATGGATGTACATGCAACAATAAGAGGATAATAATATAAAGGTGTACCTCGTAAAGAGATGTGATAGACAACATGTGCTCAAATAAGATGCAAACTATTGTGTTGTCTACATGAAAATTCATATGAATATGCAAACTTCTAGGTGGCTACATGACAACTAATATAAATATGCATTAACTTAAGTAGACTTAAGTAAAGTGCAAATAAAAAATACTTATTTTGTAGTGCCCCTTCATTGCTATCATTTTATATTTGTTGTTAAAGTTCTATATGACTCTTATATAGATGTTTTAGCCCTTAATTGATATTTGAAATCCAATACATTGATGTGTCAAGTAATTGATTTTGTCATGTTGTAATAATTTCCTACTTGTCATGATGATGCTTTAATTGCTCTTAATTGGTTAATGAAATTACTTTTTGATGTCATATGGTGAGTCTTAAAAATATGTTACTTATGTCCTCATGATGATGAGATGTTCATGTTAGAATATGATGTTATTTATATTTAGGATTTGCTATTATATTTACCCCATACTTGCATATGCATGGCATGTGTGAGTTTTACATTTATGTTTTGTGTGCCTAATATTGTTGAGGGAGGGAGTTGTAGTCAACTACTAGCTCAAATCTACACAATGTACCACTCCCCACCATTGCATGTTTAACATATGTGTGTGTGTGTGCGTGCACATGTACATGCTTTCCTTTTATACAGATTTGTAGGTATCGGGCATCAACTTTCTCGAATTGCTTAGATGAGTGTACCCTATCACAATAACTCAATGGTAAGAATGGGGGGATAATGACCGGGTCCAATCCTAGCCATAGCCTAAATACTTGTCTTGCAAGGAGGACTTGCAATTAACTTTCCACCCTTTTAAAACCCATCAGTTTATCTTTGTCTATGAAGTTTAATTTTGAGTTTTGACCAGTTTTGGTAATGTTGCTTTTATGTGGATTTGGCTATGTGATTTATTTGGTAAATGATTTAATTATAATATTTGGGTTAATCATATAATATTGAGAATTATTAAATATTATTTGATTAAAAAGAAAATATTAAAATATGAGAATATTTAATTAATTAAAAATTAATTAAATATGTGTTTTAATTTAAAAGACTTAAATTGGAAGTCTAAATTGGAAAATTGGTTAAAGAGAAATTAAAATATGAAGATATTTAATTAATTAATAATTAATTGAATATGTGCTTCAATTTAAAATATTTAATTTAAAAGTCTAATTTAAGAAGTTGGATTTAAAAAAAGAATTAATGGATTAACAGATTAAAGATTTGATATTACTTTATTATAACTATTTAATCAATAATAATTAAATTAGAGTTGCATTTAATAATGAGATTTAATTATTATTAATTTAAATAATAAGCTATGCATTAAATAATGCTTGCACTAATTAACAAAGTGGAGGAAAAGAGAATAGAAGAATTACAAGGTTCTAAGTGTGCATGGAAGGATTAAATAATTAATATTATTATTATTTAATAAAGTTACCAACTTTAGTAATATAGAAACCTTAGAGTTATGGCTCTTTATAAGGTGGTTGGTAGTTCATTTGAGAGACACATAGGTTTTGGGAAACAAAATTTAGAATTGGAGCAAAAGAATTATTGAAAGTTTTAGAGGGTTTGGATTTGCATGCGTTCACAGACTGTCTTAGATTTTAGCTGTGGTTTTCAAGTTGGGTTTAAAAACCTATTGTAAAATTTTATTAAAAGATTTGTCTACTTCGTGTCTTCTTGGGTGCTTGCCTAATGCTACTTCATTTATTGTATTTTTTTTCGATAAAGAATTATGTTGTAGATTTTGAAATGAAAAACTTATTGATCAAGAAAACTTGATTGAGGAAAATTGTAGAAAAATCTAGAAAATTATTTTGACTATATTCTATTACAACTCTTTCTAATATAGGGAAAACTCAATTATAGAAAATGGAAGAAAACAACAAATTAAACAATTAGGGTTTGAACTTTAAATTTTTCATTAAACCCATGAATTTTTTAAATAAAGAGATTTGATGTTTAAATACTTATTTATTTAAATAGATATATTAGTCAAAATATCTATGTAAACATGTGTATTGTTACTTTAATGCTAAACATGTCCTTATGACCCAAACTAAACAAGAGAATTCGATGGAATTAAATCATATGACTGAAAAATATGTGTTTTCTTATATTCTATTTATAGTCTTGTGATATTTATTTATGTGATGGTTTTCCTTGTGGGTTGTTTAGTCAAGGCCAAGTTAGGATGTGCACCAAAGGCATTTTTGAGATTTTTTTAATGATTATTTGACTTGATATCATGACATACTTTATTATTTGAATTGAGATTTATGTTTTATGAGCTTTATCCTATTGATCATTTATGAGAACTTGGGTTTTGAAAACCAATCTTATTTTTGGGCTGCTTGTTAAGGAACCAAATTTGATCAGTATTTCTTTTGTGGTATGTGACATAATTGTGGTATGTGACTTTTGGAAAGGTAGTCTAGGTGCATGTTTGTAGGTGTGGCTTGCAATGAGGTCGAGGCCAAAGTGGCTACTAGGGTAACTCATTGTAAGTTGTGTAACAAGTGATAACATCATAATTAAAATATTTTTCCTAGCCCTTTTCCTTGAGATACACTAAAAAGATAAGTTAAAGATGTTTTCCTCGCCCATGCCTTGAGTTCTTGTACAGGCTAAGGATGGGAATGGGATGATACCTAGTGAGAGGTATGACTTGTTTTCTTCATCTTCATGAGAGGGTGTTTTGGTTCTGCATGTGTCATGTTGAGGGTCTAGGGTGTGGAGTGACTAGTCCAAGATAACTCAACACTTGAGGGTTTAGGGTCTAATAAGAGACCAGTCCAAGGTAACTTGAGTAGTTTGACCATGTGATGACACTCTCTAGTATATAGCCTAAGTCTCCTTCATATTTTTTTATATATTTTCCTCTATTGGTGTACTTATTGGATATTAGTTTTGATGATGTATTTATTGTGAGTTTTACTCATTGATCGAATGCCATTTATTGTTGTCAGTTGGCTTTTATTGATGAGTGTCAACTATTTATTGGTGGTGTGCTTATTGTTGGATGTTCTTATTTTTTGTGATTTACTTTTATTAACGATGGTTGTTATATGTTGATTATTGTTCTTGGACATGTGGCCTTTGACTTAAGGTGGATACCTTTCATTGACTTTATATTGATTTGATATAGTGTTATATTTGATATCTGGATGTTGACTTGTTGTGTGATGTTGGTATTGGAATGAGTTTCTTTTCAATTTTGATTATATTTTCTTCTTGAGTAGTTTGTGTTACCTTTGTGGTAGTTTTTGCTATTAGGATTTCTTTCCTAGGAATGTTTTATAGTTGATTAGCCATTGTAACACCCCGCCAAGGGATCCAAAAGAATTAACCTAAAGTTTCACTAAGTTTGGTAAACTTTTTTTTTTTTTTTAAAGTAAGAAAGTATGACATACACATCAAACAAATAGTAGCGGAAGCAATAACATGTAATCATCGACAAACATACATTGCAAGTTAGTCACGTTTAAATTTAATTAATTCTAAGTCTAACAACTAACACCTACATAGAAAAGAATAATCAGAAACTCCAATGTCCATAATATACATTTGTTCCGAATGCTCCTTGGCAAATTAATTCGGAATGCTCATTCATCCACTGTACATGTCACAGGGTATGAAAGGCTTAAAAGAATATACATATGTAAAGATCAAGATACAACATCCTCAAATCCATGATACAAAGTACAGTAAAAATATATGAAACTATTCACCATACATGATACATCCATACATCCATAATGATAAAACATCTCTCATAAAATCTAACCATCCATCATAATAATCCAAGAACATAGTGAAGGTAAATGCCAATCACGAAAACTCCAGCCACGGTGACCACGGAACAGATCTCAATGGTAAGAGTAAAAGCACTACCACCCGACCGCGTGGAACCTAAATGGTCCACTCCCACCGCGCTGAGGAGATAGTCTCAAGTCCCAAATAGGATAACAAAACCTATAATCATAAATACTTTCTAAGTCCAGGAAATCCTATAAGTATGCTAACTCAAGGGTTCCTAAAAATATTGACATCTAAATCCCAGAGGTACCACAAGACACGTAGGAAACCTAATATGCAAGCGGGAAAGTGTCATCGCAAAAGTCATGTAGAAGTTACCCGAGCAATCCCTTAGGAATCTCGGGTCCCTACTGATCCTGCGGCCACTAGTATCCTCTCGTACTGACGAGGCATACTATGGAATGCAAGGTCGTAACCAAGCGTCCTCTCTACCCCATCCTAGTCTGTACTAGCACTCATGGCATGGGAGAGAACATACAATTATCTTGTTAGGTTCATTTTCTCTCATTTAGTGTAAATGTTTTCACTTATTAAAAATGACTTACAATGGGTTTCTCAAGGAAGCCTCTTAGGGCTCCGACCCCCATTGCAAGCCACTTCCCGACTCTACACATAGATAACCTACCCTAGCTCATGAACTCGTAAATCAAAGAATCATAATAAAACCATCTCAATCCTATACGAGCAACTAAAAATATCATAAAAAGATAATCCACAAAATATATCAGTTCTTCATGAGCAACAGATAACATCAAATAGTAATCATGTAATCATGACAGTTCTCTATCAGCAACTGAAGGCATCAATGATAAGTCACAAAATCCAATGGTTCTCTAATGAGAAACCAGAAAGTAATACAAGTATAACTGATCGAGACTCAGAAATGGTTATCAAATATAACTGATCGAGACTCAAAAATGGTTAAGTTAGGTATTCTCAAATACATACACCTCAGCTTCACACAAGAAAACTGGAAAGCAATAACAAACAGTAAACACAATCATGTCATAGAGCACTTCATCACATTACCATGGTCAAGTTAAGAAAGATCGAGACCAAATCATCAAGACATCACATTCACAACCCCGAGCCTCTGGTAACAACCTGAACTGGTCAATGCTAAACCAACCCCAAAACATTCAAAGTACAAAGACAACATCAAAGTCTCAGAGATTGGATCTGAAAGTATATTATTTAAGTTAAGGTAAGGTTTGTGTTTTAGTTTAATGTCGAATTCAAGTAACAAAGTTTTCACAACTACCCTTTTTCGAATAACCCATTTCTATAATAACTTTCGTTAAATCAATATCCAAATTTATAATTTAGTCAAATAAAATTCATTATTAATTAACTTAATTAAACTAATTTTAATTAAATTAATCAATATTCATTAGATCTAATTACTTATTTTAATCCAACTAATAATTGTTAATTTATTAATATTTAAGCAACATTATTAATAAATTAAAATTTACAACTATATCTATGCAATTAATATTTATTTATTAAATATTTAAAAAGTTTACTCTATTATAAAATTGAATATATTATAATTTTATTATTTAAAAATTTTAAATAAATAAAAATTGTTTTTAATAATTTAAAAAAAATTATAAAAAAAATAAAAAATGAAAACAAAGTTTTATATTTAATTTTCTATCACCCACGTTTATAGCCCGTCGGCTTTGGCCGCAGGCCTGCGGTCGCAGGGCCTGCGGCGGTAGGTACTCTGTACCTGCCGTCGCAGTACCTACGACGCAAGTACTGTCGGCCTGCCGACAGTGGGGGGTGGGTACGGGGTGATTCCCTCCCCCCCCACTAAATATTATTATATTTTTTTTTTATATATATATATTTTTAAAAAATTTCAAATATAATAAAATAAATCCAATTTTATTTTAAAAAATTTAGTTTTTATTTAATTTTCAATAAAACAAATTTTTTTAAAGGATATATATATATATCTAGAACTTTCAATTTCATTAAAACAAAACCCTTATTAAATTAGATCTTAATTTCTAAATCAAGAAAACAATGGTTCTAATTAATTCATCCAGTCTCCATGGATACAGAAATTATTGACGAATAATTAATAAATTCACAATATTGAAAGCTTAAAACTTTCATCACAGAGAATTCAGATACAAACCCCAGACACGAAGAAGGCAGGAAGGGATAATTGCGTATTAAATCGATAATCGAAAACACCAGACCCTACCTGATTCTGATGCTATTATGCAAACTCCAGGAACTGTAAAAGAATTCGCTCCTCTCAATAACCTTCCTCTGGAAAACTTTCTTGGTATCAGCTTTCTGAAATTCGCTTCCAAAATTGTCTCCCCCCAAAAATTCTCGTCCAACTTCGTATATCACAAAAATGAACCCCCAAAGTTGTGATAAGCAAATTCTCCTCAATTCGGGGCACTAATTGTGCGTTTACCCGAGAAGACTCTTTGCACAACTCAGTTAACTCCAAATTAACTTTTATTATCTTTTCTAATTCTTTTGCATTCAACTTTCATGCACATTAAGTTGAATGATTAAATAACTTTATTTAAAATTTCACTTGACTTCAATTCTTAATTAATTTATTACTTTAAATCTTATGTGCACTTTTAAGAAATTAAAATAACATTATTAATTTTTATAATTTAATTCTTATATTTAACTCATGTTTAGATCATGCGATCTAGAATTCTTAATAAATTAATATCTTTCAACTTTTTAATTTATTTTAGAACTTAATTGATAACATATTTAATTAATTTAAATAATAATAATATTTAGCATTTATTTAAAAATGAACTCCAAATATATTATTATTAAATTAAATAAATATTATCCTGTTCTAAGTATATCTTGAACTTTAATTTCCAACTTTAATTCTTTTATTTAATTAATTAATTAATTAATTAAATATAAAGATATCATAATAATTCCTTATTAAATTAAATCATTAATTAGTCTTTTTTAATTAGACTTAATTAATAGAAAAATACACCAAGGACTCATAAAGCAACATACGAAAACCCATCATAGAAAAATACATACCAAATCAAACAAAAGGGTTATAATCACGAAATTACATCATTTGATGCATTCGGAGGGCACTTAACTCAGATACTTGTCCTAATTATCAATTAGGACAATTGGCTAAAGGGTTTAGGATTTGGACTTAAGAGTTTATCTCCCCTCTCTTACCATTGAGACGGTGCGATAGGGTACGCTCATCCTGACAATTCAGGGAAGTTGATACCCGGTACCTGCAACCTGCATAAAATCCATGCATGTACAAACACAATATTCTAAGCTAAACAGGCAATGACAGGAAGTGGTGCATCGTGTAGATCCCGACTAGCAGGTGACTACGACTCCCTTCCTTAACCATATCAGAAACACCATACATAAATAAAACAGCACGCACACCATACACATGCAGTATGGGGTAAGTATCCATAAGAAACACATGGAATAATGAACCATCTAACTAATCATCATCGATAACTAAAACCATTGAATAATCATCATACATGCATGAAATATAGAGTACCAAGTAATCTCATCATATAATAAACTGAGTGTAAACATCCTCTGATAATCTCTAAAATAATAATACTACTCATCAAACATAAATTGGCCTAAAAGAGTTTGGCAATCATATCATAAATGTAGCTCGAAAAATGTAAACTAGGGGCAGGCACTACATCCACCCCCCCTAGACTTAGGCTTACTCCTGGAAGCCTATAAACAAATAGGGATATAAATCCCGTAATCTAGATGCATCCTCCCATGTAGCTGAAGAGTCATCAGTAGGGTCCCATTGGACCCTTACCTGCTCTATGGTTCGACCGCTGAGGGTCAACTCCCGCTGCTCCAGAATACTTATTGGCTCCAAAGCCAGTTGCCCGTCCTCTACCTGTAATGCATTCCAATCAAGAATATGTACAACATCAAGAATATACTGTCTAAGTACTGAAACATGGAAAACATCGTGAATGCGAGCAAGGCTGGGTGGTAAAGCAAGACGATAGGCAACTGGACCAATCCTCTCAACAATATCGAATGGTCCCACAAAGCGAGGTGCTAGCTTCGAGCCCTTTCCATAACGGATCGGACTCTTCCGCGGACGCACTCTCAAGAAAACCTTCTCTCCCACAGCAAACTGCTTATCTGACCTATGAGCATCAGCATACTTCTTCTGCCTATCCTGTGCCGTTGTCAAGTGCTCTCGGATACGCACCACTTGTTGATCCATGTCACGAAGCATCTCTGGGCCCAACAGGATGCGATCCTCAAGGCTATCCCAACTCAAAGGTGTACGACAAGGGCGTCCATATAAGGCTTGGAAAGGTGCCATGCCAATCGAACTGTGATACCCGTTGTTGTAAGCAAACTCCACTAGGTAGAGATAGTCCTCCCAATGAGTCTGCCTATCCATCACGTACATCCTCAACATATCTTCGAGAACCTGATTCACTCTCTCTGTCTGCCCATCTGTCTCTGGGTGATATGCTGAACTGAAGTTCAACTGCGCTCCAAGATCATGTTGTAGTGATGTCCAAAATGCGGAAGTGAAAACATGATCCCTATCTGAAATGATCTTTCGGGGAATACCATGTAGTCTCACAATATCACGCATGAAGACATTTGCTACTGAAGCTGCAGTGTAGGAAGACCTGATTGGTGCAAAATGTGCCACCTTGGTCAACCGGTCAACGGTGACCATGATAGCATCATGACGATGAAGAGTCATAGGTAATCCTACTATGAAATCCATAGAGATGATGTCCCACTTCCATGAAGGAACGAGATTCGGTTGCAAGAGTCCTGCCGGATGCTGGTGTTCTGCCTTGACTCTCTGACACTCAAGACATCTAGCCACAAAATCAGCAATGTCGCGCTTCATCCCGGACCAATAGAATAAATGTCGCAAATCTGCATGCATCTTCTTGACACCTGGATGTGCCGAGTAAGGTGCACGATGGGCCTCTGATAGGATCAATATGCGAAGCTCATCCAGTAGAGGCACATAGATCCTTCCTGAAAGTCTCAAAAGGCCATCTGACTCTAGGACATAGCCTAAAAACTTACCCTCCAAGGGTCTCCCTGAATTGATCTCACTGCACACCTCCAGATACCATGAATCAGTGGGGAGTGCCTGAAGTATCTGACATCTCAAATCGACACTAAGAGTCATAGATGATATCACATGTTTCCTGCGACTCAAAGCATCAGCTACGACATTCTCCTTCCCTTGGATATACTTCACCTCAAAGTCATACTCGCACAAAAACTCCATCCAACGCCTTTGCCTAGCATTCAGATTAGGCTGCATGAATATGTACTGAAGACTACGATGATCGCTATGTAGTTCAAATCTGTGTCCCAACAAGAAATGTCTCCATCTCACTAAGGCATGAACTACTGCTGCTAACTCAAGGTCATGTGTAGGATAATTCAACTCATGATCCTTGAGTTTGCGTGACTCATATGCAATCACTCGACCATTCTGCATTAGAACTGCTCCAATACCCTCAAGGGAAGCATCTGTACACACCATGAAATCACCTTCTGGATCAGGTACTGCTAAGATCGGTGCACTGGTCAGAAGCTCTTTGAGTTTCTGAAATGCTTCTACACACTTTTCTGTCCAAAGAAACTTCTTTCCTTTCCTCTGAAGGGAGGTAATAGGGTGTGCTATTCTGGAGAAGTTTTGAACAAATCTGCGATAATACCCAGCTAGACCCATGAAACTACGAATCTCCGACACAGTAGTGGGTGCAGGCCAATCTACTATTGCCTGGATCTTCGCAGGGTCTACAGAGATACCTTCGCCTGAAATAACGTGTCCCAAATACTGTATCTCTGATTGAAATAAATCACACTTTGCCGCATTGGCATAAAGTTGATTATCTCTCAAGCACTGCAAAACTAAACTCAAATGTTCCTCATGTTCCTTTTGGGACTTAGAATATATCAGAATATCATCGAGGAACACAAGAAAAAATCTATCAAGATAGGAACGGAACACCCCATTCATTAAGCACATGAAAACTGATGGAGCGTTCGTTAGCCCAAAGGGTACCACTGTGAACTCATAATGCCCGTAGCGAGTTCGGAAGGCGGTCTTATGAATATCAGCCTCCTTGATGCGAAGTTGATGGTATCCTAACTTAAGATCAATCTTAGAGAACACTGTAGCCCCCTTGATCTGATCAAATAAATCGTCAATCCTTGGTAAAGGATACCTGTTCTTTATTGTCACCTTATTCAGCTGTCTGTAATCAATGCAAAGGTGCAAAGAACCATCCTTCTTCTTCACAAAGAGCACTGGAGCTCCCCATGGTGATACACTAGGTCAAATACTACCCTTGGCCAAAAGTTCCTCTAACTGCAAACGCAACTCACTTAGCTCTTGAGTGGTCATACGGTAAGGAGCTCTAGAGATAGGTTCCGCTCCTGGAGTGAGCTCAATGCTAAAATCAATGTCTCTCTTCGGAGGCATGCCTGGAATCTCACTCAGAAAGACATCAACATACTCCTGTAAAATAGGGTGATCTAGGGTCTTCCTCGTAGAGTCTTCCTCATCAAGCTCATTTACTATAATGGCAAATACCTGACATCCCTTACGAAAGCTTTGCTTTAGTTGCATAGCAGAGATCATCCGTAGGGATATAGGCCTCGGTATCCCCACAATCTCAACATCCTTCCCTTGGTCATCCTAACACATAATGGTCTTCTTTCTGCAGTCAATACTAGCCCTATGAGAGCCAAGCCAATCCATACCTAAGACCACATCGTAGGAGCCAAGAGGAATAACTTGAAAATCGACTGAAGTCTCAAACCCTCCTATGCTAAGTCCACACTTATGAACCACCGAATCTGTGGAAACTTTAGCACCTAAGGCTAGTTCCACTTGCCAACCATGATCTTGCTTAACCGACTCCAGCTTACACTTATCAACTAGAGATGGAGAAATGAAAGAATCTGTAGCACCTGAATCAAATAATACAGAGAGAGGTGTACCTCGGATAGCTCCTGTAGTCTCAACTACTGTCCCCTGATGGTCTGCCTGACGGTGATCCACCGCTGCAAATACTCTATGAGATCCACCTGTATTTCCGACTGTAGGCTCAGATGCCGCAGGCCTGGGTCCTGAATACTGAGATGCTCGATGTGGGCAGTATGCTGCAATATGACCAATCTGTCCACACGAATAACATCCTGTGCCTCTGCCAGATCCTCTCCCTATAGGTGGTGCATTCAACCGCTGGTGGCTACCCCTGCTAGCAAAAGATTGGTTGCTCTGTGCAGGCCGAGATTGCTGATTCTGTCTATTACATTGAGCATTGCGATTGATCCTAGAGTTGGATCCACCGCCACCACTCTGTGCCTAAGGGTAAAATCCCTTATGCTGCTGAGAATACTGATTCCTCCTAGGGAAGGGAGGCTTCCTGATTCCACCAAAATTGTGGTTGCCCTTAGATCCTGCTATAGTAGGTGCTCCCACAAATCCTCCTTGCCCAAAGTTGACACTCTGCTCTACCAGGATAGCTCGATGTACCGCATCCTTGAGGGTCTTAGGCTCAAATACCTTAACACCCCCAATAAAACGGTTGTTCAAGCCTCGAATGAAATGTTGTGCCAACTGTGCTGGGTTGTCACTGAATCCCAAAAAAGGCATGAGCTCATAGAACTTGCGCTCATACTCTACAACGGTCATAGTGAACTGTCTCAGGTTATGGAACTCATCTGCTCTATGCTGCTTCCATTCCTCTGGTAGGAATCGCTCATGAAAACTCTCCAAGAAAATCTCCCAAGTGACATTACCCATGTCAATGCCCAACTTCTTCTCCTCAATAGTCCACCAGGTGGCTCCAAATAACTCTAGATTGGTAATGGCAAACCTCGCTTTGACATTACTGTCAAAGTCTTGCATAGCAAAAATCCTGTCAAGGGCAATAAGCCACTGCTCAGCTACATACCCAGAACCTTGCCCATTAAAGGGCTTGATCTTGGACCTCTGAAGATCCTTCATCTGAGAAGATACTATGAATCTATGTCGATCCCTCTGAGGACTCCTAGATCTGCGTCTATGCTCATGTCCAACCTGGTGTGCTCTATCCTGCTCAAGAACAGGGGGTAAGCGATCAATAAGGGTTCGCATCATTTGCCTCAGATCAACCTCCTCAGAGTCGGCATGTCCCTCATCGTGGTTCTCTTCCTGATGCTCACTGACATGCTCTTCCCTATTCTCTTCCTGAATGGGGCTCTCATGGATAGACTCATGAACACTAACATCTCTGCCTCGTCCACGACCTCTGCCACGGCCAAGGCTACGGCCCCTAACGGAAGATCTCGTCCTAGATACCATCCTGCAATAATATCCAAGACACAAGATGCTAAAAATAACCATGAAACATACTACTGAAATACATAGATAAAAGACACATGTTTTGCAAACAAGATATTTTCAGTTTTCAGTTTACCTATAATTTCAGTTTAAGTATAATTTCAGTTTTGAAGTTTTGAGTGTTGAAGTATGAATAAAATAGGTAACTAATAGTTTATATACTGTTTCAGTTCAACTAGCTTCAAGTTTTAGTTTAAGGTTTGCATTTTTATTCAACTAGTTAACACTAGTGGTGTTCCAATATACCCAGAGCTCCCAATGTAGAAACTTGGGCTCTGATACCAGATGTAACGCCCCGCCAAGGGATCCAAAAGAATTAACCTAAAGTTTCACTAAGTTTGGTAAACATTTTTTTTTTTTTTTAAGTAAGAAAGTATGACATACACATCAAACAAATAGTAGCGGAAGCAATAACATGTAATCATCGACAAACATACATTGCAAGTTACATTTCTTAAAGATCCCAAGACGTTGAGTCACGTTTAAATTTAATTAATTCTAAGTCTAACAACTAACACCTACATAGAAAAGAATAATCAGAAACTCCAATGTCCATAATATACATTTGTTCCGAACGCTCCTTGGCAAATTAATTCGGAATGCTCATTCATCCACTGTACATGTCACAGGGTATGAAAGACTTAAAAGAATATACATATGTAAAGATCAAGATACAACATCCTCAAATCCATGATAAAAAGTACAGTAAAAATATATGAAACTATTCACCATACATGATACATCCATACATCCATAATGATAAAACATCTCTCATAAAATCTAACCATCCATCATAATAATCCAAGAACATAGTGAAGGTAAATGCCAATCATGAAAACTCCAGCCACGGTGACCACGGAACGGATCTCAATGGTAAGAGTAAAAGCACTACCACCCGACCGCGTGGAACCTAAATGGTCCACTCCCACCGCGCTGAGGAGATAGTCTCAAGTCCCAAATAGGATAACAAAACCTATAATCATAAATACTCTCTAAGTCCAAGAAATCCTATAAGTATTCTAACCCAAGGGTTCCTAAAAAGATCGACATCTAAATCCCAGAGGTACCACAAGACACGTAGGAAACCTAATATGCAAGCGGAAAAGTGTCATCGCAAAAGTCATGTAGAAGTTACCCGAGCAATCCCTTAGGAATCTCGGGTCCCTACTGATCCTGCGGCCACTAGTATCCTCTCGTACTGACGAGGCATACTATGGAATGCAAGGTCATAACCAAGCGTCCTCTCTACCCCATCCTAGTCTGTACTAGCACTCATGGCATGGGAGAGAACATACAATTATCTTGTTAGGTTCATTTTCTCTCATTTAGTGTAAATGTTTTCACTTATTAAAAATGACTTACAATGGGTTTCTCAAGGCAGCCTCTTAGGGCTCCGACCCCCATTGCAAGCCACTTCCCGACTCTACACATAGATAACCTACCCTAGCTCATGAACTCGTAAATCAAAGAATCATAATAAAACCATCTCAGTCCTATACAAGAAACTGAAAATATCATAAAAAGATAATCCACAAAATATATCAGTTCTTCATGAGCAACAGATAACATCAAATAGTAATCATGTAATCACGACAGTTCTCTATCAGCAACTGAAGGCATCAATGATAAGTCACAAAATCCAATGGTTCTCTAATGAGCAACCAGAAAGTAATACAAGTATAACTGATCGAGACTCAGAAATGGTTATCAAATATAACTGATCGAGACTCAAAAATGGTTAAGTTAGGTATTCTCAAATACATACACCTCAGCTTCACACAAGGAAACTAGAAAGCAATAAAAAACAGTAAACACAATCATGTCATAGATCACTTCATCACATTACCATGGTCAGGTTAAGAAAGATCGAGACCAAATCATCAAGACATCACATTCACAACCCCGAGCCTCTGGTAACAACCTGAACTGGTCAACGCTAAACCAACCCCAAAACATTCAAAGTACAAAGACAACATCAAAGTCTCAGAGATTGGATCTGAAAGTATATTATTTAAGTTAAGGTAAGGTTTGTGTTTTAGTTTAATGTCGAATTCAAGTAACAAAGTTTTCACAACTACCCTTTTTCGAATAACCCATTTCTATAATAACTTTCGTTAAATCAATATTCAAATTTATAATTTAGTCAAATAAAATTCATTATTAATTAACTTAATTAAACTAATTTTAATTAAATTAATCAATATTCATTAGATCTAATTACTTATTTTAATCCAACTAATAATTGTTAATTTATTAATATTTAAGCAACATTATTAATAAATTAAAATTTACAACTATATCTATGCAATTAATATTTATTTATTAAATATTTAAAAAGTTTAATCTATTATAAAATTGAATATATTATAATTTTATTATTTAAAATTTTTAAATAAATAAAAATTGTTTTTAATAATTTAAAAAAAATTATAAAAAAAATAAAAAACGAAAACAAAGTTTTATATTTAATTTTCTATCACCCACGTTTATAGCCCGTCGGCTTTGGCCGCAGGCCTGCGGTCGCAGGGCCTGCGGCGACAGCTACTCTGTACCTATCGTCGTAGTACCTGCGACGCAGGTACTGTCGGCCTGTCGACAGTGGGGGGCGGGTACGGGGTGATTCCCTCCCCCCCCACTAAATATTATTATATTATATATATATATATATTTTTTTTAAAAAAAAATTTCAAATATAATAAAATAAATCCAATTTTATTTTAAAAAATTTAGTTTTTATTTAATTTTCAATAAAAAAATTTTTTTTAAAGGATATATATATATCTAGAACTTTCAATTTCATTAAAACAAAACCCTTATTAAATTAGATCTTAATTTCTAAATCAAGAAAATAATGGTTCTAATTAATTCATCCAGTCTCCATGGATACAGAAATTATTGACGAATAATTAATAAATTCACAATATTGAAAGCTTAAAACTTTCATCACAGAGAATTCAGATCTACAAACCCCAGACACGAAGAAGGCAGGAAGGGATAATTGCGTATTAAATCGATAATCGAAAACACCAGACCCTACCTGATTCTGATGCTATTATGCAAACTCCAGGAACTGTAAAAGAATTCGCTCCTCTCAATAACCTTCCTCTGGAAAACTTTCTTGGTATCAGCTTTCTGAAATTCGCTTCCAAAATTGTCTCCCCCCAAAAATTCTCGTCCAACTTCGTATATCACAAAAATGAACCCCCAAAGTTGTGATAAGCAAATTCTCCTCAATTCGGGGCACTAATTGTGCATTTACCCGAGAAGACTCTTTGCACAACTCAGTTAACTCCAAATTAACTTTTATTATCTTTTCTAATTCTTTTGCATTCAACTTTCATGCACAATAAGTTGAATGATTAAATAACTTTATTTAAAATTTCACTTGACTTCAATTCTTAATTAATTTATTACTTTAAATCTTATGTGCACTTTTAAGAAATTAAAATAACATTATTAATTTTTATAATTTAATCTTTTAATTTAATTCTTATATTTAACTCATGTTTAGATCATGCGATCTAGAATTCTTAATAAATTAATATCTTTCAACTTTTTAATTTATTTTAGAACTTAATTGATAACATATTTAATTAATTTAAATAACAATAATATTTAGCATTTATTTAAAAATGAACTCCAAATATATTATTATTAAATTAAATAAATATTATCCTGTTCTAAGTATATCTTGAACTTTAATTTCCAACTTTAATTCTTTTATTTAATTAATTAATTAATTAATTAAATATAAAGATATCATAATAATTCCTTATTAAATTAAATCATTAATTAGTCTTTTTTAATTAGACTTAATTAATAGAAAAATACACCAAGGACTCATAAAGCAACATACGAAAACCCATCATAGAAAAATGCATACCAAATCAAACAAAAGGGTTATAATCATGAAATTACATCATTTGATGCATTCGGAGGGCACTTAACTCAGATACTTGTCCTAATTATCAATTAGGACAATTGGCTAAAGGGTTTAGGATTTGGACTTAAGAGTTTATCTCCCCTCTCTTACCATTGAGACAGTGCGATAGGGTACGCTCATCCTGACAATTCAGGGAAGTCGATACCCGGTACCTGCAACCTGCATAAAATCCACGCATGTACAAACACAATATTCTAAGCTAAACAGGCAATGGCAGGAAGTGGTGCATCGTGTAGATCCCGACTAGCAGGTGACTACGACTCCCTTCCTTAACCATATCAGAAACACCATACATAAATAAAACAGCACGCACACCATACACATGCAGTATGGGGTAAGTATCCATAAGAAACACATGGAATACTGAACCATCTAACTAATCATCATCGATAACTGAAACCATTGAATAATCATCATACATGCATGAAATATAGAGTACCAAGTAATCTCATCATATAATAAACTGAGTGTAAACATCCTCTGATAATCTCTAAAATAATAATACTACTCATCAAACATAAATTGGCCTAAAAGAGTTTGGCAATCATATCATAAATGTAGCTCAAAAAATGTAAACTAGGGGCAGGCACTACAACCATTTGTAGATTGTTCATTATCTTCCTTGCATGGTGGGAGTGGAAGCCTGACTAGGTGACCATGTAGTCGGGAGGTGGTGTCTTCTTACCATTTGGGTCCCCCTCACATCACCAGTTGTTGGATGTTTATTGCAAAAGATGTACCTTTATCATTCTTATTCATATCTTGGAGACTTCTATTTAGTCGATGTACATAAATGTTAACATCTATCTTATATTTGAATTTACTTGTATCTATTCTCACATAGCCTATAACATGTGCAATGGATGTTATTAATTAGATGTATTGTGTCAAATGTATCTTTTATATCCTTGTGATTCATGAACATGTACTAGATACTTAAAATAATTACTATAAACTTCTTAAACCCAACTCAACATGAAGGAACCCTTCAAAAATGAAATTTGTATTGTAATTGCAGTTGTGTAAATATTGTGTATGTGTATATTGCTTTTGCACTATTACTTGATGTTGTTTACACTTAGAAAAAAGGTTCTATAAACTTTGTAACATATTAGATTTATTTTTTGGGTTCTTGAGTGGGACGTTACATTTGGTATCAGAGCCCAAGTTTCAACATTGGGAACTTTGGGCATATTGTGCGCCATCAATTAACAAGTAGTTAAACTTGCAACAAAATTAAAATAAAAGACTTATCAACAAAAAATATAAACAACAAAATTGGAAACAATAGAACTAAATAAAACTTTGAATCATAACATGTGGTGTTTCAAAACTATTTTGTGACTTTATATTTCATCTTTGTTATCTTTGTAGCAATAGTTGGCTTCCAAGAGTAAGCCTATTTTAAGGGGAGGAGGATGTAATACCCCTCCATTGCTATCATATTATACTTAGTTGTTAAAGTTCTATATGACTCTTATATGGATGTGTTAGCCCTTAATTGATATTTGAAATGCAATACTTTGATATGTTGAGTAACTGATTTTGTCATGTTATAACAATGTCCTACTTGCAGTGATGATGCTTTAATTACCCTTAGTTGGTTAATGAAATTACTTTTATGATGATATCATATGGTGTGTCTTAAAAATATGTTTATTATATCCTCATAATGATGAGATGTTCATGTTAGAATATGATGTTATTTATATTTAATATTTACTATTATACTTACCCCATACTTGCATGTGTATGTTGTATGTGAGTTTTACATTTACGTTAAGCATGCCTAATATGGTTGAGGGAGGGAGTCATAGTTACCTACTAGCTGGGATCTACATGATATACTACTCCCTGCTATTGCCTGTTTAACTTTTTTATATATATATATATATATACATGCTTGTCTTTTATACAGATTTGTAAATATTGGATATCGAATTCCCTGAATTGCTAAGATGAGCATGCCCTATCACAATAACTAAATGTTAAGAATGGAAAGATAATGATCGAGTCCAATCCTAACCATAGCCTAAATATATGTCCTACAAGGAGGACTCGTAATTGACTTTCCACCCTTTTTCAATCCATGAGTTTATCTTTGCCTATGAAGTTTAATTCTGAGTTTTGATCAGATTTGGTAATGTTGTTTTTATGTGGATTTGGCTATGTGATTTATTTGGTAAATAATTTAATTATAATATTTGATTTAATCATATAATATTGAGAATTATTAAATATTATTTGATTAAAAATAAAATATTAAAATATGAGAATATTTAATTAGTTAAAAACTAATAATATGTGCTTTAATTTAAAAGACTTAATTTGGAAGTCTAAATTGGAAAATTGATTAAAGAGAAATTAAAATATGAAGATATTTAATTAATTGATAATTAATTAAATATGTGCTTCAGTTTAAAATATTTAATTTAAAAGTCTAATTTAAGAAGTTAGATTTTTAAAAAATTAATGGATTAAAAGATTAAAGATTTGATATTGCTTTATTATAACTATTTAATTAACAATAATTAAATTAGTGTTGTATTTAATAATGAGCTTTAATTATTATTAATTTAAATAATAAACTACACATTAAATAGTGCTTGCACTAATTAATAAAGTGAAGACAAAGAAAGTATAATAATTACAATGTTCTTTAAGTGTGCATGAAAGGATTAAATAATTAATATAATTATTACTTAATAAAGTTAGTGGCTTTGGTAATTTAGAAACCCTAGTTAGGGTTATGGTCCTTTATAAGGGGGTTGGTAGTTCGTTTGAGAGAGACACAAGTTTTGGGGAGCAAAATTTAGAATTCATTTTAGAGGGTTTGGATTTGTATGTGTTCACAGATTGTCTTAGATTTTAGTTGTGGTTTTGAGGAATGGTTTGAAAACCCATTGTAGAATTTTATTGAAAGATCTATGTACTTTGTGTCTTGTTGGGTGCTTAGCTAATGGTTATTAATTTATTGTATTGATTTTTGAAAAAAGAATTATGTTGTAAATTTTCAAAGGGAAAACTTATTGATCAAGAAAACTTGACTAAGGAATTTTTTTTTAAAATCTAGAAAATTGTTATGATTATATTCTTTTAAAACCCTTTCTAATATAGGGAAAATTCAACTATTGAAAATTGGAAGAAAATAACAAATTGAATAGTTAGGGTTTCAACTTTAAATTTTTCATTAGAACCATGTGATTATCATGAGTTTTCTAAACAAAGAGATTGACGTTTAAATACTTGTTTATTTAAATAGATATATTAGTCAAACTATCTATGTAAATATGTGTATTGTTACTTAAATACTTAGCACATCCTTGTGACCCAAACTAAACAAGAGAAATTGATTATATCTTCTTCTTGAGTAGTTTCTGTTACCTTTAAGGTAGTTTTGGCTATTAGGATTCCTTTATTAGGAAAATGTTTTATGTTGATTAGTCATTTGTTGATTGCTCATTATCTTCCCTATACAATGAGAGTGGAAGCTTGACTACATGAACATGTGGTCGGGAGGTAGTATCTTCTTACCATTTGGGTCTCCCTTACATCACCAGCTATTGGATGTTCATTGCAGGAAATGTACCTTTATCATTATTAGTCATATCTTGGAGACTTCTATTTAGTTGATGTATATTAGTTAACGTGAATCTTATATTTGGATTTACTTGTATGTATTATCACATACTTTGTAACATGTGCAATGGTTGTTAGTCAGTAGATGTATTGTGTTAGATATATTTACGTATTTTTTTATGAGATAATTTATCTGTTATATCCTTATGATTCATGAACATGTATTGAAGAATTGAACTAATTATTATAAACTTCTCAAACATGACTCAATGTGAACGAACCCTTAAGGAATGAAATCTATATTGTAATTGTAGTTGTGTAAATGTTATGCATGTGTATATTGCTTATGCACTATTACTCGATGTTGTTTAAACTTTAAAAAATGAGCTTCGTAAACTTTATAACATATTAGATTTGTTTTTTGGGTTCTTGAGCAAGGTATTACATATTTATACCAACACTACCCCTTAAGTACAATTTAGTGGAATGCATCTAAGCTCACAAAAGTTAGATGATAATGCAAGATGGGTCCTAACTACTAGACCAAGTTAGGTACCCATGTACAAACTATAAGTACAAAAAATAGATGCAATGCAATCTTTCATAAAGAGGAGAAAGAGGGAAAACCACATGGGAGAAACCCACCTCCAAAAAGAGATTTAAGTACAATAATAGAAAATTAGAGAGAGAAAGACCTCATGCAAGGAAAAGATCCCCTTCATAAAAGAGAAGAGAGAAGTTGAGTGATCCCCCTACTAAAATATCTTGCATCCCCAAGAGATCTTGCAAATGAATATACTTGACCTCAACGAAGGGTTTGGTGAAGATGCCTACAACATCCTTTGTTGTAGGAGAATACCTCAAATCAATGACTTGTTCTTGTATCATCTCTCTAATGTAGTATATATGAACCTCAATGTGTTTTGTCCATTGATGCTAAATGAAATGTTTTGAGATCTCATTGACACTCTGATTATCACAACGAATGACTGTAGGTCTTTGTTGGAAATAATTTTTTAGTTGTATATTGTCATCGATGTTCAATAAATATTAGTATTAACCGAGCAATCTAGAGTTTGTAGCATTAACCTTGAATATCTTAGTATTGACTGAGTGGTTGGGTAAAGAAGGTAGTTCAGTATTAATCAAGCAATTGGTTAATGAAGGGTATTTTGCTTTCAATATTAACCAAGTGGTCGGGAATCAAAGGAATTTTAGTATTGACCAAGCATTTAATCCTAGTATTGACCAAATGATAACATAATGCATTTGTCTAATAATTAATTGATTAAGGCTAACTATTTGGATGCTTATTGATTATTTGGATGGGTATTCAAGCTGACTTGTCCAAGATTATGATATATATGAAGGGTCAAGTTACGAGGGTAAAATCTGCAAGTAGAATATGAAATAAGATGGATATGTAAGTGAAGGAAAAGGTAGAGTAGGAAAGAGTGGAAGATTAGCTACAAAGAACATCTGATTAGTAAGGCTCTAGAGGTCAAGCCAAAATAGAAATCTAAATCTTCAAAGGAAGTTGCTTTATAAATCAGGTCAAATTGTTGTTACCTTCAAATCATTGTAGCAATAAAGAAATCTCTTAACAAAGTTGACTTAACAGTGATTTTGTAAATCCTTTAACAAGGTGACATTTCAACATTGAAGTGTTTAAAGACCTCTAACTAGGCCACTCCTAATAGGGTGATCTAAATATTTTAACAAGGTCATACTTAATAGGTTTTATAACTTTTAACAAGGTTGGCTCCTAATAGGGCTCACTTCAAAAGAGTGAAAATTATTGTGAGTAGTTGCAAGGTGGTTTTTACCAAATTGGAGTTCCATGTTAAATATTGGCATCATATGTGTTCAAATTGTTTTCTTATGCTTTATGTTTCTGCAACTAAGTTACTAAAGGATAAAATGGATTAATAAATCTTAAGTTTTCTTTGTTAACCAAGTATCAGTAATATTCTAGTGTCAACCGCGATGGATAATATTGCATAATTAGTGAAAGTTTGTATTGAAATATAAGGGATAAGGAATTGTTTCTATGGTAATTTATTTACCCCTACCCTCTCTATTACAATCTTACATTTCTAACAACTGGTATCAGAGTTGTTGATGCTTGTAGGAAAGGTTTTAAGAACCTAAGTTAAAGATCAAGATGTCTTACAGAAGGGAGATCCCTAAGCTTAATAGAGATTATTTTTTAGCATGAAAGGAGTTGATGAAACAACATCTATCAAGCATTAGTGATGCTAGTATATTCTACTTGAAGAATAAATATGTGCCACCACATAAACCTATGACTATTGCGCAGATGAAAGAGGAAAAGGATCACAATATAATGATGATTGATATAGCTTCCTCTCTAAACTATTCAGAATTTGATGAGGTCAAAGATTGTCATACTACATTTGATATGTGGGAAAAGCTATAGAAAGTCTATGGAGGTGATAAAAATGTACAAAGAACCAAAAAAGTTTAAGAGGTAATTTTGATTGATTGAAAATGAAAGAAGGTGAGAACATTTCCCAATATAGTGAAAGAATCAAAGAAATTGTAAGTGCAATTAGAGTTGCAAGAGGAAAAATTGATGATGA
Organism: Cupressus sempervirens; assembly: GCA_028749045.1. Lineage (NCBI taxonomy): Eukaryota > Viridiplantae > Streptophyta > Pinopsida > Cupressales > Cupressaceae > Cupressus > Cupressus sempervirens. Next base: position 392,210,407 of record CM053789.1, on the reverse strand, counting down.
AACAATAATTAGCAAGGTACTAAGAACTCTTCTTATTTATGCAATTAGAGTTTTAGTTGTTTAAGAGATGAGATGTAATCCTAAAAATGATTTAACCTTAGATGCTCTTCTGGAAAGATTAATTGCTTTTGAGTTGGATAACTTTGATAACTATGATCCTACTTCTAACAATCTTCAATCTGCATTCAAAACAAATTAATTTTTGGTAGAAAAGGAGGAAACTCAAAAGGAAAACATATTGATAGTGATGAAGAAGATGATTCAGATGAAGACCTTGAAGTCATTGAAGATCTTCTTGCAAAAAGAGTATCAAAAGGGAAAGGAAATATTAGAGGTAAAATTCCATTGATTTGTTTCTCATGTAAAGAGGTTGGTCACATTGTTGCAAGATGTCCAAACAAAAAGGATAAAGTTGAGAAAAGGTTCAACAAGTTCAAAGGAAAGAAAAACTTTAAAGGCTACAAGAACTACAAAGACAAATGTAAGAAATCATATTACATTGCAAAAGATTCTGATAATGATGGTGATGAAGATGAAGTAGACTATATTGTTGTTAAAGATGAATCTGATAATGAGGAAAATGAAAAGGTAGCACTTGTCCCTGTAACACCCCGCCGAAGGATCTAAAAGAATTAACCTAAAGCTTTCCTAAGTTTGCCAACATTTTTTTTTGAAGTAAGAAAGTATAACATGCACATCAAGCACATAGTAGTGGAAGCAATAACATACAATCAACTAAAGCATACATAACAAGTTACATTTCTTAAAGATCCCATAATGTTAATTCTAATCTAATTCTAAGTCTAACAACTACCACACCCACATGAAAGAATAATCAGAAAGTCCAATGTCCATGTTATACATTTGTTCCAAATGCCTCTTGGAAAATTAATTCGGAATGCTCAATCCTCTATTGTACATGTCATAGGGTATGAAAGGCTAAAAGAATATACATATGTAGAAATAGAAATAAAGATACATCATCCTCTCAAATCCATGATACAAAGTATAGTAAAATAAAAGAAACCATCCACCATACATTATACATCCATCCATCATAAAAGATATAAACATCCAACATGAAATACAACTATCCATCATAAAACATAGCTAACTAAGTGTGTGGTTCCTCCCAATCGTCAATAGCATCATTAGACCATCGTGGGCCCTAACCATCCCTCGCACATAACATTCCAAGCTACCGTCTAGATTGTTAGTACTATAGTAATAGGGATGTCACTCCTAAACATGCTACAACATAAGCATAAGGAAATCTAACATGCTAATCATCAATATAAGGAAATGCATCAGTAAATAATATCATCTAAACATGATAAAAAAGCATCCCAAGAAGCTCCAGCCACGGTTGGTAAGAGTGTAAGACCACATGGAACCTTAATGGCCCACTCCCACCGCACTGAGGAGATAGTCTCAAGTCCCAAACAGGATATCAAACCACATATCAAAATTCTCTCTAAGTCTAGGAAATCCTAAAAGTATTCTAACTCAAAGGTTCTAATAAAGAATGCCATCTAATCCTAGAGGCACACAAGACATGTAGGAAACCTGTTGTGTAAGATGAAAAGTATCATTGCATGAATCACGTAAGAGTTACCCTAGTAGTTTCTAAGGGACTCCAGGGTCCCTAGTGATCCCCATGTGACCACTATTATCCTCTTGTATAGACAAGGCATACTATGGAATGCAAGGTCGCAATCAAGTGTTCTCTCTACTCCCATCCTAGTCTCTACTAGCACTCGAGGCATGGGTGAGAACATACAATTATCTTATTAGGTTCATTTTAATCCCCATTTTGTGTAATATTTTCACTTATTAAAACAACTTACAATGGGTTAACCGCAGGACCACTTAGGGTCCCCGACCCCCATTGTAAGCCACTTCCTGACACTACAAGCAGATAACCTATCCTAGGCTCATAAAATCACAAATCAAAGAATCATAGTAAAAATGCCTCAGTCCTATACAAGTGGTTGAAAAGCATCAAAAGATAATCCACAACATTCACATCAGTGCTCAATGAGCAACTGGAAAGCATCAAAGATAAATCACAATATCCATCAGTTCTCAACGAGCAACCAAAAATTATCCTAATAATACTGATCAATGACTCAAAATGGTTAAATCAAACATGTCACAACATGACATCACCAAGATCAAAGCAAAGACTTCAATCCCATCAAGGTGACTAGAAAATAATCCAAGTATAACTGATCGAGGACTCAAAAATGGTTAAGTCAGGTATCTCATAAACATACACCTTAGCTTCACACAAGAAGACTGGAAAGCAATAACAAATAGAAAATACAAACATTTCATAGAGCATACTTAATCACATTACCATGGTTGGGATGAAAATATCGAGATCAAATCAGCATGACATCACAATCACATAACTCTCAAGCCTATGGTAAATGTCCTAAACTAGTCAACACTAGGACAACCCAAAACACCAAAACATAGTTGCCTCATAGTTTGGTCTAATTTTGAAAACACATTTTTTTAATAAAAAAATTTACAACAAGGTTTCCAATTTCCATTCTTAGTGTAATTTTTCAAGTAAATAGTTCTTGCAGTTTACCCTACACGTTAACCCACTTGTCTCTTTAAATAACATATAAATTTTACCCCATTTATATATTCGGATAAAATGTACAATTGCCCTACTTTTGATTTTAAGCCAATTAATCCATATAACTAAAAGGATAATTATTTATTTAATTATCAAAATAATATCTAATGATTTTTTTTAAATAAAATAATTTCGACTTCATTTAAGCCCATAATAATAATGCAATAGATTTATAATCTTTAATATCACACCTAATTAATCTAATTTTTAATTTAAAACAACTAAAATTATAAATAAACTATATTAATATGTATTATTAATTACTTAATAATTAATAATATTATTAATAACAAAATTCATTAATTAATATTAATAATTAATAATAAAAACTATTATTAATATTGTTAATAATCATTAATTAAATTTTATAATAATTAAATGAAACTTATATTAAAATTCTTAATAATTAATATCTTACAAAATTTATAATAATAAAAATTTAATATTAAAAAAATGAATAACATGCAAATGCGATTTAAAATCGCTACAAGCTGTAGGTTTATGACTGTTGTTACAGACATACTATGACTCTAGTCTCACGTACGACTGCAAATAGCCACCGATGACTTATACAACCGTATCAATATTAAGGCAAGGGGGTAGGGGGTGGGTAAAACCTATAAGGAAACTTGGCAATAAAGAATATAACCGTTTCCACATAACCCATAATAAATCTAAAATAATTACGGAATTAAAATCCACATGCAAGAGAATAAACAACATACCCACAAAATTGTGACACAAGATATACCCTGGGAAACCCTCATTGAGGGAAAAACCCAGCCTCCAAAAGCATCCATCATCATGTATTATTCAGCAAAAATACCATTGCCATACAACCATGGAAGCCTTCATGGCCATAGCCACAACTGAGCAAACTATGTGAACAAGCATAAATCCACACATCCCATGCCATGCTTCCAACCTTCACAAATGCTCCCTTGGCTAACTTGTCAAGCCTTGTCCCGCTCGACTCTTGCCTTTTGTCTTCTCCTTGTCACTCTCACTTCTAAAACAACTACCCTTGTGGTTGTTTATATAGTAGCAAGTCCCACAAAACCACTAAGTGGTATTACATAAACCATGTGCTAAAACCATGTGCTACCTAACCCACTGACCCCACATTTAATATTGGGCATTTAATTCTTTTCCCCAATATTAAATAATTACATGAAATATTTTCACAATGTTACAATACAACTCATCAAGAATATTCCATGGGAATCTTTACATGTTGCACGTCCATCTAGGTACAACATTACATAATAAAAATAAAATAAAATAACAATATTATGCAATGTGTGCAACACCCATTATCTCAACAATCTCCCACTTGTTGTATACATTGCATAGGGTCAATCCGTAGCCACACAAAATGAACAAGGGAACAATCCCTCCCAGCACATCCACCATCATGGATCAAAATAAACCAAGTGTTGCATCCTGGTACCCGCAACAAAAAATCAAAGTATCCAGCATCTCCAACATGAATGATCTCACCTCCTATTATGCCACTCTCACTAGACATACATAGAAGCCATCCAAAGAGAAAGCCACCCAACTTGTCGCATTAGAAGATTATAACATCCTGTATCAACTAAAATTCCAAGCACAAAAAACCTAATCCAAAGGTAATCACATGTATCCGTAGTTGTCAAAATATCCATAGCTGAAATAGCACCCACAACAAGTGCCAAACCCATCCAACTATCCATACCTCAAAGGTATAACAAGTGAATCTTATATCACCGACATATCAAATCTGCAACCTGCAATCACAAGCCTCAAGAGCAATACCTACCACATATATACCAAGAGCTCCCACTGCAAAAGATAATGTCAAATCTATAACCAATCCACTCAACACATCTCAAAGAAGTGAATCCATGTAGTATCAAGGACATCCACAATACATAAACTAATATCCTACAAGAACAACTCTCATAACAAATCTCCAATAGTCTCCCAAATTCTCCACAACCAACAAAGGAAAGAGAAAGAAATAACCATGTCATCTATCACATGACATACATGAGCACAAACCAGTGATCACAATCTCTAATCAATCTCATATCCAATGTAGTCAAAACTGAACATCTAGGAAGATAACCAAGACCAGAGAAACTATGCAAATCATAACATGTATCATGTTCTTCTACACACACCTCTAGATGTAAACTGTGCAAGTATGATCTCCTCCATAAAAACCCAACAAGAAGCCTCAACAACACCCAAACCATACCATATAGCTAATCATGGATGTAAGTCTCTCACAAGAAGATCAAACTCAATAAACCATTCCTAAACCAAGGAATAACCATTCTTAATCCAAGTAATATGCCCAATGTAAAACCATCTCCCAAACTCAACCAACATAACAACATATGCACATGGAGATAACCAATGCTAAACCATCTCTCAAATGAACCCTCCAAAACTAACTCATGTACCATAGCTCAAAATCCATATCCATGAAAAACAAGCATAAATATAATGCAACTGAGAAAAAACAATGGGCTATACCTCTCAAGTAGCAAACCGCCGAGTAGACCAAGAGTGGGGAATGAGAATGCTCATCAAGATACCCAAGTCTCCAACCAAGACTCATCTAAGAACAATCTCCTCTCAAGTCCATATCAGGTGACTGCCCCTCGGACTTCCTGCTGAAACCATCAACTGTCCCAACAAATACTTCTCTAATCCAAGAGAAATCAGCATCACCACCATCTCTAAGTATCCATGAGCACCTATAACCAATCAATCCATGCCAACTCCAAATGCAACATAGCAATATCATAAAGTATCCAGCTTATGATCAGTGTACTCAATACCAAGAAACTAAACCAAGATCAATGTCAAAGTTCCAACCATGGCCTCAAGAACATAAACATGACAACATGATCTTACCATCTCAAATAAAGAGATAACATGCTCCATATGAACACACCATAACATGTCACAACTCTAAACGTATATCAAGAGTATACCATGACATAATAACAAAACCATCCTCACACCAAGGATAACATGCCAAATAAAAGCATAAAACACACCTTTGCCAAGAACCCTGTGAGTCCTCAAGATGCAACCATCTCCACACACCATGAAGAAAACCATTTCCACATACCAGGAAGAACCATCTCCATACACCATGAAGATAACCAAGAACTCCATGAGTCCTCAAGATCTAACCATCTTCAAACACCATGAAGATAACAAGTGCACCATGCAAATGTCAAAGACGCTTCTGCAGCAACAGGATCTAAGACAAACCTCCAACATCTACAAACACTCAATAAATATATCAATGCCAACAACTCCCACTCAACCATGGTACCAAGTCACCTATGACATCATAAAATCCATCCTCTCCAAACCAAGAAGATATAAACCAAACCAGGAACTAATCCTGCACTGTCACCCCATCACTATCACAAGCTCCCAGTAAACTATGTATCCAAGCTATCCATGACATAATGATGAAAAAATTCATCCTCTAACCATGAGAATCAACCAAGGCATCAAACCATCAAAGAACTCAAAGTGCACATCATGAGCTCCTCAAAAGAAACCAAATAACCATGATCCTCAACCAAGAAGATATACCACCATAACCAAATCAGAAAATCCAATCTAATGAACATGAAGGATGTACCTGTATAACCAATCATCTCATGCCAAAATCCATGGCACCATGATCACATCCATGAACCGAGCATCTGGCTCTCAAAGTATGTCCAACTTGCCAACATAGTCAACCATAATCCTCCACCATGACTGTACCTGGTAACAACATCTCATCCCTTCTACATGAAGAAAATAGTAAATCATGTGACTTAGGGCATAGACAACCCAAATCCAAGCCACCAATATGAATATGCATCAATAATGAAAGATCAATGGGCAAAGACAACCCATAACTAAGCTATAAATGCAACCTGTAAGTATAGACTGCTTACAACACTGCACAACTTGTAGACCCAACAAGTCATCATGCATATCCAAACCAAACACTAATAACCATATCATCATGAGACCAATCTGAAATATGAACTGAGTATACAATGACATCAAATCTTAAATCTCCAATGCCATAAACTCACAATGTTACCATAGTTAAAATATATCTATAAATTGTTCAGATCAATATATCAATAAATAAATCATGCCAAACCTACACCAAATCTGAATCAATATGTAGAGCTCTCCAAGAGCTTTCCGTTGACTACTCGAAGTCCAAAATCCGACTCCGTATGCCCAAGTTATGCCCTAATACGTGTTCAAAAATAAATAACATCTGACTTTAGGGCTCTTAAAACCTGACAAAATCTCAAAATCATAGAACCAAACCTATGCCATGTTGTAGTGCTCTGAATTAGCTTTCCAATGCCTATAAAAACTCTGAAATCCGATATTCTGAGAGAAAGTTATGACCGTTTTACTAAAACTATCTTTTTACCATTTTCAGTACGATTTTTTCATTTTTTATTTTTTTCAGTGACGAAAATTCCGACGGGATTAAATTTGACGGTCATCATGGGCTGAAACCAAAAAACTCTTTCATTTTCGCTGAACATGGCCAAACTAGGGCATATTATATATCAAATTTTATGGAAATGTCGACCTGGATCCAATGGTGAGGTCTGTTTTTACCCAGGAGGTCATTTCTACATACTACGTCCCAAAACCCTCATTTAAAATGAGACATCTGAAAAAAATCTTTTTGTCCAACAATTTCACATGCCCAAATCTTTTAACATCCCATCATAACAGCAAATCCAAAACCCTCAGATTTGCAATAAATCATTCATATATCTTGCCCTTTTATTTTATCCTCTCATGCATTCCCATGGATTCAATCTAGGGTTACAATAATAAAACCATAGCTCTGATACCACTTGTAAGGAAACTTGGCAATAAAGAATATAATCGTTTCCACATAACCCATAATAAATCTAAAATAATCATGGAATTAAAATTCACATGCAAGAGAATAGACAACATACCCACAAAATTGTGACACAAGATATACCCTGGGAAACCCTCATTGAGGGAAAAACCCAGCCTCCAAAAGCATCCATCATCATGTATTATTCAACAAAAATACCATTGCCATACAACCATGGAAGCCTTCATGGCCATAGCCACAACCGAGCAAACTATGTGAACAAGCATGAATCCTCACATCCCATGCCATGCTTCCAACCTTCACAAATGCTCCCTTGGCTAACCTGTCAAGCCTTGTCCTGCTCGATTCTTGCCTTTTGTCTTCTCCTTGTCACTCTCACTTCTAAAACAACTACCCTTGTGGCTGCTTATATAGTACCAAGTCCCACAAAACCACTAAGTGGTATTACATAAACCATGTGCTAAAACCATGTACTACCTAACCCATTGACCCCACATTTAATATTGGGTATTTAATTCTTTTTCCCAATATTAAATAATTACATGAAATATTTTCACAATGTTACAATACAACTCATCAAGAATATTCCATGGGAATCTTTACATGTTGCACGTCCATCTAGGTACAACATTACATAATAGAAATAAAATAAAATAACAATATTATGCAATGTGTGCAACACCCATTATCTCAACAAAACCCGCCCCTCCCCAATTTATTATTTTTTTTTTAATTTTTTGTTTATTAAAATCTTTAAGAAAATTTCCCAAATGTGCAATGATACACATTTTATTTTACTTTTAAGATTTTATTATTTATTTTTAATAAAATTTAACCAAAACAATCACTCTTTAAAATATTTTGATTAATTTTTTTATTAATAACATTTAGATTATTAGTCTGATAGGAAAAATAAGTGTAACCATTCAAATTTCTAAATTAAAATTTTTCTTTTTATCTTCAACCCTACTCAGATTTAATTTCTCAATCCTATTTTAATTCAAACTCAAATCCTGATTTAATTTCCAATTTTTTGATTCTACTAAGGGAGGATTGTATTGATATTTTTTTTAATCTCCCATAACTAGATGAAAACAACATGCATGCCCAAATTTTCAGATTATAAGATCAGAAAATTTGATTGCAATGAAATACAAACAATTAATTCACAGTCACAAAGAAGACGTGATTATCTAAATAACATAATTCTAATTGGATGAACAAAAACTCAAGAACCTACTATTGGAAATCTGATTGAAAAGCTCATTGTTGAAGATCAAAGAGGGAGATTGTTGGACAGAAGAAAGAGAATGTTTTCAATCATTGTTTTGTCATTAATGTCAAACCTACTACTTGAAGGAATGACATTTGCTTATATGATCCAAGTGCTATCACTTAGTTTATTGATGAAGAAGATTTGATCAACAAGATGTGACAAGAGAACCTAAGGGAAAGGTTGAGTTATGATGTAATGAAGTGCAAGGATCAATTAAGACAATGGTTAAATGATGTATTCATAACATACCCAAAGATACAGAAGTTGGTCACACTTAGAAACATTGGTGGAAGAAGTTGTAACAAGGTTGATTGCAAGATTAAACTAAGATCATTAGTGGATGCCAAGCAAGCTAGTTGAAGCCGAGCAAAATTCCCAGTTGGAGCCAAGTAACAATAAATTCTAGTGTGTGCTGAGTGAAGATCAGGTGTCGAGCATCAGAAAACTCTTAGTTGGTGCTGAGTGATCTTTAGGTGCCTAGCATCAGGAAAAACATAGTTGATGCTGAGTAAAATAATATGTGCCAAGCACTAGTATTTCAATAGTGTCGAGCTACTGCATTATTTCAAGTGATGAAGATGTGCAAAATCTGAGCTAACATAGTGGTTCCATTGAATTTTGTGAGTGAGTTGAAAGATAAGGATGATGAGTTGGTGGCACTGAATTCTATGTAAACCATGTTTAGTCAAATTCTAAAGGATTATTCAAAAAGTTTCTAAAGGAAACAAAATATGGGTTAGATGCAATGAATCCTACCTAATCCATGCAAATTGAAAATGAAGAATGAAAGAATTGAGTGAGAAAAGGAACTCCAAGACTTCTATTTAAGGAGTCATAGACCAAGAAGCAGAGAACTGCTAATATTGTTGCTACTGAAGAGCCAAGTCTGCAAAGTGGTTAAAAGGGTGTCAATGGAGAGACATCTAGGAGAAGGAAGGGCATAGAGGCTCTACTTCTATGAGTGGTCATGAAGAGATTATTGCATTGGTACATTGAGTATTGAGACTCAAGGAGACTAAGCTTGAAAGGAGGGCAAGCTATTAGAACTGTAGAGATTGAAGGCTAGGCAAGAGTATGAGCTAAGAGGTGATCTAAAATCTGCAAGATAAGTTGTATGTTGTAGTCAGATCAAGATTTTTCTAATACTCTCTAGCAATTGTATTAGATCTAAAAATCATGTGGACTTAGGCTGGCCTAATAGCCATTTGTAAATCCTTTAATAGGGTGGCATTCAAAGTGAATGTTCTAAAGTCCTCTAACTAGGCCCACTTCTAACAGGGTGGTTAAATCCTCTAACAAGGTCACACTTAACAGTGTGTTGTAAGCCTTTAACAGGGTAGGCCTTTCATAGGGCATCACTTCAAAAGGGTGAGAATTGAGTAGCATGTTATTGGTGATTTTTTCCAAATTGAATTTTCACATAAATCACTGTGTCATGTGTTGATTTCTTATGTGTTATGCTGGCATGTTAATTTATAGTAACTTGTTGGTTAGATAAGTTAAAGCTTGGATGAATGAATGGTTTAAAGGGCTCACTATACTTAGTAAAAAAATTGAATAGGACATTTGGACCTTGAATAACTAATTCACCTCCCCTCTCAGTTATTTTAAAATATTTTTAACAATTGGTATCAGAGCCATCTGCTGATTTAGTTTCAAGGTACTAGAAGCAAGAAGATCAAGATGTCCAAGAGACAAGTTCCCAAGCTCAATAAAGACAACTTTGCTACATGGTAGAGTTTGATGAAATTGCACCTTAGTTCAATAGGTGACTATGCACAAACCTCAATTGGAACAGAACATGTAACTCCAGCAGGACCTCTTACTGCAGATGATTTGAGAAAAAAGGACCACAATCAAGAAATGCTAGAAATTGCCTCTACACTTAATTATGTAAAATATGATGACATCAAAGATTGTGATACTGCATTCAAAATGTGGAAAACCTTATCAGAAATCTATGGAGGAGATCAGAATGTCTAGAAAGCAAAAAAAGAAAGCCTAAGATGAAATTTTGATGACATGAAAATGGAGGAAGGTGAAAATGTTACCCAATATGCTACAAGAATGAAAGAAGTGGTAAGTTCAATAACAAGTCTAGTTGGTTAATTGGAAGAAGAAACTACAATAAGAAAATAATTAAGAACTGTGCTCCCTATCTATGCTATTAGAGTATCAACAATCCAAGAGCTGAGGTGTGTACAAGGGAACACACTAACTTTTGAAGGAATAATGGGAAGACTTACTACATTTGAGCTATCCAATTTCAATAACTATAGACTTGAGAACCTTGAATCTACTTTCAAGGCCAAGATGACAATAAAAGACACTGAGAAAGATACATCAAGCAAGAAGAGAAGAAAAGAAAAATATGCATCTAGTGAGAGCAGCACATATGAGGAAGATGTGGAACAACTGGAAGCACTACTGGCTAGGAGATTCCATAGAGGTAAAGGTAAATTCAAAGGAAAGCTCCCTATTATGTGTTTCAATTGTAATGAAGTTGGTCATATTGTTGCAAGATGTCTACAGAAGAAGAATTACAAAGAAGAAAACAAGTATAGGAACAACAAAGAAGATGATAGCAAAGAGTACAAAGAGAAAGGCAAAAGATGCTACATTGTTGAAGAAGATTCTGATGAGAATGATGATGAAGTAGTCTATGTAGCCATGAAGGATGAATCAGATGAAGATGAAGCAACAACATTGGTTACCTATGTGAACAAGAATGATAAGTGGATCATAGACAATGGATGCTCACACCGCATGATAGGAGATAAAAGTAAGCTCATTACCTTTACTCAATATGATAGAAATAGTGTTAGATTTGGTAATGATGCTCCATGTCAAATCAAAAGAAAAGGCTCTATTAAGCTCACAGAAAAAATTTCATGTGACAATGCATACTATGTTGAAGGATTAAACAACAACTTGTTGAGTGTGTCACAGTTAGGCAATGTAGGTTGAAAAGTTGAATTTGGAAACAAAACTGTCAAGATCTATGATACTAATGGAAATCTAATAGGAAAAGGTGAAAAAACTAAGAGTAATCTATTTTACCTAGATATGAAAAATGCAACATGTCTTGTTGTTAGACTTGATGATGTGTGGTTGTGACATGTTAACCTTGATAATCTGATTAGCATCAGCAAGAAAAAGAAAGTCAGAGGGTTGCCCAAGTTGAAGAAACTTGAAAACACAATGTGAAAACAATGTCAACTAGGGAAGATGACTAAGTGTAGTTTCAAAAGCAAAACATACACTTCCAGCGAAGTACTATCACTAGTCCATACAGACTTATGTGGTCCAATCGAAGTACAAAGCCACCTAGGAGACAAATACATAATGCTATTTGTAGATGATTATTCTAGGATGATGACTGCTATGTTTTTAAAGAAAAAATTTGATGCATTTCAAATGTTTAAGTGGTATTTGACCAGAGTTGAGAAGGAAGCAGGAAAGAACTTGAAATGCCTAAGGTCAGATAGAGGAGGTGAGTTTACATCAAAAGAATTTGAAATATTTTGCAATGACAAAGGTATCAAAAGGGAAACATCAACACAAGGAACTCCACCACAGAATGATATTGCTGAAAGAGGGAATAGGTCAGTGATTGACTATTCTAGAACCTTGATGATGGAAAAAAATGTTGCACTCAAATACTAGAGAGAAGCTGTAAATACTGTAGTCTACACACTGAATAGAGTTCAAGTCAAGAAAGGTACAAATGCAACACTTTTTGAATTATGGTATGGTCACTCACCCAATGTTAAACATTTTAAAGTATTTGGATGTAAATGTTATATTCTTAAAGATACTAGAAATGGAAATTTTGATGCAAAAGGTGATGAAGGCATATTTCTTGGTTACTCCACTAGAAGAAAAGCGTTTAAGTGTTTGAATACTAACACTAACAAGATTGTGGAGATTACAAATGTGAATTTTGATGAACATATAGAAGTCCAAATTGATGAGTCCAAGAAATCAAAGGATTATAGATCCTTTGTATACTTCTATGAAGGAATGACTATTAAAGACAATGTTGCAAATCAAGTTGGGAATCAACAAAAAACTTCAATATCTGTCGAATCTCAGCGTGCGAATGCTGAGCTACATTCAGAAGCCGAGCTATAGAGTGTAGAAAATACTCATTTTAACTCTAAAAATCGTACACATGAAAGGAATGATGAAGTGTCAGATGAAGAAGAACAAAATGAATCTCAAGATGAAGGATCAAACATGGAAAGAAGGATAGAACCAAGATTAGCTAAGTGTATGAAAATACATCACCGTGTAGAACAAATCATTGGTGATAAGGATGTCAGACCAATGACAAGGAATAGACTGAGAAATGAATCATGTCTACTAAGCAAGGTTGAACCTAAAATAGTGAAAGATGCACTACAAGATGATGACTAGTATAAAGCCATGGAAGAAGAGATAGATCAAATTAAGAAGAACAAAACATGGTCTCTAGTTCCTAGACCAGTTGATAAGAATGTGATTGGTACCAAATGGGTGTTTAGAAAAAAAATTGATGAGAATGGTGAGATAACAAGAAACAAAGCCAAACTAGTTTGCAAAGGCTATGCACAAGAAAGATTGGATTATGGGAAAACATTTTCCCCTATTGCAAGAATGGAAGGAGTAAGAACACTACTTGCATATGCTACATATAAAGGTTTCAAGGTGTACCAAATGGATGTTAAGTCTGCTTTATTGAATGGTATACTGGAAGAAAAAGTCTACATAGAACAACTAGAGGGATTTGTAGATGAGAAGAACAAGGACATGGTCTGCAAACTGCACAAAGCACTTTATGGATTGAAGCAAGCACCTAGAGCATGGTATGAGAGACTGCACAAATATCTTGTGAAGATTGGATTTGAGAGAATAAATAACAATAGCATTGTACATCAAAGATGAAGAAGGTAAAGACATTTTGATATCAGAAATCTTTGTTGATGATATAATATTTGGAGGAAAATATGTTTTATGCAAAGATTTTGTTGATCAAATGAAGCATGAATTTGAGATATCAATGTTTGGAGAAATAAAATTCTTTGTCAGATTACAAGTACATCAATTGAAACATGGTATATTTGTGACCCAATCTAAATACATCAAGGAGGTACTCAAGACATTTGGGTTGGAAGAATCAAAACTAGTTAACACACCATTGGCAACAGGCTATAAGCTATCCAAGAATGATGAATCCACTGAAGTAAATCAGACATTGTATAGGTCAATGATTGGAAAGCTACAATATGTTGTACATAGTAGACCAAAAATTGCATTAGCTATTGAAATAGTGGCAAGGTTTACTACAAATCCAAGAGAAAATCACTTAATGGCAGTGAAGATAATATTAAGATACATGAAAGGAACTAATGATTTTGGTTTGTACTACAAGAAAAGTGAAAAATTTGAACTAAGAGCCTACACTAATGTAGATTGGGGAGGTAATATTGATGATAGAAAAAGCACTAGTGGAGGAGAAATTTTCTTAGGAAAAAGGTTGATTACATGGACCAGTAAAAAGCAAAGTTGCACCTCATAGTCCACTACTGAAGCTGAATATGTGGCAGCTGCTATAAACTACACCAATATTGTATGGATCAAACATTTTCTACAAGGTATGAAGGAAGAAGTAACTAAGCCTATGATGCTTTATTATGATAATACAAGTGCTATTAATATATCAAAAAATATAGTAATGCATGCCAAAATCAAGCATATTGCAATCAAGTATCACTATGTAAGAGAGTTAGTACAAGACAAACAAGTGAAGATGGAATATGTTAGCTCAAAAGAATAGATTGTTGGCATCTTCAAAAAGGCACTACCTAAAGATGCTTTTGAGTATCTCAAAGGAAAGTTAGGAGTTATAACCCTAGCTAAGGCTACTTGAAGTGCAAACAAGTATGCTCTGCATCAAATAAGCTAATTACATTGATGCAGATGATGTTTACTTTAGGATTCATGCCTGAAGTAGAAAAAGTGTTGAAATTTCAGATCAGTCACAAGCAAGGTGACAGAGGGAGACATTGAATGAACGGTAAAAACTACACTTGCATATTAAGATGCTAATATGTCTTTGGCATTGTTGTCAAAGAGGGAGAATTTTTTTTAAATTGATCAACAAGTGTTAAAGGTAAGGAATCAGAAGATAGAGGGAGAAGTTGACAGAAATAATTAAAAGTTAATCAAAATAACATAAGGTGAAGCAATACAAAGGGAGAAAAACAAAGAACAAGGAGGCAACAACAAAGAGGGAGAAGTAGAAATGAAGAAATCAGAATATTAGAAGGAAGATGTAAAGTTACAATTTGCTTTTTGGCATTCGATTTACTATTCTAACCTATTTAGCCTATGGTTGAATAGTATATTCTGATGGTTGATCAGTTTGGTTTTCCATCAATGCCAAAGAGGGAGATTGCTGAAAATCTAATTGAAAAGCTCATTGTTGAAGATCAAAGAGGGAGATTGTTGGAAAGAAGAAAGAGAATGTTTTCAATCATTGTTTTTCCATTAATGTCAAACCTGCTACTTAAAGGAATGACATTTTCTTATATGATCCAAGTACTATCACTTAGGTGATTGATGAAGAGGATTTGATCAAGAAGATGTGACAAGAGAACCTAAGGGAAAGGTTGAGTTATGATGTTGTAATGAAGTGAAAGAATTATTTAAGACAGTGGTTAAATGATGTATTAATAACATGCTCAAAGATACAGATGCTGGTCACACTTAGAAACATTGGTGGAAGAAGTTGTAACAAGGTTGACTGCAAGCTTAAACTAAAATCATTAGTGGATGTTGAGCAAGTTAGTTAAAGCTGAACAAAATTTCTAGTTGGAGCTGAGTAACAGGAAATTCTAGTGTGTGCCAAGTGAAGATCAAGTGCCAAGCATTAGAAAATTCTTAGTTGGTGCCGAGTGATCTTCAAGTGCCGAGCATCAAGAAAAACATAGTTGATGTTGAGTAAAATAGTATGTGTCGAGCACCAATATTTCAATAGTGTCGGGCTACTACATTGTTTCAAGTGATGACAATTCACCAAATTTGAGCTGACATAGTGGTTACATTGAATTTTGTGAGTGAGTTGGAAGATAAGGATGATGAGCTAGTGGCACAGAATCCTATGTAAACCATTTTAAAGTGAATTCTAAAGGATTATTCAAGAAGTTTCTGGAGGAAACAAAAAATGGGTTAAATACAATGAATCCTACCTAATCCATGTGAACTAAAAATAAAGAATGAAAGAATCAAATAGAAAAAGGAACTCCAAGACTTTTATTTAAGTAGTCATAGACCAAGAAGTAGAGAGTTGTTGATACTGTTATTGCTGAAGAGCCAAGTTTGCAAAGTGGTTGAAAGGGTGTCAAGGGGGAGACATCTAGGAGAAGGAAGAGCACAGAGGCTCTGCTTCTATGAGTGGTCATGAAGAGATGATTGCACTGGTACATTGAGTATTGAGACTCAAGGAGACTAAGCTTGAAAGGAGGGCAAGCTGCTAGAATTGCAGAGATTGAAGGCCAGGCAAGGGTATGAGTTGAGAAGTGATTTGAAATCTACAAGATAAGTTATATATTGTAGTCAGATCAAGATTTTTCTAATATTCTCTAGAAATTTTATTACATCTCAAAATCTTATGGAATTAGGTTGGCCTAACAACCATTTGTAAATCCTTTAACAAGGTGGCATTCCAAGTGAATGTTCTAAAGTCCTCTAACCAGGCCCACTTCTAACAAGGTGGTTAAATCCTCTAACGAGATCACATTTAATAGTGTGTTGTAAGCCTTTAACAGGGCATCATTTCTCAAATTGGTGGTTTTTCTCAAATTGGATTTCCACATAAATTACTGTGTCATGTGTTGATTTCTTATGTGTTATGCTTGCATGTTGATTTACAGTAACTTGCTAGTTAGATAAGTTAAAGCTTGGATGAATGAATGGTTGAAAGGGCTCACTATACATAGTGAAAAAATTGAATAGGACATTTGGACCTTGAATAACTAATTCACCCCCCCCCCCCCCCCCCCCCCCCTCCTCAGTTATTCTAAAATATTTCTAACACCTACCTGGTTCTAATGTTAAAATCGTAACGCCTAGAAGATTTGTGAGAGAATTTGCTTCTATCCAAGGACTCCTCTCTAACAATTCTCCTAAAATTTCCCTTCCAAAATTTGATTCCAAATTTGCTTCCAAAATTCACGTCCCAAATTCATGTCTCTAAAAAAAGAACCCTCTAATTGTGATAAGGAGTTCTCTTCTTAAATCTGGGCACTAATTATGTGATCACCTAGGAGAACTCGGTGCTCACTAGACTTCAACTCAAAATTAACTTATATTTATCTTTCTTAATCTTTCCTTTATCTTGCATTAATTTTTTTCATACATGTTTATGAATTATTAAATAACTTTATTCAATTTCCACTTTACTTTACTTTATTTAATTTATTAAGTTTTAAACTCATGCACACATTATGCAATTTAAATATCTTTTAAAATTCACTTGTTTTATATTTTTAATTAATTTCTTATATTTTAGTCTCATGCACACATCATGGGAACTTAAAACTTTTAATTAATATATTTTCACTTTTTAATTTATTTTTAAAACTTAATTGATAAAATATTTATTAACTTAAATAATAATAATATTTAGCATTTATTTAAAAATGAACTCTAAATATATTATTATTAAATTAAATAAATATTATCACGTTCTAAAATTATCTTTATCACTTTTATCTTCAAATTTAATTCTTTTTATTTACTTAATTTCTCAATTAATTAAATATAATTAAATATTTAAATATCATAATAATTTTCTATTAAATTAGACTATTAATTTAATCTTTTAATTAGACTTAATTAATAGAAAATACATTAAAGACTCATAAAACAACATAGGAAAACTTATATATAAAAATGACATACAAAATCAAACTACAGGGTTATAATCATGAATTAACATCATTCGATGCATTCAGAGGGTACTTGACTCAGATACTTGTCCTAATTTTCAATTAGGACAAATGGCTTAAGGGTTTAGAATTTAGACTTAAGAATTTATCTCCCCTCTCTTACCATTGAGATAATGCGATAGGGTACGCTCATCCTAGCAATTTAGGAAAGTTGATACCCAGTACCTGCAACCTACATAAAAACTATGCATGTACAAACACAATATTCTAAGCTAAACAAGCAATGGAAAGAAGTGGTGCATCATGTAGATCCTGACTAGCAAGTGACTATGACTCTCTTCCTTAACCACATCAGAAATTCCATACATAAAGAAAAAAAACATGCACACCATACACATGCAGTATGAGGTAAGTTCCATGAGAAAACACATAGGAATAAACCATCTAACTAAGCATCATCAATAACTGAAAGCACTGCAACAATCTTCATGCATACATGAAATATAGAGTACCAAGTAATCTCATCATATAATAAATTGAATGTAAAAACAATATCTGATAATATGAAAGTAATGCTACTAAACATCAAGCATAAACTAGCCTAAAAGAGTTTGGCATTGATAATATAAATGCGAGCTAGGGACAGGCACTATAGTCCCTCATATTAGAAAAATGATGCATGTATCATAGATAGCAGTTGTTCTCATCACATGATTAGTGACAAAACTAAATTTGAACATTTAGAACATTATGATGGTGAAAGTGTTAGATTTGCAAACAATGAACCATGTTATGTGAAAAGAAAAGGAATCATAGCATTAACTGATTGAATCAAATGTGAAAATGCCTACTAGGTTGAAGGATTAAGACACAATCTACTCAATGCAGTGCAACTAAACAATATAGGATTCAAGGTAGATTTATGAACGAAAAAGCTAAACTATTGGATGGAAAAAGAAATCTAGTTGTGTAATGCCCTACTCAGGAACCCAAAAGAAATAAACCTAATATGTTACAAAGTTTATTGAAATTTTTTTTTCAAAATTTTAAACAACATCAAACTAAAAATAATGCAGAAGCAATATATACATACACATCAAGAACATGTAATCAATTGCAAATACAGTTTCAATTTCTCAAAGGTTCCTTCACATTGAGTCACATTTAATAAAGTTTTATTAATAAGTTTAAGTTTGAATTACAATTTTCATAATCATAAAATGAATAAAAAAATACATAGAACCATATAAGTAAATGGATAAGTACAACTAATAATATGAAAAGCACATCTAATGAATAACATCCACTACACATATCATAGGGTATGCGAAAAAAGATACAAGTACATCAATATACAATACAATATCTCATAGGATCTAAAAACACATGATACATAGATACATGAAATAAATAGAAGTCGTTAAGATAAGAGGATGAATAATAATGGTATCACTGTATCAAGGAGTATCCAAGATCTATCAATTTGAGGGGGACCCAAATGGTAAGAATACACTACCTCCTGACCATGTGGTCACCTAATTAGGCTCTCACTCCCATCGTGTAGGAGAGATAATCTACAATCTAGATACAAATAATCAAATCATAAAATAATCCTAGCCAAGAAATCCTTATACCTCAAGGGTAATATAAACTACTCAAGAAGAAAAGCTAATCAAAATCAAAAGGACACTCAACCAATACCAACACCACATACTAAGTCAACATACAAATAGTAAGACCAAAAATATACAACTGCCTCAAAATCAATGTAGTATCACAAGCACAATGACCAACAGATAACAACTATCATCAATAAAAGTAAACTACCAATCACTAACTCGAACAATTAAAAACATCATCAATGAATAACTAATCATTCGTTAATAAAAGTCAATTGTTAAGAATAAATGACATCCAATCAATGTGTATAAACTCACAATAAATATACCATCGAAAGTAATATCCAACAAGTACACCACTAGATGCAAATATAAAAAAATTATGAAGGAGACTCAGGCTACATACTACGGAGTGTCATCACATGAGCCAACTCTAAGGTTACCCTTGCAGTCTCTTAGGACTTTGACCCCCTAGTGACTCTATGCGAAACCAAAATACCCTTACATGATGACAAGGAAACTAGTCATACCTCTCAAAGTATCATCTCCATCTCATCCTTAGTCTATACAAGCATTCAATGCATGGACGAAAAAAAAAATCTAACTTATCTTTTTAATGTATCTCAAGGAAAGGGCTAGGCAAGATATTTTAATTACTATATTATCACTTATTACATAACTTACAATGAGTTACCCTTGCAGCCATTTTGGGTCCTGGCCCCCATTGCAAGCCACTCTCATAGACATGCACCTAAGTTAGCTTCCCAAAAATCACAAACCACAATAGTGTCTCATACCACAAGAATAATATTGATCAAATTTGGTTCCTTAATAGACAACCCAAAAAATTACATTGGTTCTTGAAAACCCAAGTTCTCATAAATGCTTAATAGCATAAAGCTCATAAAACATAAATCTCAATTCAAATAATAAAGTTCATCATGACATCCAGTCAAATAATCATTTAAAAAATCTCAAAAATAACTCTAGTACACATCCTAACTTGGCCAATTAAACAACCCACAAAAAAAACAATCAAGAAAATAAACATCACAAGACTA
The DNA here is from genome assembly GCA_028749045.1 of Cupressus sempervirens. Lineage (NCBI taxonomy): Eukaryota > Viridiplantae > Streptophyta > Pinopsida > Cupressales > Cupressaceae > Cupressus > Cupressus sempervirens. The sequence goes on along the minus strand of CM053789.1, from coordinate 392,189,959 downwards.
TAAATAGAATATTAGAAAACACATAATTTTCAACCACATGATTAATTCCACCAATTTATCTTATTTAGTTTGGGTCATAAGAATGTGTTTAGAAATAAAGGAAGAATATACATGTTACTATAAATTGTTATGCTAATATACTTATTTAAAACAATAAGTATTAAATATCCAATCTTTTTGCGCATATAAAATATCATGTTATTAAAATTAAATAATCATAAATCATAAATGATTTAATTAATAACATAAATGTATATTATTAGATTAAATATTAATATCAATTTCATGTTATAAAATATTAATATAACTTCTATTTAAGTCTAATATTAATATTTACTTTTCTTTTAATTCATAATGCAACTAGAGATAAAATTATAAATTTAATTTAATTGTTTATAATTTCTCTCATAAAGTCATATAGTTATTAACTAAATGATTACAAAGTGAACTCCACCACAACTTCTCTTAAAATATAATTAAATTATAAGTAAATATTTATTAATTTTCTTTTTGCATTAATAATTATAAAATCATTTATATGCAACTAAGAGTTTAATTAGACTTAAATAATTACTAATACTAACATTCACTTTATAACTAATGAATAATATTTATTTAATTTTTAAAATTAATAAATTATTATTAGTTTTAAATAAATCAATCAAAAAATTATATTATATTTTTATAAAATAAAAATAAACATGCATTTAGTATTTTCACATGTTTTTGATTTCTCAAATCATGCAAGCATACTATACTTAGTTTTCTATTTTTAGCATATTTGTTTTCATGTGCATGTAACCATACTATACTTAGCATCTTAGTTTTAGCATGTTTGTTTTCACATGCATGCAACCATACTATACTTAGCTTTCTACTTTTAGCATATTTATTTTCACCTGCATGTAACCATACTACACTTAGTTTTTATTTTTAGCATATTTATTTTCGCATGCATGTAACCTTACTATACTTAGTTTTTTATTTTTAGTTTATTTATTTTCACATGCATGTATACATTGAGTTACAATGTGCTTTCCTCTCAATTAATCTTTTGCTTTCCAAATAAATATTATGATTAAATTATTTTAGACGTAAGAAGAATATTTGTCTATATTAAAAAATTCATGAGAATCACATAGTTCTAATGACAAATTTAAAGTTAAAACTCTAACTATTCAATTTATTGTTTTCTTCCAATTTTCAATAATCAATTTTTTGATATATTAGAAAGAGAGTTTATAAGAATATAGTCACAATAATTTTTTACAGTTTTCTGTAATTTTCCTCAGTCAAGTTTTCTTGATTAATAAGTTTTCCTTTTTCAAAATGTACAACATAATTCTGTATTCAACAATCAATACAGGAAATTAATAAGCAATATGCAAACACCCAAGAAGACATGAAGCAGCTAGATCTTTTAATAAAATTCTGCAATGGGTTTTCAAACCCTACCTCAAAACCACAGCTAAAATCTGAGACAATCAGTGAATGCATGCAAATCCAAACCCTTTGAAACTTTCAATAATTCTTTTGATCCAATTCTGAATTTTGCTCCCCAAAACTTATGTAATTGCAAAATGAGCTCTACATCTTTGATAAAGAGTTCTCCTTTAAATTAGGGCTCTAATTGTGCAATGACGAGAGGGAAATCACTATCAATTACTATTTATTACTTTATTACCTTTTACCTTTCCATGCACAACTCTTTTAGATATTTAATTATAAAATATCTTAATTTAAATAATTAGCTTTCTTTCTTTAATTAATTTTAAAGTATTTTTAATAATATATTTATTAATTTAATTAATAACATTATTTAGAGTTTATTATTAAAATAAAACTCCTAAATAATTATTATTAAATTAAATAAATATAACTATGCCACAATTAGAACTATAACTTTATCTTTAAATTTCACTCTTTTATATTTTATTTTCCTTTAGTTAATTAATTAGTACAAGCACTAATTAAAGCATAGTTTATTATTTAAATTATTAATAATAATTAAAACTCATTGTTTAAATATAACTCTAATTTAATTATTATTAAATAAATAATTATAGTAAAGCAATATTAAATCTTTAATATTTTAATTCTCTTTTTGTCCAACTTCTTAAATTAAACTTTTAAATTAAATCTTTTATACTAAAGTACATAAATATCATCATATTCTAATTTCTTTGTAACCAATTTTCTAAATTTAGATATCTAAATTAAGAGTTTTAGATTAAAACACATATTTAATTAGTTTTATAATTAATTAAATATTCTAATGCTCTAATTTTTTTTTTTAATCAAATAATATTTAATAATTCTCAATATTATATGATTAACCTAAATATATAATTAAATCATTTACTAAATAAATTACAGCCAAATCTACATAAAAGTAACATTATCAAAATAGACCAAAACTAAAAATTAAAAAACACAAACAAAGATAGACTCATTGGTTTAAAAAAGGGTGGAAAGTTAATTACAAGTCTTCCTTGCAAGACAAGTATTTAGGCTATGATTGGGATTGGACCTGAATATTATCTCCCTATTCTTACCATTGAGTTATTGTGATAGGGCGCACTCATCTTGACAATTCAGGGAAGTCAATGACCGGTACTTACATTCTGTATAATAGATGAGCATGTATATGTATATAAATATATCCAAACTAATCAAGCAATGGCAATGATTGACACATCATGTAGATCTCGACTAGCAGGTGACTACGACTCCCTCCCTTAATCACATCAAACATGACAAACATAAAGATAAAATAGACATACACACCATACACATGTAAGTATGGAGTAAGTACCATAATAATTATAAATCAAACATCAAATGCTCATATAAATTAATGCATCATTACGAATATGAAGTAATCATCATTAAAGCATCATCTGACATTGCTATGAAAGGAATCACATTTATTAAATATGAATCATTAATACACTAGTAACCATAATCATCAAACCACACATAAAATATAATCAACTAAGTAATCATTGTTGATATATCTCTAGTCCAAGGCATAAAAGAGTTTGGTAAATATAATGGAAAAACAAACTATAGGTGGGCACTACAAGTTGGAACTGAGAATCAGACAAAAGGTAAATTTTTTAACCTAGATCTCACTTAAAATACATGTTTGCTAGCTCAGATAGAGGAAAATTGGTTATGGCATTAAAGGATGTGTCATGTTATCTTGATAACCTAGTTACCATTAGCAAAAATAAAAGAGTAAGAGGCATACCTTATCTAAAGAAACCTAAGATGGGCATGTGTAAACAATCTTAAATTAAAAAAATGAGTAAATTTTTTTTAAAAATCAAGTCCTACAATTATGAATAAGTTTTGGAACTAGTTCATACAGATCTTTGTGGGCTAATAGGTTTGGAAAGATACTATGGAGACATATATTTCATTCTATTTGTTGATGATTATTCTAGGATGATGATTGTTATATTTTTTTAAAGAAATTTATGATGCTTTCAAAAGTTCATAAAGATCTTTGTGGGCTAATAGGTGTGGAAAGATACTATGGAGACATATATTTCATTCTATTTTTTGATGATTATTCTAGGATTATGATTGTTATATTTTTGAAAGATAAGTATGATGCTTTCAAAAGTTCAAATGGTATTTGACTAGAGTTGAGAAAGAAATAAGGAAGAATCCAAAATGCCCAAGATCATATAGAGGAGGATAATTCATCTCAAATGAATTTAATAAGTTTTGCAATGCAAGAGGAATAAGAAGACATGTATCAACACCTAGAAATATAAAAGAAAATTGGTATACCAAAAAGAAAGAACATATCCATCATCAAATGTGAAAGAAAACTAATGACAGAAAAGAATATTGCACCAAAATAATGGAGAGAAGCAATCAACACAATAGTTAATACACTAAACCAAATTCAACTAAACAAAGGTATAAAAAAAATACCTTATGAATTATGGAATGTATACAAACCTAATGTTTGTTATCTTAGAGTATTTGGAAGAAAATGTTATATCTTAAAAGATGAAAGGAAAGGAAAGCTTGATGCAAAAAGTGATGAAAGAATATTCCTAAGTTACTCCAATAAAAACAAGGCATTCAAATGTTTTAATCTTACTACTCACAAAGTCATATAAAGTGCACATGTGAAGAACATAGCAGCAAGGAACCTAAAGACTGCAAAAAATTTATTTATTATGAGGAGGAACATGAGACTTTACCTTAGAAAGTTGAATCCAATCAGCAACCAAGTGTACCTAGCAATTCACTGGTAGTTCAACCCAAGTCACAAGCATTGCAACCTAAGTCATAGTTAGAGGAACCTGAGTTACAACCAAATCATCCAAAAGAGCCCAAAAAGAAGGATAAAGATCTAGAGGAACCAAGTTCAGAATCAAGTAAGAAAGATCCAAGACTTGAATTTTTTTTTATAATACGTCATGCACTTGAACAAATAATTGGAGGAGAGATATAACACATACTAAAAAGGAACAAATTGAAATGTACATGTTTTCTTAGTGAATTTGATCCTAGATCTATAAAAAGATGCTCTAGAAAATGAAAGCTGGATAGAAGCAATGAATAAATAGATTAAGCAAGTAGAAAAGAATAAAACCTAGTCTCTTATTCCTAGACCTAAGGATAAGAATGTGATTGGTACAAAATGAATATTTAGAAATAAGTTGAATGAGAAAGGATAAGTAACAAGAAACAAGGAAATATTTTTATGCAAATGTTATGCTCAAGAAGAAGGTATTGATTGTGGGGAAACATTTACCCCTATTTTAGGACTTGGAGGAGTCAGAATACTTCTAGCATATATGTAGCACAAAATGGATTCAAAGTGTATTAGATGGATGTTAAATCAGCTTTCTTGAATAGAGTACTAGAAGAGGAAGTCTACATTGAACAACTAAAAGGTCTCATTGATCCAAGCCAAAGAAACATGGTATGTAAACTTCATAAAGCTTTATATAGATTGAAACAAGCTCCTAGAGCATGATATGAAAGACTGGATGGATATTCAGTAAGAATTAGTTTTGAGAAGAAAAATGATAATAGAAATTTGTCTATCAAAGAAGGACCACACGACAAGATATTGCTTGCAAAAATTTGTGTAGATGATATCATATTTAGAGGACTTGAAATGTTATGCAAGACATTTGCTAGAGAAATGAGGAAAGAATTTGAAATGTCTATGTTTGGAGAGATTAAATACTTTGTAGATCTACAAGTTCATTAGATGAAGGATGGGATATTCATCACTCAATCAAAGTACATCAAGGAAACATTAAAAGTATTTGGAATGGAAGATTTAAAACTAGTTGGAACACCTATGTCTATTGGACATAAATTGCTTAAGAATGATGATTTAAAGGAAGTAAACTAGACTACTTAGAGATCAATGGTTGGAAAAATTCAATATGTGGTTCACACCAAACCTGATATTGCATTAGCAATAGGCATAGTTACAATATTTTTTGCTAATCCTAAAGAAAATCACATAATGGTAATCAAAAGAATACCTAAAAGGGACTAAAGAATATGGGTTATGGTATAAGAGATGAGTTAATCTTGAGTTGAGAGTCTTTATAGATGCAGATTTGGTAGGAAGGATTGATGAAATAAAAAGCACTAATAGTGAAGCATTCTTTCTTGGAAAGAGGCTAGTGTCTTGGACAAGTAAGAAGCAAAATTGTATACTCAAACCACAATAGAAGCACAGTATGTTGTAGTAGTTTCCAATTTTTCTGACATAATATGGATCAAGCAACTAATGTTAGTAATGAAGGAAGAAATCAAGGAACTAGTAGCTATTTATTGTGATAAAACTAGTGCAATCAACATATGTAAAAATCCTATGATGCACAAAGACAAAATACATTGCAATCAAGTATCATTTCTTAAGGGAATTCATTCAAGACAAAGAGTTTAGGTTGGAATATGTGAACACCAAGGAGAAGATAGAAAATATGTTTACTAAGGCCTTACCTAAGGATGCATTTATTTGTCTATGAGATAAACTAGGGGTTATTTCCCTATTTGATGCTCACTAAAGAAAAAGATAGTGAGGCACCAACAAAGTTCTATTGAAGATCTATCAAGTTGATGTAGGTTGTCACACTTAAGGTGTGAAATACAGAGCATATTGCATATGAATTAGTACAAAAGGTACATTATAACATCAAATTTTAAATCATTTGAAATTTGATGTGAAAGAGGGAGAGTTCAGTAATGTCAACAAAGAAGAGTTGAAAGGAAGAATGAAGGAAAAAATTAGTATTAGAGTGAAAGAGGGAGAATTATTGTATCTCAAATGGAAGATATTCAGATGATGGAATGTACAATAAAGAAGGAGAAAATGACAAAAAAAATTTGACAGGAAAGTAGTAGAGACAAATCTAATAAAAATCCCAAAGGGAGTTGGTATGGATGAGAATTAGAATAAAAGTAAGGATATTATCTCATTGCTCATACTTTTATTAGTCTATGTTGACATATTGTGTTTACATCAATGCCAAAGAGGAAGTTTGTTGGAAAAAAATCTTAAATTATATATTTTGATTGATGTTCACATAAATATCAGTATTAATCAAACAATCTAGACTTTGTCGAATTAACCTTGTATATCTTAGTATTGACCAAGCAATCAGGTAAAGAAGGTAATTTGGTATTAATTAAGTAGTTGGTTAATGAAGGGTATCCTGCTTGTAGTATTAATCAAGTCGTCAGACATTGAAGGAGTTTCAATATTAACTAAGCATTTAATCCTATTATTGACCAAGTGACAATAGAATGCATTTGTCTAATAAATAATTGATTGAGGTTGAATATTTGGATGTTTATTGATTATTTGGATTGATATTTAAATTGACTTGTGCTTGCTTATGATATATAAGAAAGGTGAAGTTGTGAGGATAAAATGTACAGGTGGAATATAAAATAAGATGGGTATGTTAGCGAAGGAAAAGGTAGAGTAGGAACGTTTGGAAGATAATCTACAAAGAACATCTAATCAGTAAGGATCTAGAGGTCAAGCTAGAACAAAGATCTAAATCTTTAAAGCAAGTTGCTTTATAAATTAGGTCAAATTACTATTACGTTCTAACCATTATAGTAGTAAAGAAATCTCTTAACATAATTGCCTTAACAGTCATTTTACAAATCCTCTAACAAGGTGACATTTCAAGATTGAAGTGTTTGATGACCTCTGACCATGCCACTCCTAATAGGGTGATCTAAACCCTTTAACAAGGTCACATTTGATAGCATATTTTGTAACTTTTAATAGGGCTAGCTCCTAACAGGGCTCACTTAATAAAAGTGAAAATTATTGTGACTAGTTTTTTAAAAAATAGTGACAAAGCCACTTAATATATATAAATAAATATGTGTGTGTGTGTGTGTGTGTGTGTGTGTGTGTGTGTGTGTGTGTATATATTCATTAATCTTACATTTTATATTTTATTTTATTTTCTAGTTCTAAGATACAAAGCTCCCAGAGAAAAGAATCAAGAAAAAAAACTTTGTTCATTGTGACTAGATGCAAGGTGGTTTTTCCCAAATTAGGTTTCCACTTTAAATCTTGGTGTCATATATGTTCATGGTATTTTTGTTACTAAAATTTTGCACATATGTAAAATTTTAAGTATACATGTAGTGAAAATACAAATGTGCTTTTCATTTCATTCAAATAATAGAAATGTCCTTGTATTTATTTATTTTCAATTATACATTGATGTTCTCAAACAATGAAATGAGGTCATATGTTGAATAGAAAAAATCTCACACAAGTTGTGAGTATAGCTCACTATATTAAATTTATTTCATAAGGAAATATATAAATAGATACATATGAATGAAAGAAAAGAGGAGTAGAGATAACCAGTCATTGCCTGTTGCTTTGACTGGTTATAAACCCTCTGTCTGGTGCACTCATCTTGCTCTGAGCTCCATGATATGCAGCATCTGCAAAAAACATGGAAGAAACTGATGTTAGATCTCAAAGGATCTAAGCAATGACTATCTCTACAATGACATATTCTATCTATTGATGCATTTCAAATAGAAAGGAAGCTGGAAGAAAGAAATAAAAGTCATTGTGAGTGTCACGAGCCCGTGCTCGAACCTTACATGATAATATGCTACAACAAGTAAATAATGATCAATGTCACAGATGGAAAATAGCTATAGTATGAGAAATCAACACAAGAAATACTTTAAGTAATGTTGAAATTTAAAAGGTTTCAATGCAAAAAACCATGTAAACAAAACAAAATAGAGCACTATGGAAAATAAGTCAAAGGGAAATAACATATATCTTTCATGGTGGCTATAAAAGAGCAATATTGAAACAACTATTGAACCAAAAAAAAAAATTGAATAAGCTCAAAGCACAAAATACTGAGCAAGAAAAGAATGTGAAGAGGTTTCGCCAAAGAGAGCAGTGACTACAAGAGGCTTCTTTAAAGCAGCAGTATGGGAGTACAAAGATGATTGTAGCATATCCAGCCTCATCATATCAAAAGAAGTCTACCACTGATATCATTTTTATAGAAAGAATTAGATTTCAGATGCAGCACTGGAGACATGCTTGCTTAGCCTCTGAAGGTGGAGTAGTGTCTTCTTATAAGACAATAGCCCTGAACAATGAAATTTTTTGCACAAGACCTTGTTTGAGAATTAATGCCGCTAATAATTACCAAGTTCAATTGATTCTAGAGGTATTGATAAAGTTTACTGAAAATCTTGTTCCTCTTACTAGCTCTGATGGAATTGGCATGGAAAAAGATTTAAGGTTGAATCTTCATTTAGGAATCTCTTGGAAATGTTAGGCAACATACACAATATGTGTGAAAAAAGAAATGAAATGCTGTCACAAAGTTATATAAGTTCATAACAACAAAATAATAGATCATTTCTTTCAAACAACATATATACTCAAAGAGAGAAAAGCACATTTCCAGCAAGATAGAAAAAGCACAGTTCGGGTTTTTAAAAAATGAATCCAACTAAATGTATACTTAAGTTTTAAAAATGAAGCATTGTTCTTCATATAATAGCAGAATACTACATTTCCAGTAGTGTTCTTGGAGCTCCAAAATATGATCTTGTGAAAAGGTTTCCAGGGCAAAATGATGAAGAGTTCGAGCAGTATGTTGGTTATATCACCATTAGTGCATCCGAGCCCTCTTTTATTATTTCGTGGAAGCTGATGTTGCTACACCCACATCAAGGCCATTATCCTTGAGGCTCACTAGGAGGCCCAGATGTTCATCACTTGGGGTTGGAGTATTTGAAGAGCCTACTCCTTTTAGACCTAGGCGTGGTGTTTTGGAGGATAATCCATACTCTTGGAATAAAGAAACAAATGTACTGTATGTTGAGAGCCCAATTGGAGTGGGACACTCATATTCAAATAACTCCAAAGATTATGAGAATTTTGATGCTGATGCTGCCAAAGACAATCTAGCATTCATTTTGAATTGGTATTAGAAATTTCAAAAATACAGAGATTTGGATTTTTACATCACAGGGGAGAGCTACAATGGGCACTATATTCCTCAACTAACAACTCTTGTTCTGCAATACAACAAAAGAAAATTGACAAGCCTATAAATTTGAAAGGAATCTCTCTTGGGAATCCCTTTGTGGGTATTGAGCTAAGCATAAACAATGGACCATTTTTTTGGTCACATGGGCAAATATTAGATAGAGCATATAGATGGAGTCAAAAAAGTTCAAAACTCTTCAACATGATGGATTCAAAAAGAGAAAGATCATATAATAGCAGCGGCATACCTCCAAAGCCAACCATTGTGAAGAAAATTCAGTCCAAAGCTGACCACTGTGCAGAAAAAATCATCAAAATCTCCAAAAAATGACTGATGAAACCCGTGTTTCTCTTCCTACAAGATCCTTCAGAAGTTGAAAATGAGGAAAATGAAAGAAGATTAGGGCTTTTCAATATGTATGCCCTTTTTAGTTTTGCATAAATCTTTGGAGTCCATGGGCAGTATTTTTATCCCTTTTTTCTTTTTTGCGAAGACTGCTTTTATGCATGGTTTGTTTTAAATATAAGAAACAATATTAATGTAATATTTAATATTATTTCTTATATTTAAAATGTAAAAAATAATTAAACGGAAGTTTTATTTTCTTTTTCTTTTGCACTAAAGTTCTAATTGTAAAGAAAAATATTTTAATGATATATCATAATCATTAAATTTTTTTCTATTATTAATGCAAAAGATGAGTCTTTAAGTTCTTCATATCATGGTCTTTAAAGCTAAAAGTAGTTGGGAAACATATGGAGAAAATATAAGGGGGTCGGATTTGACTTTGTCAAGTCAGTTTGTGGGTCTTTATGACTTGTTGAAGCATTTTTAGGGAGGTTTTGATGAGTCATAGGGGCAGTTATGCGTTAGTGGAGTCAAATAAGTTAGGAAACTTTATTTTTGGAAGTTTCTAAGCTCTCATTTCCAGGCTCTATTTCTACATTCAACCCAAGGAGCTGGGTTTGATACTTAATGAGTTTTCTAACTTATTATGGGAGAGTTCTGATTTTATGAGGACTTTTTGAGACTCATTTTCAAAATCCTAAGCTTTATTACAGAGTCTGTAATTCATCTTTTGGAGACATAATACAAATGACAGTAGTGTGATGATGTTATTTTATGTTAAGTGTTGAAGCCTTCTTTCTTTCTGCAAGTCTTGTGTGCATTTTATGAGTGATTTGAGAGAATAACTTGAGAACTTTCCTTATTCCTTGTTTTTTGTGTCTCATTCCAGCACCTATTTGTAGAAAAGTAAGTTTATTTGCAGGTTATGATACATGTTTATAGGTTAAATTGATCAAAATGAGGTGTTAGTTTGTTCTCCTTTTGTCGTTTCAGTACTAGAACCTTATCATAAATCATTTGTGCAAGTCTTTACAGGAAGTTGTGTTTTATTTTCATTTCATATAAGCTATATAATCCTCTCTATCATGTGGGTTATGTCTTCATAATCACTTTGGTGTATCACCTCCTTTTCTTAGTTTAAGCTTTAAGTTTTAGGTTTACTTCTAGCATTTTCTTCCTTTTCTCTAACAGTTTTATCAAGCTTTAGAGGTTATCACTGAAAGATTCAATAGGAGCTAGCCTAAAATCCAAAGGTTTCATTTTATTAGTTAGTCCCACATAGTGAAATGACTCCCATGTTAAGTAAGGGTTACTGGATATTACTAGTTCAGTAGGGTGCAAATCCTAAAACTTAACAATTTTCTTATGCTTTATGTTTCTACAACTAAGTTACTAAAGGATAAAATAGATTAATAAATCTTAAGTTTTCTTTGTTAACTGAGCATCAATAATATTCTACTATCAACCGAGTTAGACAATATTACATAATTAGTGAAATTTTATATCAATATCTAAGGGATAAGGAATTGTTTTTGTGATAACTGCTTCACCCCTCCCCTCTCAATTAGACTCTTACATGTCCAATAATGGAATGTTGAATTCAAGCTCCTTTAGGATATGGCGTATCCATATAGCCTCTATAGTTGCAGTAATAGCCCCTTGATACTCAGGCTTAATCAAAGAAAAGGCAATAGTATTATGCGTCTTACTCTTCCAATGAATGGAGCTAGAACCAAGATGAAACATGTAACTTGTAGGAATCAAGATGTCCTACATAATCTAAGTCTTTGTATCCAACCAAGTGGAGTTTAGTACATGTTGCATAGTGTATCCCATTTGTATGTGTACCTTCTATCTTGTGCAATATGTGTTTGGTGGCCTTCCAATGAACGTCATGTGGCTCTTGCATGAAGCAAAAAACCATGCCAACTACAAAAGCTATAACAAAGCATATATGTGTCAAGTAGATGAGACTTCCAACAAGTTGTCTATAAAATGTAGCATCAACAAATGGTGTGGTGAACTTAGCCTCTAACTTGACACCTAAAATAAAGGGAGTAGGGGAATTCTTGCAATCACTCATGTGAAATGAGAAAGTAAATCAAGAACATACTTGGGTTGAGAGAGTATGATCCTAGTTGAAGGCTATGTAATCTCAATACCAAGGTAATAATGAAGCAAACCCAAGTGTGTCATAGAAAATTTGTCCTACAAAGAAGTCTTGATACTATCCATGATGGATGTAGCACATCCTATAATGATCAAGTCATCTACATAAAGCACAAGTATCAAGTATGAATCATATCTCTGAAGAATGTAGACATTTGAATTAGGATGAAACCCAATGAATACTATTGAGAGAAGGAAGGAATCCATCTTGGCATACCAAGCCCTAGGAGCCTGACTAAGTCCATAGATAGACTTCCTCAACTTGGAAACCATAATGGTATCATGCGTGAATCCTTGTGGCTACTCTATATAAATATCTTCAAGAATATCCCCATTTGAAAATCCACTTTTCACATCCATATGATGTATAGCCCAACCACGAGTTCCAACAATAGATAGTGTCAAATGAATGGAGTTCATCTTAGCTACAGGTGCAAAGGTCTCAGTATAGTTAATACCAAGAACTTGTGAGAAACCTTTTGCAACAAGTCTATCCTTATCCACACTTCCATCTATTACAAACTTGGTTTAATAGATCCACTTATAATGAATTAACTTTCTTCCCTTACGAAGAGGAAATAAGCCCCAAGTGTTATTTTTCATCAAAGAGTTATAATCTTCCTCTATAGTATTTTCCCATTCAAGAACCCTAATGCATACTTCAATGATTGTGGATCTGAAGAAATGGTTATATATGCATGTGGAAATGAGTTTTTTCTACCATTTTCCTCCTAGTGTGTGAAGGATTCCCTACCAAAGAACCTAATAAATCAAGTGTTTGTTGTTCCCAACAAGATTTAGTGGAAGAAGACAATGTAGAAATAATATCCTTAACTATTTGTAGACCCTACAAAGATGGTGGCCTGGGAGTCAAAGTTGAAGGAATGTCATCTTTCAAGTCACTATTATCACTTTCCTTAAAGAAGGAAGAAGGAGGAGTTGAAGGAGCCAAACTTGGACAAGTCTCTTCAAAGTGAGCACTCCTCTCAAAGAAAATTTCATGTGTCTCTAGATCCATGAGTTTTTATACCTTAAGATGGTCAAGATATCCAACAAAACAAGGTTTACTTTGTGGTTCCATTGCCTTGAATTTTTGTCGAGGTATCCTTTCCCATGTTGGACAACCAAAAACTTTAAAGTGTTTTGCACTAGGTTTTCTTCCAGACCAAGCCTCAAAAGGTGTAACTCTAGTCAAGTCCTTATGGGGATTTCTATTTTAGATGTAATTGGCACAACACATGGCTTCTTCCCAAAAAACATGATCTAGAGACTTATTTGTAGCATACAAGTGGTCATCTCCTTAAGGGTTCTATTCTTCCTTTTTGCAATACCATTTTGTTGTGGAGTGTTGATATAGTACAAGGAAGGAAATCCCCAAAGTAGATTTCGTAGCCCTGAAAAAATAACCACACAACAAAAATAAAATGCAAGACACAAGATTTGATACCAAACTCAATTCTCTATTCATAAAATTATAGATTGCATGCAATGTGCTAGGTTGTAAGGCCTTCCCAATTATGGAGAAATACAAAGCAAATAATAGTTCTACAAGATCCCTCAAGATCCAATCCCAAACCCTAGATAGTAAAATATGTAGAACAATATTACTCTACTAGAAACCTTCAAGGAAGATCTAAAATTTTGCTTGTAAGCCACTAAGCAATTTCCTTGTTTCCTGAGCCAAAACTACTAGCTCTACTTCACATTCCTTACTCTCTTAGCTACCTCCTCTTTTCCAAGTTAGATGATTATGACTCAAGACTCCACAAGACCCTCTACTTATACCCATCTAAGCTAGAACTTGGCCTAGAAAGTTAAAAATTAAATAAACCCTTGCATTAAATACATATTAAGCCACAAGTCAACCTATAATAGATAGTAAATACCAAATATCTTAGAAGGCTTACAACACTCATTAAATACACGTAGGACAAATAACCAAAACCCAAATAGGTCCACACAAAATCCCATGATCACTCTATGTCATGATCTCATGCCATATGCATTAAATGCTCCAAGATGATTAATTAAATCCTCAATAACTTCATTCGGCAAGTCAAAACTATCGAGCATCAATAACAACCAGCCAAGCAATGTCAAGCTCCTACAAGCATTGTCAAGAAATATAGTATATGCTGAGTAGCAGTATATGTCGAGCTCCTTTAATGATCGAGCACCTTGGCCAAACCTATACCCAAGAACTACCCAATAATGATTAAACAATAGTCCTTATATGACTAAGTTCTCCAACTCCAAAGTCAAACCAATTCACCATGAAAGATTGCTAACTACCCTAGGATGATTTTGTATTAGAAAACCTAGGTGTGAAAAGATGTTCTTAGTAGTTGGAAGAACATTTTTTGGGATTCAACTCATAAATCCCAAACTAGTTCTTCACATACATGTCCTCCAAGTTTTTAATGTGCATACTCTTTCCCTTGTTCCATCTCTACTTCTTCACATCTATCCTTAGTGTTCCATAAGTGTTCTTTCTCTATGGATCTCTAACCCTCTCAGAATCCTTCAACTCAACTCGGTTACCAATACTTAGGTTCCTCTTACTGAGTTCTTCATTCTACAAAGGAATGCTTCTATCATCTTTCTCAATAGTAATCACATTCTTGACACAATTATGTAGAGCCCTGCAATCATACTGGCATGTTCTACCAAGAAATATGTGACAACTACTCATGTCCATAATATCACACAACACTTGATCCTTATACTTCCCAATCTAAAAATCAACAAGACATTTCTCACTCACTTCCAAAGCATATTAATCTGGTAGCCAACCAATCCTATAAGGACAAGGATGTCTCATTATCTTGAAACCAAGCTTTTGAACCATCTCCTCAACAACAAGGTTATCCATACTACCACCATCTACAATCACATTGCAAATTCTACCACCAAGCTTACAACAAGTCCTAAACAAATTACTCCTTTGACAAGGTTCTAGTGCCCTCTTACCAAACACTACTCACTAAACCAACAATCTCTCTCCCTATTTAGGTTCATTGGTCAATCCTTCAACTTCATTCACAATAATAACTCTCCTATCACCAGACTTCTATGAATACTCAAAATATCTATGACCTTCTTCACCACATTTGTAGCAAGTACCCTTAAATTCACCTTTTTCTATCCTCTTCCTTTATTCAATAGGTTTTGGTTCACCTTTTGCACTTGGTTTATCATTTGCTTAGTGATCTTGTTTCTCTTTCCCACAAGAACTATATTGATTTCTTATTTTCAACTTATCTTCTACCTTCAAAGCATGCTAATAAGAATCCTCAACATAAGAAATATTCAGCATACCAATATCATCTTGAATATTGAATCTCAATCCATCAATGTACCAAGCCACCTTCTCCTTAAAAAAAATTCTATGTCTAGACTGAATAGTCAACTTGCAAAGCTCATCAGTATAATCTTTCATAGACAAATCCTTTTGTTTTAGATTCTACAACCTCTTTAAAAAATCAAGTTCATAATCAACAGGAATGAACTTAGCTTTCAACTTTCTCACCAAAAATCTCCAATGAGTGATCTTTGTTTCATCTTCCTCTTCTCTATCTCTTTGCAATTCTTTCCACCAAAGAACAACATGTCCTTTCAGCTTAGATTGTGCCAACCTCACTTTGAGAGGATCTTTAATATCCTCTAACTCAAATTAATCTTCCATCTCACCAATTCAAGAAATCAGGTCTTAAAGATTCAAAGTACCTAAGTAATTAGAAACATCCCTCTTATGCTTTAGTTTTAACTAAGTGCCAGATCTATCTAGTCTACCAACTCTATCTTCCATAGATCTCTCCACATGTTTGATTCTATCTTCACCACTCAATCCAATAACCTCAAAGTCTTCAAAAACTTTCTCATAACCATCTTTAGTATTCACATGCCTGGGTACACTAGATATAGCCCTAATTATCCCATTCTTCATCAACTCCATCTCAAATTGACAGAAACCTACAAGGATGATCTAAACTTGTGCTTGCAAGCCACCAAGCAATCTCCTTGTTTCCCAAGCCACAACTACTATCCCTACTTCACAAAATTTTCTCTCTCAGCTACCTCCTCTTCTCCAAGTTGGGTGATTATGATTCAAGACTCCAAAAGACCTTCTTCTTATACCCAACTAAGTCACAACTTGACCTAGCAAGTTACAAATTAAATAAACCCTTCCATTAAATACATGTTAAGCCACAAGTCAGCCTATAATGGATATTAAATACTAAATGCCTTAGAAGGCTTACAAAACTCATTAAATACACATGGGACAAATAACCAAGACCCAATTAGGTCCACACAAACTCCCACAATCACTCAACATCATGATCTCATGCCACATGCATTAAATTCTCCAAGATGATTGATTAAATTTGTAATAACTTTGTTCAGAAAGTCCTAACTATTAAGCATCAACAACCACAAACAAAGCATGTATGAGCTCCTATAATCATTGTTAAGAAACATAGTATACATCAAGAAATAGTATATGTTGAGAGCGAATACTACACCCAAGAACTACCCAATAAGGACTGATCATTAGTCCTTCTATGATCAAGTTCTCCAACTCCAAGGTCCAACCACTTCACCACATAGGATTTCTAACTACCCTAAGATGCTCTTGCACCAAGTGTAGGAAATTGAATGTTCAAAATCAATACCCTCATGAGTACAAAATTCTATAAGCCTTGACGTCACATACTTCCTTCAAATATCTATTTAAAGAACCTTAATGCCTTCTCAACTTGAGCCTTGAAGGTGATAAAATTATCAAACACTTTGCTTTTATGAGCAAGAAAGAACACCTAAGTGTAGTAGGAAAAGTCATCAATGAAGGTGAAAACATAGCGAGCCTTGCCAAATGAGGGTACTAGAAATAGGCCAGCTACATCACTATGAACCAATTTAAGAATAATTGTGCTCTCCAAGACCTCCCCTTTCCAATTTTATCTTTGGGATGCTTTGCTACTTAACAACCTAAACATACACCTTCTATTTGACATGAGGTAGACCTATAACCATATCCTCATTGCTAAATTGTTGAAGATAGTGGTAATTAAGATGTCTAAACCTCTCATGCCAAAGTTTACTTTGTAAATTTGAGTGTGTCAACAAGGCAAGGGAAGTGGACTTATGCAAAAAATGAGAAAAATAATAAAGTCTTGTATCATGCTTAGCCTTTCCAATTGCCAATGTAGAATCATCCTTAATATTTTTCACCACAATTGAATTAGGAAGGAACTCCACCTTGTTTTTGCATCCATAGCAAGTGATTTGGTAGATAGAAATGAGGTTGATGCTAAGGTTGGGAACATCAAGAGCACCCTTGAAGACTCCATTTTCGATCTCAACATAACCTTTTCCATCAACTTCCACTTGTGTATCATCTCCCACATATATGTAAGGTACATGAAATTATTTTAAAGAGGAAAACTTCTCCTTTGAAGCACTCATATGGCATGTAGGTATTGAATCAAGAATTGATTCCTCAAAATTATTTGTACTTGCTACCAAATCTTGTCCCTTACCTTTTGAAGTGGATGAGGAGCCCTTATCCTTATAGGTATTTGACACATCAATTTTATGTTTCCTCATTATGTTTAGCAACTCATTAATTTTCTTATCCTTACACTCATGCTTATCATGAACATTCTTCTTGCAATATGCACAAGTTTTCTTCTCCCTCTTTTTGAAGTTGTTCCCCTTCTTATTGTTGTTGGAAAAAGACTTTCCTTGTTGTGAGGAAGATTGTGTGTAGGGGTAGATTATTGTATGTCATCTTGTGGCTTATCCTTCCACTGCTTTTTCTTTTTCTTTGAATTTTTCCAACCTTGATTCCCTTTATTAGCCACTAGATATTTTGATTTATAGGACTGGAGAATCCCTATACTCACTGGCTTTTCATGTTCTAAGACCAACATTTCTGAAAATGACTCAAATGAAGGCTTACTGAAGGTAACTCCAATTTTTTAATTGTGATTATTATTACTCAAAATAAAAGTTGCATAATCAAGACAAAGATGAGTCATCACATGTTTAATCAACTTTCCATCCTTGAATGGTTCACCACAATCCTTAAGTTGTGCCCTATACATTTCTACTTGGGTGAGATGATCTTTAATGGTGTCAATTTTCCTAGTGTTAAATTTTAGAAGATTGTTGTCAATGGTGTAGGTCATATCTTCACCTATTATCCCATACAATGCTTCATGTTTATCCCAATATTCTTTTGGATTGCTAATGCTTCTATTGTGGTATTTGATAGGATATGATATATGTTTTATCAAGGGTACTAAGGTCATCTCTGGTTTTGTAACTTATTAAAATTTAGACTTATCCTTTTGGATTCTTTGTCAGAAAATTACATTTGGTATCAGATCCCTAGGTTTCCACACTACGAACTATGGGACTCATAGTGGCCTATTTATATTTTGAGCTCTCCTTTACTATGTTGATAGAAAACTTGAACCTTAATAGAGATATGTGTTATTTACACTTGTTTCCTGATAAATAATTTGTCTTACGTCATTTACTAATGTTTCTACTTCACTAAACATTTAGTTGTGACCCAAAGCTTGTTTATTGTTTGATATTGCTAAAAATTACATGTATTCATAGAAACTTCAATGTGTCATTAAGAACAATGGCCTAGAAATCTATAGTAATATCTAACCCTAACCCTATTATGTTATTTGAATACTTTACAAGAAATTTTGAGACTTTTCACTCTACCTCTCCTATAAATACTAAATTGACATCATGGTTAGAAATAGATCTAGTGTTATAATTTTATGAGTTAGGAATAATTTTGGGAGGCAAGCGTGACTTTTTCTAGTAATCCATTATTCAATGATATAAATATTGTAAAGTTAGAAACTTGCATTCTTTCCTAAGAGTGTTCAAACTTAAGATTCTTGTAAAATAGTGTATGATTGAACTCCCACAAAGGAATCTCTTTCTTATCCTCATAAAATAGGAAGTCGAAAGAAAATATTTGACAATGGATTTTGTTATTTCCTCCTAAGATTCAAAAAAAAAATTGATTAAATTATTTAGGTGAACCCTTGCATTTCAATGTAAATGGACCTATATAGATTTGTGTCTTCAAAGTGTTATTAAGGAAGGAAATGCCTTATTTTCTTAATAGCCATAAGCCGATATGTGTAGTAAGTCTTAGAAAAAGTATGCTCGATTATAATGAGAGAAAGTAGAACATGTCTAGTAAATATATATTTGTTGGCAATTAGTCTAGATGAACATTTTGGAAACAAACTTATTTCTTTGATGTATTATATGTGAATCATAACTCTCTAAAAATATGTATTAAAATAATGATATATTTTAGTTTGTAAGGATGTCAAGTATTTATAAATAGGATGTTTAGAGGAAGTTTTGAATAGAAGTAAGTTTAGGGCTTGCACTTATCCTCAATAGAATTATTAGGAAACACATATCAATGAATAATGACTAAGTATACTTTTATCACTACAACCACATTAGAATATATAGTCCATCAATATAACTGAGAGGGGAGGGTGAATTAGTTATCCAAGTAATATCACAATTATCCACCTTATTAAACTTTAACCATATGAGAAATATAATTAGAAACCACAACAAGATACTCATGCACAATAACACCAGATATGTTAACTAGGAAAACCCTTGATCATATAGAAAACCCTAGGGGGGATGATACCCACAAGATGATGTACTAATATAAGTATTCCTTGCTAGAGGATGGACCCTTTCAGGAGACTTTGAGTCCCTGTTAGAAGTTGTGGAAGACACTTGGACACATTGCCTAAACAAATTCAAGGGCAAGATCAATGAACCCACTATCCAAATTATTTATGTATTATTCCTTCTAGAATAATAGAAATGAATAATACTACTTCCCCCTCCTCTTGTCCTATCAACTAGACTTTTTCTCCTTGTAATCTTCTAACTAGATTATAAATCTCACATCCAATAATCCCTTGGATCGCTTACTCACATTAAGTAAACATTTTTCTCCTTTTCACACTTTGCATACACTTCAATATTCCTCATATAATAAACAAGGAAAACATCTTTCCTTTATATCATATCTTCAAAATAATTCCCGGAGTCAGCCTTAAGGCTTTCCCAATTAGTTATAATAAGATAATTAATTAATTTACAATTACAATAGCATTGTCAACTCACAATCTATGGAGCTTCTCACACATATGACACTAGGGCTTGCACATCTATTGGTGTCATCATTAGACTATCATAAGTCACTAGTTGACCATGCATCAATAGATTATATCACTAACAAAGGATATAATGCAAATATCATAAATTGTTTCTTAGGTACTCTTCCTTTGTACTACTCTCTATAAATTAGGTACAACTTCTGTACATCTTCAACTTACATGTTGTGCATTGAACCACACCATCAGGACATAGTTAAGAACATGTCTGTGAACATGTATCACAAGATGATCAAAACCTTGTTTGTATAACTATGATCTATGTCTATTACTCTTCCACTCTTTACAAACTCACTACTATGTTGACATAAATGGCAAACATAATCATGAATGCAATATGTCAATACTCTCCAATGCTTAGAATACTCCCCCAATGTAGTATCATCAACATTCATGCCAACAATCTCCCCTTTCGCATTAATGGTAACATAGATTAAAAAAATCTAAGTTCCAAGAATACCAAAAATTACTCTATTGTTGTTTTTGTTGTTGTTGTTCTCATCTTCTCAAACCCTCTTCATCAATCAAATATGAAATCCTCTAGAACATTGTTTTGTTCTTCTTTTTCTTTATGATTAGCAACAGTTGTTCATAATAAAAAAATAACCATACATATCTCCCCATAGAGATATTCCTCCTTTTTTCTTACATGAATCTTTCTAAATGTCCCTAATAAAGTAAATGTTTCTCTCCCATCCATAATTTTCTTATGCATTCTCTCCCCCATTCAACTAGAGGTTGTTTTTCATGTACATATCTCCCCCATTGACATCAATTTACTACTCTAAGTCTTCAATCAGCTCAAGTGTCCAAAAACACTGTTCAAGACCAATTACCAAGAGTCCTCAATGACTCAACTCATAACAAATACTCCCCCATACAGGAAGCATGAGCATTCAATCTCATCTAACAATGGTGCCATGTGCCATTGGATTGATGCACTTTCTACATCATCTACTCAGAAGTGGGTAGAGGCATAACCCCAAGCATGCCTCTTAAGTACTCAAAATTATCTTTAGGCAAGGGATTCAAAAAGATATATGCAATCTTCTCTTTAGTACTCACATACTCCAATTTAATCTCTTTAGATGTTGCCTTCTCTCTCACGACATGATACTTAATAGATATATGCTTAGTATTAGAATGCAATATAGGATTCGTAGACATACTTATAGTGCTTTTTTTATCACAATATATGACAATAGGTTATGTAAATTTGATTCTAATATCTTTTAGCTTCTACTTCATTGATGCAAGAACATCCTACATTTTTAGCAATCCTGCATGTTGGAGGTATTTTGGCTAAGTTTTGTGGACTTAGTCACCAAACAGTGGTGCTTAGTCACTGAAGGATGTAGTTGTGGCCAAGGAGCTTGGTCATTGAAGGGGCTCAGTCATTGTTGGATCTTGATAGATTTTGGTTGTTTGGTATTCACTACAATGATCGATATGTGTTGGTCGCTCAGCACTCTCTATGTGCTTGACATATGTTGGTTGCTTAGCATTCACTAGGAGCTTAGCAATGTTGGTGATTTGGCTAATGCTTGGCTTGTTTTCTCTAATGCTACCCTTGGTCTTGGTTCTTATAGGTGTCAAGCTATCTATGAGCCAACTTAAGGTATTTAATTTGTGTTTTAATTGACTTTGTGGTATTTAATTTATGTTGTAGCCAAATTGTGGCTTAACATATATTTAATATATGGGATTTAATTTAATTTTTAATGAACTAGGCTGATTTGTAGCTTAATTGGGTATAAATAGGGGGTTTTGTGGAGTCTTTAGATATTATTATGATCCTTCTTAGAGAAGAGCATGTGAACTTTGAAGGGCTAGTAGTTGTATCTTGAGAACTAGAGAATAGCTTGGTGGACCTCAAAGTACAAGTGTAGATTCTACTTGGTGTTCTTATCTAGTTGTGGATATGGACTAGCTAAAGTTGGGATTATGAGTTGGATCTTGTGGGATCTTGTAGAACTATTTTGTAATTTTTGTTGTATTTGGCCCTAACCTAGAAGGCCTTATAGTTGGGCATATTGCATGTCATTAGTTATTTTATGAATAAAGAATTATGATTTGGTATCAGATCTTGCATTATTGTTGTGTTTCCACTATGTGGTCATTTGCAGGGATCTCACTTACCTCCAATAGGGGTACCTTCATATTCTTACTACATCAAGTGGTATTAGAGTGAAGTTGTTCCTAAGTGTGTTGACAGATCACCAAAGCTAAGGCAGATTGCACTAGGACTTGGGTGAAGGCTAGAAGAGAAGGTTGATCTAGTGGAGTTGATTGATCTTCTAGATTTTTGGATCTATTTCTTAGAGTTTTTGAAATTTTAGAAGATTCCTCCAAGAAGATTGGATCCTAGGTCAATTGATGACCTTAGTGATGCTATGGAGGAAAGGATCTCAGAGAAGATTAGAGAAAAATTTAGATCTAAGATTGCATTGATGAAGAGTGACATGATTGTTGAAATTGTGAGTTTTTTAGGTTGTGTACCTAGGCATTTGGGTAGTAAAGATAGTTATGAGAAAGTTGTTGAAAACTTTGAAGTTACTAGATCCAATGATGAGGACATAACTGATCACGTGGAGAGATCTATAGGAACTAGGGTTGGTCAGTTTGCTAGACTTGGATCTCAATTGAAGCTAAAGCATAAGATGGAGGTTTCTAATTTCTCAACACCTTGACTCTTGAAGACCTAATTGATTGGATTGGTGAATTGGAATACTACTTTGAGTTTGAAGATATTAAGGATCCACTTAGAGTGAGGTTGGCACATACTAAGCTGAAAGGACATGTTGCTCTTTGGTGGAAAGAGTTGCAAAGAAATAGAGAGGAGGAAAGTGAAATGAAGATCACTAGATGGAAGTTGATGGCAATTAAGTTGAAGGCTAGGTTCATTCTTGTTGATTATGAACTTGAGTTGTTTAAGATTTTTTAGATTCTAAAATAGAAAGATATATATGTGAAATATTATACAGAGGATTTCTACAAGTTGATTATTTGGTATGGGTACAAAGAGTTGTAAAAGGAAAAGGTATCTTAGTACATTAATGGTTTGAGATTCAATATTCAGAATGAGGTTGTTATGTTGAATATTTATTTGGTTAAGGATGCTTATTAGTATGCCCTAAAGGAAAAAGATAAGCTGAAGAGGAAAATTCAAGGTAATGATAGAGGGAAGGAGAATCAAGATAGCTCAGCAAAAGCTAAACTGAGTGTAGAAGCTGAACCAAAACTTGTTGATCAGACTAGAAGGATAGGTGGAGGTGGGTTTAGTGGTAATAGTTTTAGATGTGGTGAAGAAGGGTATAGATCATTTGAATATCCTCATGGTAGGAATTTTTTTGTTGTGAGTGATTTCATAGTCTAGGATATTCAGCTTGAGAAAGGAGAGAGTTTTTTGGCTTGACGAGTATTGATTGGTCAAAGGACAATGAAATATTGTCAAAGGACTACTTTGTTTAGGACTTGTTGCAAGTCTGGTGGTAAAGTCTACAAGGTGATTGTGGATAGTGGTAGTATTAAAAACCTTGTTGTTGAGGAGATGGTTTAAAAAATTGGTTTGAAGAGAATGGGACATCCTTATCCTTATAGGATTGGTTGGTTGCAAGGTGAGCATGCTTTGAAAGTGAGAGAGCGATGCCTTGTTTATTCCCATATTGAGTAGTATAAGGATCAAGTGTTTTGTGATATTGTGGACATGAATATTTCTCATATGTTTCTTGACCTTTTCAGTATGATTGTAGGGTTGTGCATGATTGTGTCAAGAATGTATTTTTTGTTGAGAAAGGTGGCAAGAAGCATTCCCTGATTCCTTTGCAAAATGAAGAGCTTGGTAGGAGAAACCTAAGTATTGGCAAATGAGTTGAGTTGGCATATTCTAAGAAGGTCGGAGATCAATGTGGAAAGTGGACTTGTGGCACACCTAGGATGAATGTGAAGAAGTAGAAGAAGAACAAGGCAAAGATTGTACAAGTTGAAGACTTGGAGGACATGTATGTTAAGAACTAGTTTGGGATATATATGTTGAATCCCAAAAGATATTCTTCCAACAATTGAGAACATCTTTTCAAACCTAGGGTGTTTGATGCAGGAGCATCCTAGGTTTTTAGTAAACTTGCATGTTGGAGGTGTTTTGGCTAAGTATTGTGGACTCGATCACCAAACAATGGTGCTTGGTTTCTGAAGGGTATAGTTGTGGCTAAGGGGCTCGATCATTGAAGAGGATTGGTCATTTTTGGAGGTTGATAGAGGTTGCTCGACATTCATTGTAGTTCTCAACATATGTTGGTTTCTCGACACTCTCTATATGCTTGACATATTTTGATTACTTAAAATTCATTAGGAGCTCAAAAATGTTGGTGTTTTAGCTGATGCTTGACTTGGTTTCTCTAATGCTCAACTTGGTCTTGGATCCTGTAGGTGTCGAGTTTTCTATGAGTCACGTTTGGGTATTTATTTTGTGTTGTAACCAACTTCAAGATATTTAATTTTTGTTGTAGCCAACTTGTGGCTTAGCATATATTTAATGTATATGATTTAATTTAATTTGTAATGAATTGGGCCAATTTGTGGTTTAGTTGGGTATAAATAGGGGGTTTTATAGATTCTTTAGATATTATCATGATCTGTCTTGGAGAAGAGGATGTGAACTTTAAAGGTCTAGTATCTATGGCTTGAAAAATAAATAATATCTTGGTAGACCTAAGGGTACAAGTGTAGATTCTTCTTGGTGCTCTTATCTAGTTGTGGATTTAGACTAGATAGAATTTGGATTTTGGGTTGGATCCTGTGGGATCTTGCAGAACTATTTTGTAATTGTTGTTGTATTTGGCCCTAACCTAGAAGCCCTTATAGTTGGGCATATTGCATGTAATCAGTTATTTTATGAATAAAGAATTGTTATATGGTATTAGATCTTTCATTGTTGTTGTGTTTCTATTGTGTGGTCATTTTTAGGGATCAAGTTTACCTCCAATAGGGGTACCCTTAGATTCTTGCTTCATCATTCATCCACATAACTTGATTATAGTTATTTGTTGTTGCTACATCCTTTACTTATGTTGTACTCTATGAGATATAATCTTGTTTCTTACTCAGCCAAGAAACCAATCTTCCTCCAAGAAAAATTGCTCCATCAGTATATGAACATAGAGTGAAGCCACTCAATCTGTCATACCATATTCCATAATTTGATGTTCCTTTCAAATATCTAAATATCCTCTTTACTGGTGCATAATGATACTCCTTAGGATCAGCTTGAAATCTAGCTACAATTCCAACTATATTTGATATATCTAGTCTAGTGTGAGTTAGATATTACAAACCTCTAATCATGTATATGTGTTTATTTTCCTCATTTGTATGTGTCTCATCTTTGTTAGATAACTTGTGACCGGTTATCCTAGGTGTACCAATAGGCTTACAACTTTCCAATCCAAATCTCCTCAACAAGTCTTTCAAGTACTTAGCTTATGAAATAAAAATACCATTACTATTTTGCACAATCTGCAACCCTAGAGAAAAATCCAGTTCTTCTATCATGCTCATCTCAAACTAATCCTTCATTTCTTTAGCAAACTTATCACTTGCTTCATCATTACCTCCAAATATTATGTCATCAACAAATATTACTATCAAAAAACTATTCTTTATTTCTTTCAAATACAAGTTAATATTTGTCATACTTTTAGTAAATCTAAGTTTTTCCAAATAGTTGTCCAAACTTTCATGCCAAGTTCTAGTTGCTTGCTTTAGTCAATATAGAGATTTCTTAAGTCTACATACCATATCTTTATCTTCTATCAAAGGAAAACCATCAGGATGCTAAATGTGGACTTTTTCTTCAAGTTCTCCATTCAAGAAAGTTGATTTAACATCCATCTAATATACCTCAAAATTCTTATTTGTTGCATAAGCCAAGAACATCTGTATTGCTTCCATTCTGACTACAAAGGCATAAATCTCCACATAGTCTATGTCTTCTTGTTGTGAGTAACCTTTGCACACAAGTCTAGCCTTGTTTTTCACAACTTCACCTTGTTCATTCATCTTATTTCTAAATATGCATTTGGTTCCTATCACATTCTTGTCTTTATGTCTAAGAACTAACTCCAATGATTCATTCTCCACAATTTGATCTAGTTCTTACTTTATTGCTTGAATCCAATGATCACCTTTATATGTTTCATCTACACTTTTAGGTTCAACTTGAGAAATAAAACATATCTCTTCATTAATTCTATTTCTTGTCATCACACCTTTGTCTTTACTTCCAATTATTTTCTCTGGAGGGTGATTCTTTAGCATGTTTTTGTTAGAGATAGGAGTTGCCAACTCAACTCTTATCTTATCTCTTGGTTCAAATCTTTGTTTTCCTCTTTGCTCAAAAGTTTGCACATCATTTTGTAGATCATTGTTAGTCTCAAAGAATACTTCTACATTTTGTCTAGCTCATTACATTTCTAACATTTTTCAGATTCTTCTTCTTCATTAGCATACAAGCAATTCTTAACTCTCCTAGGATTGAACTTTCCTTTATACTTTTTCTCTCTTTTAGGACATAATGAAAAAACTTGTTACATTTCCAACATTTAAAGATACTCTTATCATTTTTTTCTCTTATCACAAGAAGTGATATACTTTCTTCAATCTTCTTGTCTTCATCAGATCTGGTTCTGCTTCTACTAGCAAATTTTCCATGTGTACTTGCACTTCTAGATAGGCTTGGCTAAACATTTAGAGTACTAAAGGCTATCTCAACTCTAGTAAGATCTCTAGATTGTCTCATACCTACTTCTGTTGCTTCCAATATTTCAAGAAATGCCTCCCTAGAAAACTCCATAGTACAGGAGATTAGAAGTTCAATCATTTGAGCTACTTGTTTGAATGCTAGTGTTAAATTTTCAGAACATTCCACACCATTTCATCTTCTTCCTTGACTCCACCATATTACTTTATTCCTAGAATAATTTCTAATATCCTACCAATATAGCGTCTTATAGATTCATCTTCCAACATTTAGCATCTTGAAATGCACATATCCAATTCTACAATCTTATTCTTTTTGTATATGTATCGCCTTCAAAAATAGATTCTAAAGTTATCCAAATTTTATGATACGTTTGAATTGAATTTACCAGACTATTGCTGTTCTCTAGAAGAGATGATAGTAAAGCTTCTCTAGCTCTCATGTTTCACATGAATAGATCTCTCTTTGCTTCATTGCATCCTTCAAGTTTCCCTTCTTTAACAATTATCTTTTCTCTTTTAGTCAAAAGCCAATAACCTAGAATAATACATAGAAGATGAGTATTCATCTTCTCCTTCCAACTATCGTAGTTGGCCCCATACAATCTAATACTATCCTTTCTAAAAATATTTTCCATTGATCTCCCAAATCTTTTAAGCTTATCCTTCAAGGAATTCTCTGATACCAATTGTTAGAATATACAGTCCACCAATATAACTGAGAGGGAGGTGGGGTGAATCAGTTATCCAACTAATATCACAATTATCAACCTTATTAAACTTTAACGATATGAGAAATATAATTAGAAACCACAACAAGATACTCATGCACAATAACACCAGATATGTTAACTAGGAAAACCCTTGATCAGAGGGAAAACCCTAGTAGGAATGATACCCACAATATGATGTACTAATATAAATATTCCTTGTTAGAGGATGGACCCTATTATGATTCATATGATGTACTAATATAAATGTCAGTCCTTGTTAGGACACTTTGAATCTGTGTTAGGAGATTCCAACCCTGTAAGGAGTTGTGGAAGATAGTTGGACCCACTGCCTAAATAGCTTTAAGGGCAACATTAATGAACCCACTGTCCAAATTTTTTTGTATTATTCCTTGTATAATAGTAGAAATTAATAGTACTACTTCTTCCTCTTCCTATTTTTTCAACTAGAATTCTACTCCTTCTGTTCTTCTAACTAGATCACAAATCTCACATCAAATAATCCTTGGGATTGCTTATTCGCATTTAGTAAATACTCGGATCCTTTTCATATTTTGCATGCACTTCAATCTTCTAATCATATTACACACAAGGAAAGCATCTTTCCTTTATAAAATATCTTTAAAATAATTCCTTGAGTCATCCTTGAGGCTTTCCAAATTAATTATAATAAGATAATTAATTAATTTACAATTACAATAACATTGTTGGCTCACAATCTATGCAACTTCTCATATGTATGACACTAGGGCTTGTGTATCTATTGACATCATCATTAGATTGTAATAAGTCACTAGTTGACTGTGCATCAATAGATTATATCATGACCTCTTCTCAAGTACTTTATCTTTGTAATGCTCTTTGTAATTCAGGCACAACTTCCATACATCTTTGACTCATGCGTTGCGCATTGAACCATGCCATCTAACAACATAGGGAAGAACGTGTCCATGAACATGCATCACAAGACAATCAAAATCTTGTCCATACAACTAAGATTTCTATCGACGAATCTACCAGTCTTCACAAACTTTCAACTATGTTGACATCAATGACAAACACAATCATGAATGCAACATGTCAATACTCTCCAATGCTTAGAATACTACCCAATGTAGTATCATCAGCATTCATGCTAAAAAATCATACTTGAAATTCTAAGGTAGATATACTTGTTGATCTCTAAGCCCAAGTTTCCTATTAGTGTCCAACACTTAGTCATTTTCAAGGTATTATTGGCCAACCATCATTAGTCATTTTCAAGGTATTATTGGCTAGCCATCATTGCAACCAAGCCATCCATATTAGGCCAAGCTCCAAAGGACTTGTTTATATTTCATTAGATGTTGAACAAGTCAAAGGTTATCAAGAACCCTAGTAGAGACCAAGCTAGCATTCATGTCAAGTAAAACAATGAAGACTAATCAATGTAAATTTAATTAATGTTGAGTGAGTCAGTATATGTTGAGCCTATAGAAGTTAACATGAATGTTAGTTATGACTGAGTGTTAGAACATTCAATTGCCAAGTAAATCAATTTTGACATATGAGGTTGTAATGGTACAAACACTTATGTAAATAATTTTACCCAACTTCTGTGCAACATATAATGATTGTAAAGATAGTTAAGGAGGAAATTACATAATTTTTTAGAAGGCATTAATCCCAAGAAAAGTAGATTAACCAATCAAAAAATTAGAAGGGATAAATAGAAAAATGATGAAATATAGATCATTGATTGAGATTTAGAACTTTCTCTATGACCATCTATTTAATAAGTTAACTAACCCTAAAATCATGATGATGTGGATCCAAGAAAGAAGAAATTTTGATGGAGTAAACAAGCTAAGAGTAGAGAAAGGGAGGCTAAGTCAAAGAGAAGAACATACAGAGCAACATAGCAATGAAGGATAGAATAGAGCATATTAGATAAGGAGATTAACTTGAGACGTTGAAGAGAGGATATCTGTAAACATCTTTTAAAGAAAACCAAAGGATTAGGTATTGAGATATTTTAACATGTGAATCAAGGAAAATCTATTAATAGAGAGGTTTTAATAGACCTTATTTAAATCTACTTAAAAAGTCTTTACTTCATTGTAACTGTAAAATCCTTTATTTAAGGTAAGACCAAACGGTCTTGTATAGCTTTTAACCAAGTAGATCCCTCATAGGGTAGATCATTAGAAGTGATCAAATTATAGCCCTAATAGGCAAATTTTGTTGTTACAAAAATAAAGATTTGTAGGTTTCATCCCCACCCTAGTTTTACATTCACCTTGGAGGGTTTATGGGTTACCAAAATCTTTTTTTATGTGTTTATATTTTTATGGATGTTATGCTTAGATAGATTTCATTTTAACACTACAATTTATGATTATATGGTATGTAATCTAAGATATGAGATGGATTATGAGTGCATGTAGATAATTTTATTTTTCTTTGAAAATAGTGAAAAGTTTTATAGATCCTTCTTCACCCCCCCCCCCACCCCTCAAAGTATCTTTTTCCCAATAAGACTTCCAATAATTTGTATCAAAGCCTAGTTCTCTTAAAAGAAGTCAAACAGCTTGAAAGTTCAAATCTTGGAGATGGAGGCTTAAAAATTAGGAAAGATCATTGAGAATAAGATAATTTAATTATAGATTATACCACAGCAACTTGAAGGAGAAAAATAAAAGTTAAGGAAATCCTTAATAAAATGAAAGATATGGCCATTCAATAGAGAGACACTCTATATAAGGGAGTTTATGTCAAAGAATTGTTTAACATTAGAAATATCAATGATAGCGATGTAGCAATAACAAATCTATTAGAGTAAAATAGCACTCTAAGTGAAGAAGTCAAACGACTAAAGAGAGAACATGAAATTAAATCAATAAGACTATGTGAGGTGACTAAACAAAGGAAGAAAGTTGAAGAAGATAAGATTATGGTTGAAGAAGACAAAAGATAAATGGCTTCCATACTTGAAGAAAGATCATTTGATGTGTAGAAGATTATAAAAAATTAGCTCGACATGATGAATCAGTTGTTACTTGCAAATTAGGAGTTGAATAAAAAAGATATGAAGATTACAAATCTGAAAGCATAGAGTGACCAACTAAGGAATGAATTGAGATCTAAAAAATAACTTCTGGCAAGAATAAATGAATCAAGTGAAGCTATCAAATACTTTGAAGAACTGATGAGATCACCAAGTTCATCCAGTGATATTTTTTGTTTAGTACACAAAAGGGACCACTCATCTATTGAGGAAGGAGAGTCATCAAAGAGTGGAGAACAAAGAAATATTAAACCTAAAGGAAAACCTACATGTCATCCCCATGGTAAAGTGGGACACACAACAAATATTTACAGAAGCAAAAATGGTATGAAAAACCCTAAACCTAACTTTATTTGTAAATATTTTAATTACAAGAAACATGGATGCTAAGCACATGAATATAGGTCAAAGGCAAGTGGTACACCTACTACACCTAGATTTGAAAGACATTATTACATATATTAGAAATATGGACATAGAGCTCAATAATGCATATCCAAAGAAAAATCCAACTAAACATCTAAAAGGAAAGTTCAAGAACCTAAGCAAGGTAACTTCTACAATTGGAATTACAACACATGGTATAACTTTCATTATTGTGGAGAGCATGGACATATTCCTAAAAATTGCATTAAGACACATTTCAGAGGTGACTATAAGAAATAGTTGAATGGAAATCTAGTTTTTTTTAGTTGTCTCAAGGTTAGACATGTTAGCAAGAATTATAGGACCCGAGCACCAGCACCAAACAATGAATGAAATAAAGGAAAAGGCAAGGTTGAGATGAATACAACATCAAAAAAGATAGTAGAGTCTGGAGGTAGTGGAGAAATAAAAGTTGAGATGACCCAACCCAATGGATCAGATGATCACACCACATCCAACTAAGTAAAAAGTTATGTAAGGGATGGTATACTTGAATGTTATTTCATATATTAGATACTAATAAGAAATGTGATTAAGAGTCCATATCAGCATGAATCAAGGTGCACTAGGGCAGATCTAAGAAATGAATTGGGCAATTGAATATATTATACTATCAAGTGTCAAGCATTAGTAATATTGTCTATATTAACCAAGCATTACAATATAGATCGAGATCTTATATTGACTGAGTTGATATATTGGCTAAACAAAAAGGTATTGGCTGAATATTTGAATGGAAAGAAGCTCAAACACAACTTGTTGAAGCCAAGATAGTTGTTATGCACCTACCAAAGTACAAATGCATTTATTGTAGACCTTAATGAATAGACTGAAGGTATTTATCAAATTTTGGTACTTATTTTCATTTTACCAAGTGATTTCCAGTGCACAGGCAACTAAGGCAATTTTAGCAACATAACAAGTGAATCATAGTGTGCCATTGGCAAAATTGGAAGAACTTAGTAAATAAAGTTTCAATGCCGACTTAAGTTGATTTCAAAGTTGTTGAAGCAATTTTTTTCAAACCCTATTTTAGAAATGGTATCCTTTGTATCTGCATCCATAAAGGAAATGTTGAAGGAAAGTAATGCACAAATTATGAGGAATGATAAATGTTCTCTAGCAAAATTCTAGTACCCTAACATTGCATTTATTGATGATGAATCTAGTACCCTATCATTAATTTCACCAAGAGTGCTAATGATTCATGATGTATGATCATGTTACATGTGCAATGTTGTAGAAATTAGAGACTATGAATTACAAGTAGCCTATGAAAAATTGTATGACAATGGATTTTTAAGAGATGAAAACAAGATTGTTTCTAAGAAAGGGCTTACTCATGCCCTAGCTTTTCCAAAGGTATTTGAGTTTGAATGGATAAAAATTATTTTGTGAAGAGTTCGTGATATAAGAATATGGTTAGAAGGTGGACCAATGAAGATAAAAAAGGCTATCATTCATTGAGTTACTAGTTACCACACCTTGGACAGACCAAACATGATGAGATGTGCCACCAAAGATGTTGTCAAGAAGCAGATGAAGGCCAAGTGAAATGGTCATGGAATTTCAATTCATGGGATTGAAGACCTAGTTGTTAAGTTTTTAGAGTGTTTAATTGCACACAAATTCTATTAGTCAAGCTAACTAAAAAGTGTTCATTGCATTGTGGTAGACTAGGATATAAAATTGTAAAGAAAGATCATATTATGATTTTGTTGAGCTATAATTGAAACAACTATCTAAAAATGTTGGAGCAATAAGGAAGGAGAAGAATACTTCTTGTAGGTTTGGATTCTTTCTTGTTTGTATATTTTTCATGTACAAAATTCATTCCCCACTATTAGCACAGTTGCATGGGATAGGATTAGATCATCTGTTGAATAGGTAAGTGATCTTATCAATCAACTAGGAGAAAATTTTGAGGTTGTAATGAATGATTATTTTGAAGAATTCAAAATTAAGATGAAGAATAGGATGAGAATACCAAAGTCAATGGTAGATAATCTAAAGAGATAGACAAGAATGGTAAGTCATTCAACAACATCCAAGATTAAAATGTTAATGGAAACCAAAGTGCCCAAGATAGGTAGAAAACAAAAGAAAATGATTAAAGAACTTGAGGGAAAACTTGGCACAAGTCAACTGCAAATAACTAAAGGAAAAGGTGAGGATGTGGAATCTGGTGAAGAAGAAAAAGCCAAAGAGTCTAAAGGAAAAGAGCTAGTTGTTGTTGATCCCAAGGCAACAAAACAAAAGAAAGTGGTGATTGTTGATCCTAAGCTAAAGGTAGATTTGAAGAAAAATGTGAAGAAGGAAGTCACACCTCTAGAACCTAAACCAAAGAGGAGAGTGATCACAAGATCCCAGGTAGCTTAATCCATGACTACAAAAGGAAAAGGAAGCCCAATAAAGATAAAGTCAGCCAAAGCACCAAAGAAAAGCTTACCCAAAAGGCTAAGAAGAAGACTAGTGATTACACCTAATAACGAGAAGAAAGATGAAGAGATCGAGTCTGACGATTTGAGAAAGATTCAAATTGTTCATTGATTTCCTCCAATGACTATTGACCAAGTATGTGAGAATATTAGAGAATAAACTAGTATAGAAGCATTCAAGAAGATTAATTAAGATGCTTTAAATAAAGATGATCAAGAGAAGCTTGAAAAAACTATGATGGATATGATGATAAATTTTAGGTATACACCTATAGAATTAGGTGAAGGAATTCCTAAATTTTTGTACAATAAAGCAAATGCTAAGTGGAAGTGGGCATTATCCATTGAAAGATAGATAAGGGAGACCACCTTAGCATAGATAATTCTTGATTGGGGAAGACACATATGCCTATTGTCCTAAAATATTTTGTAAAGAAAATTATACCTAAAGAGAGGGCTTACAAAATTTTGAAGAATAAAGCTCATGAAGTAGAAAAAGAGAGCATAATAATATGGAAGAAAGCATTTGGATTGTTTGTTCCATGTGATGATGAAGAAGAAGATAAAAGAAGGAAGAGATGTAGTAGAGCTAGAAGGTCAAGATGATGATGAAGAGATTGCAAAGATAGAAGAAGAAGTGAGGAAATTGGTAGAAATGAGTAAACAATAGGATATTGTCACTATTGAGGAAATTCTTGATTCATCACCACTGAACTAAAATGTATTAACTGATCAAGATTTGAAGAATGCTAAATCAGATGCCTCAGATACCTCTCTACTATGCACTAGTCTAGTTTTGCTACAAATAAAAGATTATCCATGGACTAACAATGTAAAAATTAATGATTTTCAAGTTATATCAATAATATTTATTTCAGACATGAGAGTCAAGTAGTAGGGTATGAAAATAATTATATTTTTGCAGTTCACTCATGTCACAATAGGCCAAATAGATGACAAAGAGGTAGAAGAGGACAAATAGTCAGTAGAGTAACCAAAGAACAAGAGGCTATTCAAGCTCTTATGTAGTTGTTGAGTGTAATGTCAACCAAAACATTAACCATTACACCTATGGAATAGGTAATATCAACTCCATACTGAGTGCAAAGGGAAAACAACTAAGGTATCACTACCCGGTGATAGCACCCCTCGATCATAGATAGTAACACATAAAGATGTTACATAAATGGAGATAGTAATTCTAGATGAGGTCATCACACTACTTATGTATGACCTAAATAATATGACTCTCGAACAAATGCAACATTTGCAAACTTTTTTGAGTCGCAAGATAAAGAGATAACAAGAAAAAGTAGGTACTACATGATATCAAGAATATTTTTGTTGATGCCTTTGAGATTTGTGATGTTAATGAGAAACATAAATTTTTGGATCAACTAGTGTACAAAGTTGACAAGGTTCAAATAGAAGATATAGAAACCAATGAAAAAATGATGAAATGGTCTAAGAAGAAATTTGAGCAGAAAGTTTTGGAGAAAGTCTCAATTGAACTTGCAATCAAGCAAGTTGTTCTTTCTACTCTTGTAACAAGTGTGGAAGGAATTTTTCCAATCCATTGTTTTTATATAAAACTTTGTGATGTTGATTTATTCAAATTGCACAATCAACACACTATTGATACGATACATGTAGATATTAAGGCTTGTAAAATTTTATTGAGCAAGAATGCAAGTTCAAGCTCTCATTCTTATATAAAGCTGGCATATGATCAAGGGAGATTAGCCAAATTTATGGCTAAAGATACTAACATTAGGCACACATTGATTTTAATTCAATTCATGTTATTGCCCCATTTAGAGATAATTCAGAAGGAATTATCTTGTTGCCCCACTTTTTAACTATTTTCCAATTTTGCAAAGTGGAGGTTTTAACTTGTATTGTGTTTAGGCTAGCCAAGTCAGTTGTTTATTCCTTCCTCAAAGTGTTAAGTTTCTCCATCGGGTTTCATCTTTTGTCTTTTCTCACATTATATAGCCGGGTGGGTATTCCTTACTGTCATGAGTCATACGGGTAGTCTAGATCCTTACTCGATGGAGATTCTTGAGTAATTCTACATCAAATGAATTTACTTGCAAGTCATTTTGTTTTGAACTTATAGAAAGTTAGACTAGCAAAAAATCTAGTTCCATCTTCTCCTTGGCGATTTTTGCACCCCGAAGGTGAAACTCCACCGAGATTCCTAAATGTCATTCTTGAGCTTAAATGAAAAGAAGAAAATTATGTTATGTATAAATCACTCAATTGTTGCCATGTTTTCACTATGGGAACCTTTCAAAACTCACTAAGATTATTAAAAAGGGGAACAATGGAAAACTCAGAAATGGCTTCTCCTCTACGGGTTTTGAACCAAGAAGTCAGTTTTTCGAAAAGGTGTATGCAAAAGAATAAAGTGAGCCAATGGGTCTCACCTCTCACTTGAGAAGTCATTTTTATATTTTTTGAAGGCTTAAATTAAAGTGAATAGGGTAGAGAAACTAAAACAATGGGCATTGGCAAAAAATTAAGTTTCTTCTTCTCCATAGCGGGTTTTCGCACCTAGAAGGTGAAACTCTGTAGGGATCCATAATCGCTATTTGTAGGCTGAAACAAGGAAAGGTAAGCCATATTATGGATGAATCATTCAAATATTATCATGTTTTCATTATGGAAATTACTCAGAACTCATCAGGATGATCAGGATAAGCATCAGCGAAAAACTCAAAAATAGCTTCTCCTTTGGCAGGCCTCGAACCAAGAAGTAAGTTTTCTGCAAAGGCCTAAATAGAAGGGTAAAGTTACTAGCAGGCCCCATTTTTTGCTTTTGAAGCCTCTTTTATGTTTTTGGAGCACTTGTAGTAAAGTGCTTGGGGTAGAAAAGGTAAAGCGAAAGCTTAAGCGAAAAAATAGAAATGGTCTTCTCCCTTGCAGGTTTTCTACCCTCAAAACCAATATTCTGCATTTGATGAAAAATCGCTACTGCAAACATGGTAAGTGTTTGAATTGAGCACAAGATGTTTTGGGACAAAAATGGTAGTAAATTAGTTAAATTTGTAAGGATGTTTTGAGCAGAATCTAGTCAAGCGAATTTTTCCCCAAGGAGTACTTTGTTATTGTTTTTTTGCAGCTTGGTGGAAAATAGGAAAGTAAGCTGTAATAAAGGAAAATAACTGTTGGGCCAATGGAAATAGTGAAAAGACAAGAAAGAATCCATTGCAACCTCCACATTTACTAATCTAATAGATTTATCATTTAAGCCATTTGTGTGGCGCAAATTTTAAAGATTAACGAGTGGATTGGAGTTTCTATATAGAGATGAACATAATGGATTTTCAAACTACTGTTTACTCATTTGAACTATTATGCTATTAAATTGATTATTGAAATCCCCACAGTTGCAAATTTCTTCTCTCTATCTTATTTTGAGTTTTAAGATTTTTAGTTATCTCTATCTCAATCTAAATGGCAACAAGGTTTGTTGGATTTGATGGATTGGGTGGAATCAAGTCCACATGGCAGAATATCATAGACACTTCACTCTATTTCTTTGACATGCAAGATTTCCAAAGAAGGTTGGGGGTAGAACTAGTTCATCCCATAATGGAGAAACTTCAAAGAAGTGGGTTGGTAGAAGCAGTAGGATTTCTCGTAGCAGTGCAAGCCCTGGAGCTAATTATTGAATGTATTAATCACTATAACCTAGATACAAAGAAAATCATGCTACCTAATCAAACAATGTTAATCTCAATCTATAGGCAAGCAGTAGTCAATTTCCTATGAATTCCAAAAAGAGAGGAGTTCTCTAAATTAGCAATCAGTGCAGCTATGTCTGAATTCTCCCTGAAGAAGATGGTGTGGCAGAAGGAGATCATGACTTCCTGGTTCCAAAAGCCCAGAGGGGCAAAGAGTAAGGTCCCTAAAACTCTATTTGGCACAGATCTTAAGCCTGAAATTATGGATATTTTGGTCCTCTTGCATCGAGTAAAAGGTGAGGTAGAAGCATTCAATTTCATAGAGCAATACTTCTTTATGGTGTAAATTATCTTCTTAGATACACAATATGTTGATTGGGCATATGAAGTTAGTGAACATCTTTCTAGAGCTCTCAATGTAGCTAAGTTTTACAATTCATTTTATATGTCATCTTTCTTGATATATATGTTGGCTTCCCTACAACTGTGGCTAGGACTCCCTAGAATAGAGAATTTTCCCAAAAATGTAAAAAGTTATGAGTTTTATCCATGCTTGCAGTTATAGAATAGTTATGTGGAGTATATCCAAGTTAATGATGCATTTACTATGAGAATCTATAGGGAACTTCAAGGGTGTCTAGAGTGGAGGTTCAGCCCAGAAGTGATGGTGGTCATCAACCAGTTTGGCTGTTATTTTATTCAATTCTCATCCTTTTCTTATTTGCATCTTGTGACATTTGACGAATTTCCCCTAAAGCTTCCCAGATATATGGATGATATGATCATGCTGATCGAGGTCATCAGGCAAGTAATTCAAGTAAATGTATTGAGCACCAGTTTGAAGGAAAAGGGATATGAGTTTCTCATAAAATTTGGAGTATACAGTTGTGAATCTCGATCAAATAAGAAGAACATGCTCAAAGCATTCAAGAGAAAATATAGATTGGAGGGGTATGAAGTGATTAGGCCCATGTTTGATCCAAATGGGTATGCTAGAGATGTGCTTCAAATTGGAAGCATCATCAAACATGTAACTACTATAGAAGATTACTAGGTTGATTGCAAAGATGAGCTAGAGAGCCAAGACCATGTCTTTGCTAGACTCACAATAGAACAAATAAAGACATATGGCATTAACTTAGAGGTGGAAGGCCTAGAGGATGATGGGAAAAATATGTATAGTAATACATACTTGACCAAACTAAGAAATACTCCAATCAGTTATGAGCCATATGTCAATGTGGAGGAAAACCCTGATGCTATGATGACTCAGATTATCAAAAGAATCGACAAATGGGTTGAGTGGATAGCAAAAAAGGGTCAACGTAGGAGCAAGACTACTCAAGCTTCACCAGCTGCTGCTACTCCCACTTCTTCTCAAAGTGCCGCACCTAACACTGCAACTTCAGCTACTCCAGGATCTGCTCAATTTGCAGGAGGAGGTGACCAACCCCTGGAGAAGAATATTCCAATAGCTCCCACTTGCCAAGGTGGTCCTCAACCAGTTATTGGAGCCCAAGCCAGCACCAAAGAAAAGAAGACTAAAGAGCCAAAAGATGGTGTTACCACTCCAATTTCACCTCCCCATGTGGTTGCTACTACATCTCCTCATCATAGCCTTGCTCCATCTACAACCACTCCCCTTTTGAAGCTGACTAGTTCCCCCATTCTGATAGTAGAGATCAGGGATGAACAGAGCAGTAGTAGTGAATCCACTAAATCTAATGAAGCTACAAGGAAAACTCAAGAGCAAGAGAAATTCCCAAGTTCTTCTAGGTTTTCATTTTAGGATCCTAAGAATCCATTTTCTGCTGCTTTAGTGCTAGTGACTCCGGTGAGGAAGAAGATGTTCAATATAGAATCACTTGGAGCTGCTTCTAAAGTAATCAGCACAAAATCTTGGCTGGAAGATACTCTAGAAAGGAAGAGAAAGAGGAAAGAGGAGAGTATCCCTACAAAGGATATTGTGTCTCAAGTAGTTCACCCTAGATCTATAGTAGCTAAAGCTAAGAAGCAAAAGACTTTATCAATACTTGGGCAAGATCCAAAAATAGGACACTTGACAATGGAGGTAGCAAAGCCAAATAAAGTAGGGAGAATTGAGGACATGAAACCTAAAGATTTCACTCTACATTACATTGATCTCAGAGAAGCTAGGCCTGATATAAAGGTGGGCCTATGGAGATCAAGTAATGAGGTGATAGAAGAACAATTGAAGAACCTCAAATTGTCAAAAATCAGAATGAAAGCTGAGATTGAAGAACTAAAAAGATTTATCAGGCAACTAGTTGCTCCATTGGCAACCATTACTAGTGTTCCTGCTACTGAGAACCCTATTATAGAAGAAGTGCAAGCCTTCATCTCACAGCTTCAAAAGGATAGGCATTTTGGCCATATCAAAAAAGAATGGATTGAGAAACTCAATGCAGATGGAGCTATTCTGATTGATCAAATTGGGAATGTTATCCTTCGGTTAGAAATTGAGAAGGATAATATTAATGCTAATCACAACACTTTGGCCACAGAAAAGGCAAGGTTTGATGAATGTATTTCTCTCCTGAATATGGTCATTCAAATGAAGGAAAAAGAGGTAGTTGAAGTGAACATTCTGAAGAAGGGGACTGAGCCTCTGTTCAAATGGCTTCAAAAAATGCAATTCAAGCAGGAGATGATTCTAGAGGCTGAAGAAGGACTCACACAAACAAAAGAAAAGGTGAAGAAGATCCAAGACAGAGCATTTGAACTCATGCAAGGATTACACACTGACCCACAAAATAGTGGGCAAGGTAAAGCTCTCATTGGGGCAAAAGTAATGAAAAATAACTTCTCCACATACTTGAGTAATCTATCTAGAATGACTTCAAGCAGTCAAAATAGAGTGGTAGAGTTGCAGAAGCTTGGTGGATACATACATGTGGTGGCTGGAGAATTGACAAGTCATCTAAATGCAGTAAAGGAGTTGGCTTGGGAACATTCAAAGTGGCTCTTAAGATTCACTAATGTACATGTGCCTAGTCATGAAGAAATGATCCCAATTATAGTGGCTGCCAAAACATATACGGTGAAAACTGAAAAGGGAAAGAAGTCTAAGTGATTCATTTAACACTCCCTTTCCATTTTCTGATGTAAATTTTGCAAATTTTGTAAATTTTGTAAAATGAAAAACTAGCATCTTGCCATTTGTCATCCTCAGAAGATGAACCGATTAAAATTCCTATTGTAATGGTCATCTCTCAACTCTATATGTATGAAGTTGAATGATTAATGAAAGGTTGGAAAAATTTTGGTTTGAAGTACTATTTTTTACAGAGATAATTGAATGGTATTTTGTTTCAATCATTTTCTGTTCTAGTAGATATTGTGATTAGTTAGTATTTCCTTTCTATATTATAGAGAACTAAGGAAGAACAGAGTTTCATTTCCCCTATTTCCCAAAATACAAATGAATGTAATAAGTATTGTTATAATTCATTTGATGAAAGGATTCTATTAGTTTTTCCTGATTTATCAGTCGTAGTTTAGATTTGAAATTCTACTCATTCTGGTCTTATGCGAATAGATTTATGGATTCATAGGAGGTATGGATACATGAATCTATTTTAGTATTTAGAAGTATTTTTTTTCTTGAATTAAGTTTTAGTTAGGCTTAATTTGGTTTACCTCTTCTTCTCTCAGGTTAAGAGCATACCCCACATTATTTTTAGGGATAAAACATAATTCCTTGAACATCATTCACACAGGGAGCTGTACCTACCAATTCAAAGAGAAGCCAGTGATTAGAGGATGGCTTTTCACTATTGTAAATAGATATTGTTCATCATTCAGGCATTAAGAGTCATATCTTCACAAGAAACAAGAGAGGAAAAATATGTTTACCAATAGATTTAATAGTAGGTAGCCCATCATTAAATAATAGGTAGCCCAATTGATCTAGCTGCCAGCTAGAAATTCAAATTCAATTCATGGAATTAATGAAAATTAGATGGAATCAAAGACTTGAAGAAATTGTGGCTTCTCATAAAATATTTTTTGATAAATATAAGTTGACCCCTACAAACCCCAAGCCACAAATGACAAAAACATGGGGGAAATATTATCTTAATACAATAACAAGGGGGGATTATTATCATAAGGGTATAAAGTGGGTAATGAAATCTTAGAAGATTAGATTAGAAGTAGCATTATCAAATAAGTTAGCATCAAAGCTTACAAAC